>OV656873.1:18182719-18782719 GCA_927399465.1 Sarcophaga caerulescens
TAAATAATCTTTATAAGAGTATGAAAGATCGAATATTTAGTTTAATAAGCTCTAACGGGGAGAGTTTACTAAGTTTTAAGTATCAATATTTTTGGTAAATAAAGCTTCTTATTTAACAAAAATGAGACTGGTGCTATATATAATTATGCAAAGACTAAAAACCTTAATTTTTATACTGAAGTAAAAACTACGCTAACAATTTGAAAAATTTACTGTTATTTTTTCATTTACATTAACACTACACATAATGAAATGTTCTGATGTTGTTATTATAAATGTACTTTTTTAGAAATTCAAAAAATTAGGGTGGTGCTATAATTATGAAAAGCACTATAGTATGTGGAAAAAGGCATACTATGTAATGCTAAAATACTTGGGAAAACAAATGTTGTCTTACATGGCAAACTTGCTGTGAAAATCAATTCCAAAGTTATGAATAAATTTTTATTTATTTTTTTTATTTTCTCTCTTCTTCCACTTTTATTACGATACTTAAATAGAACAGTTATTGTGTTGTCATTGCTTTTATAGTTTAATGCCTTAATAAGTTTATAAAATGCTAAACAATAAAAACATGCAAAAAAATCCATTATTTATCTCATTTCAGCTTTGCATGGTCTGGCCTGGTCTATCGCTACCCACTTAAAATTGCCAATTTTGTTGAATGAATTTGCGAATCTTGGAAACGACAACACATGAACAGCGTCATACAGTTCACACAGCTACAGTTTTAAAGGTGATGTGTTGTGATGTGCTTTTGTGGGCATTGCCTATCTCTATCTCTCTCTATTTAATACAATGACGTGATTTAATTGCACTGCAAGCAGTACCAACCGGATGCGGTAAACCTAAAGCAGTGCAACGGAACAGAATCGATAAATCCAAAATTAGACTTTTTTTGGAATAGAAACAAACAGTAAAATAAGGGAACTTTTCTGTTCAGTGGTGTAGAATTTCAAAGCTAACCTAGTAGGTAGTGTGTTGATTTATTGGTTCAAACCCCAGCCCAGATATCTCGGCGTTTCCCTCACAGCGGTCTAATGGCAAAAACTTAAATAAAATTGCCAAGAAAAGATTCTCAAGAATCTATCGTTTGTAGTCAATTCTAAACTGTAGTTCCCGCCAAGGAAAAAATTAACACACACACTATGGGTGCTAGGTTGTAATCCTGACTAAAGCGACAGTATAAAAGTCCTACGTAAGATCTTCGGTCCGGTGCGAGTTGGCGATGATTTCTGCAGCTGATCCAACAATGAGTCCTATGAGCTCCTTAACAACGTGGACATTGTGCAGCGTATTAGCATTCAACGGCTGTGCTGGCTGGCTTTGTCATTCGAATAGAAGAGGATGTTCCGACGAGACGTGTATTTGATGCGGAGATTTGCGGAAGTCGACGAAGAGGACGACCATAATTGCGTTGGAAGGACCAAATCGAAGAAGAACCAACTGGCAAAGGCGCAGAAGAAGCAGAGGCGCCTGGAAGAATGTGTTAAGGTAGACCAAAATTCGTTAATCGGTTTGCACTTACACAACACAAGATAGGGTACAGGCAGCCATTGTAAAAATATATCAAAACAGAAGGTTAGAACATTTATTTTTTTTAGCTGCTGTGTCTAACCATTCTAATGATCTCCACCTCATATAAGTCACAAATGGCCAACCTTAAAAAAGATTTAAAACTGCAATAGATCCACGCCAGGCGAGGTTATTTTCATGAAATCATGTTTTAACGTTTAAAGTTTAAATTAAGAATTAATGACTTTTTTTTTTTTTTTTTTTTTTTTTTTTTTGTAAAACCAATACTCAGGGGATGGCCCCTACTCATGCAGTGCATTGCGCAGGTTTAAGAAAATAGATTAAGATTTAAATTTACCAATATCGTAACTGACGGGAAAAACTTCCGCAGGAAGATCATTCCACAAGCGAGCAGTGCGGGCAAAAAATTAATTTTCTCTGTAATGTATTGTGCGGTTCACTGGACAATCAACCACAAAAGGATGTGCTCTGCGAGAAGTACGAGTACCACGTAAAAATATGTGATCATCTGGAACCAAGCCCCTTATCTCTCGAGAACACCTCCCATTATACTCGTAGTACCGATAGAACAATGAAACACACGACACATTGCGACGATGCTCCAACGAATCAATAGAGTTGGATACCGTACTGTCATTAATAAGCGCCTTCGCCCTCTCCTGTACGCGGTCGAGAAGCTTCAAAATAGACTTTGAAGCACCGGCCCATACATTAAAGTTGTACTCCATCCTAGGTCGGATAAAGGTCCTGTAAATAGTAAGAAGGTCGGATGGAGTGAAGTATTTTCTGCACCGTTTCAAAAAACCAAGGCACTTGAATGCTTCCTTCGACACTTGAAAAATGTGATCGTTCCAACGAGCATCACAACTAATTCTCATGCCCAGAACATCAAGGGCATCCGCCTCCTCAATATTTACATTACCCATAGATACAGATGACAGAAAACCAGTACCAGCATCACGCCGGTGTGTCAAAAAACGCGCGCATTAAAATCGACCCTGTTCGCGCGGCCCCACTCAGAGATTGTTATCAGGTCATTTGTGAGTGCGTCATTCATGTTTTTGAAACATATATGTATATAAAATCCTTGAATTATTTAGTTTTAATATAAATATGTACACATTCATTTATTAATTAATAAAAATATCTATTAAAAAAACTAGCCAAAATTGGTACTCCATTAACCGGGAAAATCGATTATACAGAATGCTTCCGGTCCCGACCATCACGGATAATCGAGGTCCAACTGTAATTTTTATTGTTTAAGTGTAGGGTGTAAACAGTGGAATAACAAGAAGAGCAATTGTTGTAAAAAACTGGTGGTGAGGAAATGACAAATCGTTATTCAAATAGTTGGAAAAGATTAAAACAATTGTAAAACTGTTCAGGAATATATTGTTACGAAAATGGAAAAATCTAGATACTGGTGTTTTGCTTTTATATCGCTTAACATTAAAATTATAAACAATAGCTACAAAACCAAAACAATGCAGTAAACAAACTTGTTTACAAATTATCGTTCTGCTTAATATAACAACAAACACCAGCGTAAAAAAAATGGTAAACAAGAAAACAAAAATACACAAACAACACTACAGGAATAAATGTAAACAAAATTCACAAAGAACACTACAATAATATATGTGAACAACGATATTTACACTTATAGAGATTTCGATAAGTCGAAGTCATGAACATTCGCCTTCAAGAACATTGATCAGACTGTTTACACTCTCATATAAAAGGCAAGGCAAAGGAGATGACAGAGTTAGTAAAAGTGCAGTCAGTCTTGTGTGAAGACGCGGAGTGTTTGAAGAGAGTAATTGTGGTCTGAAGATCTGACAAAGATCTGTTGTATAATTGCTTAGTGATTGTTATTGTTTATGTGAAGAATGTAAACAGTGGAATAACAAGATGAGTAATGATGTCCATTTCATAGCACAATTGTGCTGACTAAAAAACACACATATTCTTATTCTCTTTTGTTTAGTCGTCACTGAGCCAGCGACGAATGCACATGTGTAGTGGGTGTACGATTTTCTTTCAATATTTTTGTTTAGAGCACTGAAAGAAATAAATATGGCATGCAAAAAATATTTTATGATTATGAATGCGTTTGGCAATACTCAAAGTATATTATGTTATAAAACATTTAAGGAAATTAGGGGATATGTTTTAAAAAGACGCTATGATTCCTTTCATAGTAATAAGGATAGATTTAAAATATAAAATTATTTTTTTGGAAAAACTGAAGAATTGGTTATCTGATACGGAAACCAACGAAAAGACTTCAGATGATAAAAGTTTAAAAAAAGAGTTGTCAAGTCTTATAAGTTTAAATATTGTTAAACATGGTAGACCATTTTCTGATGAAATGTTTATTAAAAATATTTTATATAAATGTTTTAAAAAACTTAAGCACAATCTAAAGTTTATAGAGCCCCTTCCGTTATCTCGGAATAGCGTAGTTCGACGAACAGATCAACTAGGAATTTTTGTAATCCAAGTGGAGTTGATACCGAATTTTGGCAAAATTTCGATGGTTTATTATATCCAGAATTAAAAAAGAATTATCAAAAATGTTTATCATTTTTTCCCTCAACTTATCTATGTGAACAGATTTTTTCAGACTTAAAATTCATTGGTTCTAAACAAGGTAATAAATTAATTTCCGCACACTTAAAAAATATTCTTTTGCTACGAAACTGTCATAATAGCATTAATGTAGAAAATTTCATTAATGATATATAAAATAAATTTTAATTTATCATTTTGTCCGTGAATTTTTTTTTAAGTATACACAATATTTTTTTCAGTGCAGTTCTCTTTCTCTCACCAATACAACTACAGTTTTAGCTTTGGACATCACTGAAGAAGAGCAATTGTTGTTGTTTACATCAAGTTGTAAACAGTGCCACACAGAATTGTGCGAATAATAAAGAATTTTAATGAAAACTAAACACAAATCTATTCTTATATTATTTGCAATTTATGAGGTCATATTTTAAACGTTTTTAAAAGGTAGAAACGTAACAATATATTATTTTACTAAAAAATTGGACTTCCCGCAGTCCAATAAATTCTTAAATGTTTTCATTAAAATTAATCACCCTTATTCTGGTTGTCGTCGTCGTCGTCGCCGTCGTCGTCGTTACCAAAAATGATGTCGATAAAATCAGAGTCGACACAACACAATATCGACGGCGTATTGACTCACAGAATACCAAATGTGTGTGCGACAGTCATCTATAACTGTCAATAACGACAAACCGAATACCAATTTTAAACTGTCGACGCAAGACGACGTCGACGACGACAACTAGAATAAGGGTGAATAAAACTTTCGAATATAAAATATTGTACCGTTTAGTAAAGATTATTGTTTTTTTTTTTTTAATAAGAAATATTAAACAGAATAATTATTTAAATCAAGGCAAACGCTTAAAAAAACATGTTTATATCCGTATTAAAATTATGACCCTTGAAAAAAGCGTATAAAAGTTATAATTTTTTTTTTAAATTGGATTAAAAGCAATTGAATTCTTCTCTTGTAAATATTATGATATTTTCTTCTTCAAATTACAGTTTATTTAACAAGAGATAAATTGGATCAATTTGTCTTTAAGACCAAAAGAAACAAAGAAAAAACAAAGAAAAAAAAAAACCAAATAATGCTCCACAAAACAAACAGAAAAAAATGCTACGAACAAATTACCAGCGAGACACGCACTTACAAGTCCAAGTTAAAATTGTGGCGAATGAGCAGGACATAGCGTTCAGTTCAATGTCCATAATTTCTTATCATTTTTCATAAAAAAAAAAAAATGTTTGCCACACCAAGTAAGAGGAAACAACAGCAAGAAATGAAGGCAAGTAACAGAGTAAATACCCGCCGTCTGTTTTCTGCTATGCAACTAGAGAGACAGAGGAGGAGAATGGGTGGCATGGAGCGTTTTTATCATCACCATCATCCATAACAATTTAGGGCGTCATATAAACAAAAAAAACAAAAAAAACACCGAAAATAACTGAAAAAAGAAAAATGTTTTGTTAACTTTTCTCCTGCGCTATGCTATTAATTCAGTTTTCAGTTTTGGTAACGTCACAACGAATGCCTGTTTTTAAAGCCAAGTTTCATGCATCTTCTTAAGCATGCGTGTATGACAATGGCAAGGGCAGCAGCAGTCATGTTTCTTTTCTTTTTGTGTTGTGTTGTATTGTTTGCAATTTGTGTTGCTGGCACAAATGATGTTACAACAAAATCATGTTGCATGGCTAATTTGCAATTTTATTTCGTTTACTGTTATTTAACTTTCTTATGTTTTTTATTCAATTTCTTTTTGAAAACAGTTTCGGAGAACTTCTTGGAAAAACTTGATATTCTTAATTGCATTATACATATGTATGTAGGTGTGTATGGAAGGGAGTTTTAAATTACCTTTTAAGTCAGTTAAAAATATTGGCTTCACTTCTCCATTCTAATTTGTTAAAAGCAATCAAAGTTCAGCAACATTTTCAAAATACATAAACAATTCCTTATAATCCTTCAAATGTTTCCAAAAAGTTCAGCAACATTTTCCGATAATTTTTAAAGGTTTTTTTTTTGTTAACTGCCTCATGTTGCAACAAAATTTTATTAACTATTAAGTGATAGTATTTAAAAGTTTCAGCAAAAATTCTGTTCCGATAAATAGCATTTCAATAGCTCTGCAACATGTTTAGCAACAACAGAATAATATTCTAATGTTTATGTTTCAAAAGTCGCCGTAGTCTGGTAGGTAGTACATACATACATACACACACAATTGGTCATTACAACCCTTCAGTCAGGATTACGACCTAGCTTCTCACACCACTTATGTTGTGTGCGTTAATTTTATACATGAGTGGCGGTACCTACAGTTTAAAGTCGACTCCGAACGACAGTATTTTGAGAAGCTTTTCATGGCAATTTTATTTACTCTCAGAGTTTTTGCCAGAAATCTGCTGAGAGGAAGTCACCGAAGAAATATTTTCATATTTTCGTTTTGATGTCCGACCTGGGATTCGAACTCGGGCCTTCAGTCTAATAAGCCAACACACTACCTACTAGACTACGGCGACTTTTGAAACATAAACATTCGAGTTTCCGTTTCTTTTACAATAATCGATTAAATTTTTGCCCACAAATCAAGCAACAAATATTTCCTTTGCAACTATGTTTCTAGCAACATGTTGTTAATACACAATGTTCTTGTAGCCTATGAGTTTAGCTCTTTACAGAGTCGATTTGTATTAATACTTTAACATTTTTTTTTTTATTAATTTTTGTTTACGTTACGCTATATGACGCTATTGTATAAACGTTGCGTATTAATAAAGAACCGTTTTAAAAAAAACTTTATGGCGGCAGTGTTTAGGGGCAATGTTGCCGTAATAAAATGGTTTTTGTAGGTCACAAAATGCATATAAAATATTGTTGATTGTGGATGCGTAAGGCAGCCTATATACATATATTTTTTTTTGTTGGGATTACAAATGTGAATGATAACGGGGTGAAAACGAAAAGAAGAAGAAAAAAAAAATTAAACTTCCAACATGAAAGCTGTCAACAATTTGTCAAACGTCATAAAAATGTTTCAAAAAATGTTGTATTTTTTTTTTTTTTTTTGTTGCTGCTTTTAAATGAGCAGATTGTGGTCAAAGGCAGCAGCAGACAACAGCATAAAAGGAAAATCAATCAGAACCAGCATTTAAAATAAAAAAAAGAAATAAAAATTATATAAAAAAAATATGGAATTGGGTTAAATTGTGATAAAATCACTATGCAATGAAAATGATAGCAACAATAACAACAACAACAATTATTACAAACAACACAAAATTAAATTTTAACCGAAAAGAAAAAAAAGTGAAATTGAAGAACCGGCAACCGTCTGTGCCGAAAAAACGCCCAACATTGATAATGAAAACATTACATTGGATTTCTGACAAAACACACCAGACAATGGATCACTAGCAATGCCGACGTACAGACGTACAGTCAGTCAGTCAGACTGACAGATAAAGTCGATTAAAGAAAACCAAAAAAAAAAACTTTCACTTTTTTTTCTCTCGTATTTTATTCCAAGCCTTATGCTTGTCATACTTTGTCTGCATAATTAAATAATTAAATGAAATTAAAACTTTAATTAAGAAATTCTTTGGGGGGTTAACTAACACCATACAATACACAACTAGGGTCCGCCAAATAACTTTTTTTTTTTTGAAAATGCTTAAAAAAAACTACTGAATATTTTCTCAAATTTCTTTTTTCATTTGAAAGTACAATCCTTCCGGTTAATAATGGAAAATAATTTCATTCAAATGGCTGCCTTGGCTGGCCATGCAGTAGCCTAATTTTTAAGCACATTATCGATTGTGTGCAGCTGTATTTCACCAATGCCTTCACGAATATTGTCCTTTAAAGCGTCAATTGTCTCTGGCTTGTCGGCGTAACACTTATCTTTGACGGCAGCACCCCACAAATAATAGTCCAACGGTGTCAAATCGCAGCTCCGAGATGGCCAAACGACATCAGCTCTGCGGCTGATAATGCGATCTTCAGAAACACAGCGCAAAACATCGAGTGTAGCTTCGGCTGTGTGGCACGTAGCGCCGTCCTGTTGAAACCAAATGTTGTCAATATCCTCCTCTTCAATTTTTGTGAACAAAAATTCGTTCAACATGGCCCGATAACGATCGCCATTGACTGTAACGGCCACTCCTTGCTCATTTTCGAAGAAAAATGGCCCAATTATGCCTCTGGACCAAAATCCGCACCAAACAGTGACTCGTTTTGGGTGCGTCGGCTTTTCAATGTATGCGTGCGTGCGGGTTTTCTGTGCCCCAAATGCGACAATTTTGCTTGTTTACATACCCGCCAAGATCAAAATGAGCTTCATCTGAAAAAATGATTTTTTTTGTCAAAATCGCCATCTTCTGTAAGTCGATCGCAGGCCCACTTAGCGTTGTTGTTCAAGCGTATACACAACACAAATTCGTTCAGCGGAAGAATAAAACTAATTATCTGTCAAATCAGACATGAGCTAAGTGTTACCATTCACGAAATAAGCACTAGTTGATAAAAAAAAACCGTTAGATGGCGGACCCGATATATTAATGGTGTTTTCTTTTCTACAAAGAAAATGTCACCCTCTTACAAGGTACATTAAAAAAATTTTTGACCAACCCTGTTGTAATGTCATTTTTTATTTGAGAAGAACATAACACAAATATTAAAAAAGGGTATGCCCTGTGTTTACCACTTATTAAGAAAATGAATGAGGAAATGCCAATTTGTTCAAAGGTGTTGCCAGATCGCTAATTTTTCGACTTCATTTTTTGCACGCTTTTTTTATAACAAAAAAAAAAAATATTTTAACACTGTTCTAACATTGAATGCAATTTTTTATATTGCTGACCATGTAGCTTTAATAATGTAATATTTCCTTAAGATTACTCCACAAAACAATGAAAAAATTAACTTCAAATTCGATAACAATACCAGTCGACTTTTTTTAAATTTCATCTGGTAGCCCTATAAATAAACAAAAGTCATCTGCTTTACAGGGCATTAGCAGCACTCTCGATTTATACAGGGCATAAAATGCAATGCCCTCCACCATTGGCAAGTGCGAATTATTTAGAATAAAACATACCACCCTTTTAGGGGGCGAAACATTTTTAAGAAACAAACGCAAAATTGGATTTTGCGTTAATAAAATGTACATTTTTTGGTAGAAAAGAAAACACCATAAGTTGTGTGTTGAGATAGCGGTAGTCTATTAAGTAGCATGTCGAATAAGCATCTGAAGCGAGCCTATGGCTGTATTGTGTGCAGGGGTGAACATTGCTCATTGAAAACTATTTCTTGCTAAAAAGTGTTACCGCGTGAGATTCCCATGATATTCTGTTTTGACATTATCTATCTCGTCTGGAGGATAATTTTTTCCTAATTTTTTAAAATTCGAAAAATCATGACGGAAATTGTGTGTCTTCAGCTATATATTCGAACTTGGAGTGTTAGGGTTTGCAGTCCATCAGTTTCATTCCTGAATCTCATCACCTCTAGAACATACATACATATGTACACCTTTATTGGCAAAAGCTCGCTGAGTTTGGACATGACACGAAATAAACACTAGTTGAAAAAAAAACGTTAGATGGCGGACCCGATACATTGTTTGAAACAACAACAACAATAACAAATCAAGGTTAAAATCATTAAATAAAATTACAATAAAAAAAAAACATTTTTTTTTGTTTTTTGATTTTTGTTTATAAATTTCATTTTGTTTTCTAGTCTTTCCATCAATTGACACACTATTCTGAAAAATACAAAAAAAAAAAAAAAAACTGAAAAAATATTCAAATAATGAACTCACTGTCTGTCTACCTATCTACGTAGCTGCCCCATTAGTTTCACCGTTTTTACGCTTCATAAAATTTGAAATAAAAAAAAATATTTTTTTTTTTACAGTTTATCGTTTACCTTTTCGGTTTGTTTAGAAACTTAAAAGTTAAGCAAAAAAAATTGAAAATTAAAAAAAAAATTGAATTAAAAATAGCCAAAGTTTTTTCACTTTTTTTTTCGATTAAATAATTAAAGTTTTGTTCATTCACAATTTAAGTTTTGAAGGTTAATTTTTTTTTTTTTAATAGTAAACAATTTTTTCATGTTTTTTACATGAATTTATTTATTAAGCAATGCTATTTCAATTAAAATGTTTTTCAATAAACAAAAAAAAATTTTAAAATTATTTTCAATTTCAGCATCACCTTTGAATGTTAAGCAACATTCTTGAATCTATAGCAACATAATTAAATGTTTAGCAACATATTAAGCTATCCTAATATATACTATAAATCTTTCTGTAAGTCTGTTTGTTTGTTGGTTTGTTTGTTAGCCAATCACGCCTGAATGCCTGGACCGATTTTCTTGAAATTTGGGATATAGTTCGAGCTTTTGTCGGTGCAGGTTATAGGCAATAAATCTTTTCAAAATTTTGACCCAAAGGGGAAAAAAATGGGACAAAGGGAGAAAAAATGGGCAAAAATTAGTACTTTTATGCATAAATGCTGTATTTTATCTGTTTAAAGGTATTTTTTACGATTTAACTTGGTTAAGTTTCCCAAATAGCTATTGGAGGTGTTCCGTTTCTAAAGTTGAACCAAAAGGGGTCCAAAAAGGGGAAAAGGGGCCAAAAACGGGCAAATTGAGTGCATAGCCAATCACACCTGAACGCGAGAAAAAAAATGCAACGCTATGTTGTATGATATTCAATCGAGGCTCAAAACTTATAACGTTATCCAATTTCACTCCACTTTTGTTTTTTTTATTCATTGATTTCTAAATCTTAATAAAAGGTATCATTAAGCGTTGTTTGCTTCTCTTTTTACTTAATTTTTTTCGATTTATAAAAAAAGTGACAAAATTTAGCGAGAAAAAAAATGCAACGCAATGTGGTAAAGGTAAAAGGACATCTACTACCGTTTTCCGATGGTCAGCTTTTACTATTTTTACCATTTGACGGTCTTGGCGGGCAGTATATTTACGAAGTCGACCACTTCCTCTTTCTTTCCACGTTATTTGTTTGACGATATCGCGATGAAATCGGACAAACCATTGATTTGTTGATATTAAATTGATGAGCAACTTCATTCATTGATTTGCCTCTTTTTGCCAGAGCCCTTATAAAGGCAAATTTGCTATCTGCTGACAGCTGTTTCTATTTTAAAATTCACAATTTGCAAAGTTTTCATTAAACTTTTATTTTAATTCCTCTATTTGATTTCCTTTTACCTTTACCACATTGCGTTGCATTTTTTTTTCTCGCTAAATTTTTTCACTTTTTTTATAAATCGAAAAAAATTAAGTAAAAAGAGAAGCAAACAACGCTTAATGATACCTTTTATTAAAATTTAGAAATTAATGAATAAAAAAAACAAAAGTGGAGTGGA
This sequence comes from Sarcophaga caerulescens, assembly GCA_927399465.1. Taxonomy (NCBI): domain Eukaryota; kingdom Metazoa; phylum Arthropoda; class Insecta; order Diptera; family Sarcophagidae; genus Sarcophaga; species Sarcophaga caerulescens. The sequence continues at coordinate 18,194,237 of OV656873.1, forward strand.
ATTGGATAGCGTTATAAGTTTTAAGCCTCGATTAAATATCATACAACATAGCGTTGCATTTTTTTTTCTCGCTACTGTATGTATGTTTTGCTACTTAGTTTATCAGTGTATATTTTTCAGTATATAAAAAAGCTTCCTGACATGTTACAAATTCAAAAATGCTCTGTAACGTTTAACATTACGAAGATACGAAGATTTGAATGTTTTCTGATAAATAAATTAAAGCACTCTGTCATCCAACCTACCTCGTATGTTGAACAAAAAAAAATTTACTTTAAGATTCTATATTTTGGGGACTAAAGAAAAGGGCGACAGGCGGAAATTTGTAATGAACTCTTAATGAACGTACGTACTTACATATGTACATATATGTGGCAATGCTTTGTGTTATATTTGCCACCTCTTAACACAAGCAACACATTATATTCATGCAACATATACGGAAGTCTTTTTTGCCACTTAATTTATGTGTGCTTGTGAATGAAAAAAAAGAAGAAAAAAATTGAAAAAAAAATTTAAAAAAAACAGAAAAGGGAGACACACAAAAATTCAGTAAAAAAAAAACTGTTAATTTAAATGAAATTAAATTGCTGAGGCAGACAAAAAGACGGTGATTATTATACAACAAAAGAAGACAAAATAAATAAAAAAAAAAATAAATAAAAAAAATAAAGAAAAGAAACGAGATGAAATGAAATGAAGGCAAGAAGAAAACCAAACCAAATTGAAGTTCATTAAGTGCAACAACATCATCATTGTCAACACATGATCATTGCAATCATTGTGTTGCAACACGTTGTTAAATCATAAATAAAATTTTCACACTTCAAACACACACTCTAGGACGCTCCATATTAAGACTGTTAAACGAGTTTCTGGCATTTAATTCAGTTGACTTTTAATGAAATTCCAAGAATCCCATTTTCATTGTTTATTTACATTTTAAGTCAACAAAAAAAAAAGTAGAAAAAAAAGAGCTTCAATGCCAACAACACCATCACCATCCACCACAGCCACCATGCCACGCGTTTAACTAAAATTGAACACAATGTTGCATAAGCAAGTAACAGCAGCAACTGGCAACAGCGTTGAAACACAATAAAAAAAAAGAGGAAAAAATGCTGTCTTCACCCATGAGACAATTTTTTTCTTCCCCCTCATCCCCCCTCTCTGCCCTCATCTCTTTCTGTCCTTTCCATTATTTTTGTATTTGAAAACCAAACCAATTTTCGTAATCTAGACAGCGGCCTTTATGGCCAAAATCGCTTACACCTCTCCTCACACACAGTAACTGTAGGCCGTCGCATAATACTTGGACGACAACAAACAACGCGCCCATCTTATGAATGAAATTGGCCTGTGATATCCACCAACATGGCTGTGTGTAAAGCTCCATTTATTTTTCGCTGTCATGGCTCATTCCTCCTATGCGTTCAATTCATTTTCAGTCAATCTCTGCCTATGCCTCTGCCTTTATTTTATAGCTAAGCCTGCTCCAAATAAAAATTTCATTTGTTTTCTCCTTCTTCTTACACTCCTTTTGAATAGTAAAAGTATGTGAAATAAAACGAAAAAAAAAAAAAAAATCTCCATCCCATGGTGCAATACACAAAAAGAGGGAAGGGTAGGAGAAGAAGAAATAATAATAGAGGAGAAGGCAAATGGAAAGAAGAAAATTGTTTTAAAATAAAATCCATTTACCGGAGGAGTTGTTGTTGTCGTATGTTTAGTTTTCCTAAATGGCCAAAGTGTTGTTGAACTGGTGCATGACAAGCTCATGTACTCTATACACACACACACGGTTAGGCACAATAGAGTTAATGTTAGCCTAGAGTATATGCATGCATGTGTGTGTACGGTGGTACGGTTTATTTAAAAGCGATCATGTTTGGCGATAGACAAACAAAATCATGGTTAAAAAGTAAACGTGGGCGCCTATTTCGCATTGTATAGATACACGCTTGAACATGCACACACACATGTACTTACGCAAATATAGACACACACAATTAAGGTGGCCAGTTGAATTTTTAAATACTCTTATAAGGATTAGGAAACTCTCAAGTACAGCACCTATACCTTTTATCAGACTTAGGGCCATTATTACAACTTGCCATTAACTAAAGGGAGGATTTTAACGTGTAGATAAATTGTTTTTCATTATTATGAGTACCCAACAAGATAGAAGTGAGCGTTAAGCTAAAGGGAGGATCATATTACCGGTAACTTTTAAAGTTAAGTTTATGTTTGACTTGCCATATTATTTTCAATATGGTAACTTCAAATATAAAAAAAAGTTAGCATATACAACAAAAAAAAGAAACTTTTCAATGCCACTGTGTTTAAAAAAAAACTTGTTTAATTGAGCTGTGTTATCGATATTGCTGCAGCACTGTCATATTTTTTGGAAAAAGTTAACTTCATTTTAGCTGGAAGTTGTAATAACGAAAATAAGTTAAAGGTAACTTTAAAGTTCCTATTTAGCTAAAGGTACCTTTAACTAAACCCAAGTTTAATGGCAAGTTGTAATAATGGTCCTTAAAGACACGAAATTTTCGGATAAGGACAGCCACAACTTTCTCAGCTCTCAGTTTTTCTTTGCAAGTCGCCATAGTCTAGTAGGTTAGGTTAGGTTAGGTCGGAGTGGTAGCTCTGATATCACAAAGCTCACTTGAGCACGCATAGCGGCCCGTTGTGACGCCACAGGTGAACACAGTCCTTGTCTAGTCGGTACGGTGTTGGCTTATTGGACGTGAGGCCATGGTTTAAAGCCCATGTCAGACATCTCGAACCAAACGAAATAAAAATAATATTTCTTCGGTGACTTCCTCTCAGCAGATTTCCGGCAAAAAGTCTGGGAGTAAATAAAAATTTCCATGAAAAGTTTCTCAAAACTCTGTCATTCGGAGTCGACTTTAAACTTTAGGTCCCGCCACTCATCGATAAAAATTAACACACACAACATAAGTGGTGTGAGAAGCTAGGCTGTTGTCCTGACTGAAGGGTTGTAATGACCAATAATGACCAAACCACAATTTTTGTGTTTCTAAGCCGACGCAACGGCCTATTGTAACCGATCATTTTATAAATAAGGGAAAGAATATTGGCTTCTAGAGCAAGTTCGGCCACAAAGTGTAGGTAGATGGCTCTAAAATATAATATCTCTGGAAATATTAATTGCATCAGGCAACACTGTAGTCTGTTCGAAAAGTTACAACTTTACTCTGTTTTTGAAGTTATGAGTTCACTGAGATGAAACGGAAAATAGAGGCAAAATGGTTTACACTTTTCCGAACTGATAATTTGGATGTAAAAGACGGAGCTTGCTCTCAGTCGGCCAAACACTACAAAATCGTTCGAATCATGGAAAAACTTGAGAAAGCAACGTGAACTTTAATAGGGCATTATTGATCATTGATCATTAAGCAGTATGCAACCAATTAAAGAAACCTAAATATGCCAAGAATTTCGATGTTTGGATGCCACATGAAAATTTAAAGGAACGAATTTCAGTTTGCTATCTGCTGCTAAAAGAAAACAAATTCGACCAATTTCTAAAGCGAATGATTAGCGGCCGATTAAAAATAGACCACGTATAACAATAATGTGTGAAAGATATTATGAGCTCAGCTAAGTGAAGCTTCGCAGATAATGACAAAGCCAAGATTGACATCAAGAAAGTTACTGCTGCGTGTCTGTAGCGATTAGAAGTTTTTCATGACCGTCTACAACCACTGCAGTCAACAATTAACGAGATTAAAGCATGCTATGGAATTAAAACGACTACAATTGATCAACAGGAACGGTTTTGTTTTCGAACGTGACAGCATCTTTGATGACCTGGCAATAACTGAAACATCTTTCGCCAGGAGAGTTTGGATGCATACATCGTATGAAGTTTATATTGCCCTTGTAGATTATCATTTGCTCCCATCTCTGCAGAACTCTCTTAATTTTGTTAATTTAAATTCCTTAAAGAGCTACAAAACATAATTGAATCAGTTTTTTCGAAGTCCTACAACACTGATGGCTTGACCAAAACGTTATCGAATAAAACTGCTTTTATTTGGTTTAATAAAGTTCGTATCAAATGTGAAAAATTGTTTTATTTTTAGTGAAAATTGGAAACCAAATTGACTGATATGCCAAAAAAAATTGTTTAATCTCTAAAATCTGCAGACAATGGCCACCTTAACCGTGTACTACGGGAAGCTGTGCCTTTTTTATGTTTGAAAATATTTGCGTTTTCTACCACAATTTTCTTTCTTCTTTTTTTTTTTGTTATGTTTTCCTCTTTCATTTTATGCTGTTTTGTTGTATCTGATACTGTTTTGTTGTTGTTGTTGTTGTTATAAGTTTTAGTTTAAATGAGATTTTGTCTTCATGTTTTATCAGCATAGTTTAAATGGAAAATGTAGCAGCAGAAGTAAGAAAAAAAAATGGGTTTTCCTACATAAAAGTTAAACGCACTCAGAAACACACACAAGCACACATACATACATAAACTATAGTTTAAAAGAGCAAAAGAGCGTATACATATATGTAGTAAGAGAGTGTTGTGAGTAGAGGCCGGCTGTTACCAATGGCTTTGACATTCAGAAAAAATAGGAAAAAAAAAACTTTCAATAACCGAAACAAAAATTTATAATAAAAATTATAACAACAACAAAAACAACAACAGCAGCAACAAATGAGGGGCAGCATAAAAGTCACAATAAAAACTTGATCAACCGAAACAAAAAACTAAACAACAAAAAATTAAATCAAACAACATGTTGTTGTTATTGATTTGCAGCAAAAAAAAACAGGAGTACTTCCTTATATTTTTTTCTCTCACAATCTTAAGCTTAAAGATGGGAGAGAGAGAGTTATAAGAAAAATAAAAAAAATAAACAATAAAACAATAACTATTAAACATATGGTAACATATGCATATACATACATACATACATACAATGTTGAATTACATGCAGTTTTTTGTATGATATTATAATTGCTGTTGTTGTTGTTTTAATTTACTCCCAGCTATTGACTCTTCAACTTATGCCATTAAGCATGTGTTTACAAAATTATAATGAGTCTTCAACAACTACATGAGAAACAGAGAGGGAGAGACTACATAAAAAGCATAGAAAAATAAGTTGTTTGAGGTTGAGTTGAAATTTAAAAATGACTTTCTTCCTTTTTCCGTTATGTTTTGTTTTTGCAATTATAACTGCAAGTATGGTAAAGTACACATACAGTACAGTGATAAGAAAAAAAAAAACAAACAAACAAACAATGGAAGTTGAAGTTGGGCTGAGTATTGCAACACAATTAATTATCATTTTAAGCCTGATTAATTACATGATTTTGAACATGATTTTTTAATTTAATGCAATCATTAAGATTGCAAACGAAATATATCACTTATTTATACGAGTGTGTACTTACAACTTTAGTTTTTTTTTTTAATTATTTCTTTAGACAACAAATTTTAATTGTTTACCTGCAAAGAGAAAAAAAAACCAAATAAAATAATTAATTATTGAATTATTACTATAAACAATTAAAGTAAGTCATAACTTGATAAGTATAATTACAAGATTAATATATTCCATATGCAGGAAATTCCTATATACAGTGTTGGAAGAAATAATAGGGACACACTGAAATATCATTATTTTTTTCATAGATTGCAAAAGCGAAATAAAATAAATTACCTCTGATTGCAATTAATTTCTTTAATTAAAAAAATCCTCACACTTCAACTGATAACACAACGCTACTCACGATCCTTTTTTGTTCAAACTTTCAGTGTTCAATACCATTGTACTTAATGCCATAAACCAAAGAATATGGATATAAAGAATGCGCATTACGTAGAAGTAAAATTTCTTATGACGGGTTGTAACAATGCGACCCGCTCTCACCAAATTCTTTTCAACATTACGACCCGCACATTTCATAGCACAATTGTACAGAGAGAACTCACATGCATTCTTGTGTTCTTTGATTTAGTTGTCGATCAGACTGCGACAAGATCACATGTGTAGCGGATGCGCTATCATTTTATTTCAGAATAACACTCAAAAAATATTTTATGTTAAAAATGTTCTATGTCATTAGCTGGCCGTATTTAATTTTTTTTTATTTTGTCCCATAGTACAGTTTTTTTTTAAATGATTTGGAACGCTCACTTTTTTCTTCTAATAAAAAATTGGTCTTTTTATTTTTGTTTATCTAAAAAAAAACTAGGTATAATTTTTAAGCCAAAGATGGATAGATTTATGTTCTTTTAATAAAAAAAATGGATTTTTTATTTTATCTTTATTTATAAAAAATTATTAAACCAAAGATAGATAGCTTTACATATGTATGCTGATGAAATGAAAATCAAAATATCGTATATTATTGACAGTTTCTATGGCTGTAAATAAATAAATTCTCTCAACTTATTTTCTCTCTCTTACTCACTAATCACAACCAGTGTTGCCATTTAGCTATTTTTAACCAAAATTTCCGGATTTGGTTATTTATTTTTCTTATAAAAAAAGCTTTAGTTATGTTTGTAGAAATGAATTAATTTGTAAGACTAAAATTTTATTTTGTTATTTTTGTTTCTTTTCTTACTATGTTGTATTAATTATTATTTATATTCGAAAAAATAAAATAAAAAAACTGTGAATTTAATTTTATTTATATTTTTTCTTATTTGGTAAGTTTTTTCACAAATGTTGGTTACAATATTTTTTTTTCGTGGCAACACTGACCATAATAAGTGATTTCAGAAAAAACGCACGATGAGAACAACTCATTGTTACGCTCTTGATTTCTGTTTCCTTTCCTTCTATCTTTCCCCCCGCGTCATGAAATATTATTGAAAAATATTCCAAAATATTTTAAAATGCACATTCTTTATACTTTAATTTTTTTCCATTAACAGAATAAACGCAACACAGCAAGAATAAGAATTTTGCAATTGCAATCTAAGGTAAGCTGCATATGTATTAATCATAATAAAGACAGCGGCAACAAAGCAAAACAAATACACAAATACACACACAAATACACAATTCACGAAGAGTCCCAAATATTGCCAGTGAAGAAACATAACGGACATTCTGACGAAATAATACCTCATAGCTTGCTATTTACCCTCCCATTCCAACCATCAGATAGTTGGGTCATGGACGACCCAACTCCTCGCCGTATTAGACACCGACTTCAGAACCTTCAATACGGACATCATACACCGTATACCTACAATAGTGGATCTGCAGTCAGTGCAGTCCCTACACCAAACGACAGTGACGACATCAATGGACGAACTTAGCCACAATAGGGTTCTAAATCAGCATCCACCACCAATCTCGGATAATAAAAGGCAGTTGCCCATGGTTACTAGAACCATCCTGGCCCAGCTGAGGTCAGGATGGGCGAACATCCTGAACAGCTACAGGGCAAAGATTATTCCGGTGACCTTGGATCGCTGCCCCTCATGCAATCAAACACCATATGATACGGTGCACCTCTTTGGTTGCCCCGCAAATCCAACAACACTTCGACCTATAGAATTGTGGCTGAATCCTACACTAGCAGCAGACTTTTTAGGACTACCGATCACGTAACGACGACTACCAACATACTCAACTCACAACTTATAATTCCATCTCTTATCCATAACATTTCCACCAGAATCACATAGGCGTACAATCAAGCAAATAAACCTAATTTTCTTATATCCACAGGCAGATACTTCCGGAGACAATAGCCGAACTGTTACAACAATAACAACAACCACCCTTCAATCAGGATTACGAGCTAACTTCGGACACCATTTATGTTGTGTGCGTTAATTTTTATACATGAGTGGTGGGACCTACAGTTTAAAGTCGTCACCAAACGACAGATTTTGAGAAACTTTTCAAGGCAATTTTAAGTATTCTCAGAGTTTTTGCCAGAAATCTGATGAGAGAAAGTCGCTGAAGAAATATTTCTTCATATTTCGTTTTGATGTCTGACCTGGGGTTTGAACCGTGGCTTCACGTCTAATAAGACGACACACTACCTACTAGACTACGGCGGCAGCATCGTTCTTCACTTTCTTTAAACTGTTTTATTTCACATCTGACAACATCGAGATCTTTCTTTAAATGTGACTTTTGTTGGATTTTGATCTTGGTTTTGTACCCCTCTCATAATATCCTACGTATTTGTTTTTTGTAATTCTGTGTACCGTACGACGTGGGTATTTTGTTTTACAATAAATCCTTTGCTTCACTCCAAAATGCTTTAAAAAGAGACAGAGCCATTTATTTAATTTTATTTATTTCTATAATTTTATGGTAAATTCTAGGTCCAGTTATTCTTCCTGTAATAGATATACATATGTCTGCTTGCCTCTTTAATTTTCTTCCACTTTCTTAAATTTTTTTGTTTGTTTACAATTGTTGCTATTGTCCTGAATAAAATTGAATAGTTGTTGTTGTTATTGTTCTAGAGAAGAGAGCCTTGGTTACAACAAAAAGAAAAATTGTTATTTTTGCATTTCTGTTTAATTGGGTATTTAAAGCGTGTACTCTTTTTATTTTATATGACACACCCTATTTAATATGGTTACGGTGAAATTGTTGCCATTTATATCTCTCATACAGCAAAAAGAAAATACATATGACATACATACATATGCATATATGAACTCTTTCTCTCCCACTCTCTTCCTGATTCATTAAATGTCTTTATAAGCCTTCACAAAAACTTATGCATCCACGCAAATGACAGAAAAAAAGGGTTTCATTTTCCTCATTTTTATTTTTATTAAAGCTACGAGACGGTGACCCGCTCTAAAGCACTTAAGGGAGATGATATCATGATGATATCGTTCGTTGTCATGCATACATATTAAAAGAAGGTATGGTTGGTTTGCTCTTTAATAACAAAATGATGAAGGAATTCTAAAAATAAATTTCGAAAATATTCAAAAACAAAAAGGTTTGAGAAAAAACAAAAGTTTTTAATATTTTAAGCATCAAGTCAAGCAAATGAACATTTCAAGAATAGAAATAATCTTGTGATGAATTTCAAAAGTAACTGAAAAGGTCAACTCCTGTCTAAATTGTATATTGACAATGTGTGGGAAATTTGTTTTTTTTATGGTATTTTAATTTTAAGCAAATAAAATAAGAAAATAAATTCAAAGAAATAACACTGTAGCTGTCAATATTGCCACAAGCAATTTCGATGAAAATAGTTATAAAATAGCAAAAGACATGCAACTACTGTGTTGCCATAAAGATATGATGTTTGTGGTAAAGTCTGTCATATCGGGTCCGCCATCTAACGTTTTTTTTTTTATCAACTAGTGCTTATTTCGTGAATGGTAACACTTAGCTCATGTCTGATTTGACAGATAATTAGTTTCATCCTTCCGCTGAACGAATATGGTTGTGTATACGCTTGAACAACAACGATAAGTGGGCCTGCGATCGACTTTGGCAAAAAAAAATCATCTTTTCAGATGAAGCTCATTTTGATCTTGACGAGTATGTAAACAAGCAAAATTGTCGCATTTGGGGCACAGAAAACCCGCACGCATACATTGAAAAGCCGACGCACCCAAAACGAGTCACTGTTTGGTGCGGATTTTAGTCCAGAGGCATAATTGGGCCATTTTTCTTCGAAAATGAGCAAGGAGTGGCCGTTACAGTCAATGGCGATCGTTATCGGGCCATGTTGAACGAATTTTTGTTCACAAAAATTGAAGAGGAGGATATTGGCAACATTTGGTTTCAACAGGACGGCGCTACGTGCCACACAGCCGAAGCTACACTCGATGTTTTGCGACCTGTTTTTGAAGATCGCATTATCAGCCGCAGAGCTGATGTCGTTTGGCTACCTCGGAGCTGCGCGATTTGACACCGTTGGACTATTATTTGTGGGGTGCTGCCGTCAAAGATAAGTGTTACGCCGACAAGCCAGAGACAATTGACGCTTTAAAGGACAATATTCGTGAAGCCATTGGTGAAATACAGCTGCACACAATCGATAATGTGCTTAAAAATTGAATCGATCATGTAGGCTACTGCATGGCCAGCCGAGGCAGCCATTTGAATGAAATTATTTTCCATTATTAACCGGAAGGATTGTACTTTCAAATAAAAAAAGAAATTTTTGAAAATATTCAGTAGTTTTTTTTTTAAAGCATTTAAAAAAAGTTATTTGGCGGACCCTATAGTAAAATATTTATGAGCAAAATTGCTATGCCGAGTCGACGTTAAACTGTAGGACCCGCAGCTAAATGGATAAAATTAACACATACAACATGGGTGGCATGAGAAGCTAGTAGATTGGGATCCTGACTAATGGATTCTAATTACCAACTAAGGGTTGTCAAAATATGACCTTTACCTGTCTGTGGGTCAGGTCAGAAAATTTTCGAATCGACCTCAACGCAGTTATCGACAACAATTTCAACACGATTGTGCCATATTTTTAAAATTTAAAATTTTAATTTTGGAATTTGTTCTGAAAACCTTTTGTTTTCCAGAACCTGATCAGAATACTAAACAATTTGTTTTCTATTTTTTTTTTTTAATTATTCTGAAAAACGAAAATAAAAATGAAACAGAAACGCTTTTTTTATAATGCGAAGAGAATAGAGTTTTTAAACAAAAGAATTCTTTTTTTTTGTTTAACAGACATTTTGTTCTCCTCAAACAAAAGCATGACAATCCATAATACCTGTGGCTCTGGCTCTGGCGGTAATATATCAGAATAAATACGTTTTTTTTTCTTTGTGATATTTTTTAATTTTTTCTAAAAAAAACTCTCTACTAATGAAAGTGATAAAAAAAGAAGCTGGAATGAGGAATAGACTTGATTTTTTTATTTGTTTTTTTTTTTAATATTTTATTTGCATATGATTTTCATTCTCATTATTTTTTATTATTATTATGAGGCATCATTATTATGGCTATTGTTGTTGTTGTTTTTTTATATGTTTTTTAATTTAAAAAACATAATCAATAAATAAAAGTGAAAATAAAATAAAAAGGCGAGAGTGTTTTGTTTTGTAACATTTTAAATAATTTTTAATTGTTGCCAATTATTGTACGAGTATTATAGGCGTAAAAGGCAACAAATGGAAATAATTTTTATTTTCAGTTGTTTTTTTCAAACAATTTTTGTTACGCTTTTTAAGTCAAAAATATAAAATTGAACAGAAATATGAATTTTTAAAAACCAAAAAATTGTTTTCAACCCCGTAAATAATTTAAATTGTAATGGTGGTTTGTTTTTATATATTGTTACGTTTTTTTTTTTTTTTTTTTTTTTTTTTTTTTTTTTTGTGAAACCAGCACTCAGGGTATGGCCCCTACTCCTGCAGTGTATTGTGCAGGTTTTTAGGAAAATGGGTTATAGGAAGGTGGAAGAGAGGGAGTACATAGTGTTTGTGGACATCTCAAGATGCGAACAGCAAGGAAACGATTTGCTGCTAGGTGACTATAAAATGGCCAGTGCTATACCTTCACCATTAGACAGTCTACAGCAATCGTCCCCAAGAAGCCCGCACCCTTCAGTCCTAGCTTCTCACACTACTCATGTTGTGTGTGTTAATTTTATACATGAGTGGCGGGACCTACAGTTTAAAGTCGACTCCGAACAACAGATTTCTGAGAAGCTTTTCATGGCAATTTTATTTACTCTCAGAGTTTTTGCCAGAAATCTGCTGAGAGAAAGTCGCCGAAGAAATATTTTCGTTTTGATGTCTGACCTGGGATCCGAACTCGGGCCTTCAGTCTAATAAGCCAACATACTACCTACTAGACCACGGTGACTTCGTTTTTACCTTCTTAAAAACGTTAAAATATGAGTTCGTTAATTGCAAACAAAGTACAGTAGGACCTTGATTATCCGTGATGGTCGGGACCGGAAGCATTCTGGATAATCGATTTTCCCGGTTAATTGAGTACCAATTTTGGCTAGTTTTTTAATAGATATTTTTATTAGTTAATAAATGAATGTGTACATATTTATATAAAAACTAAATAATTCAAGGATTTTATATACATACATGTTTCAAAAATATAAAAAAAAATTATTTTGAACAGTAGATAAGGATTTCATTTACTAAAGTGGGAATTCTCCTTTTTCGCTTGTTTGTCCAAAATAATAGAAAATTTTTTTTGCTTATAATCACGGATAAATGCAGAAAAATTTAAGTCGATCCAAAATAAAATTAAGTCGATTCAAAAGATTTTCTTTTTCCATCCCGGATAATTGATCTTGCCGGACAATCGAATCACGGATAATCAAGGTCCTACTGTAAAAACAAATAAATAACACTATGTTTCCAACTTTTACAACAATAACTTGTTTATTCGTTATTCTTCTCCTACAACTATTCGTTATTCTTCTTACACTTCTGCTCGCGTAAACACTAACAACTGTTTGGTCGATCTTTACAACTGCGATCTTCAAACCACGACTGTTTTCTTCACACGCAACTTCACATAAGGCTGACTGAATTCTTACTGACTCGTTGTCTGCTTTGTCTTGCCTTTTTATAAGCGCACGAATCAGTCTGGTGAAGGTTCTTGAAGTGGAACTTTCGGGGTTTCGCCTTCTCGAGAATTCTATTGCGACACATTGCTTGTTGTTGCGTTTGCTTACTTGTCTATCTCCTTTTCTCATACTGATGTTGTTGTTGATTTACTTATAATAAGTTCGATGTATGTGTTAGTGTAGCTGGTGTTTATAGTTTTCATGTGAAATAATATTAGGTCGTTTCCATTTGCGTAACAATATGAATAGTGCGCATATTTGGTGACCAGAAAGTGCTTATGAAATAGGCTCTTCTATATAGGCTAAGCATTGCATTGTGTTAGTCTGATAAGAGCGAAATTAGTTGCTGTTTAGGTCTGAGTCATCAGACATATCCCCGGTTCTTCAGACCGGATTGAGAAAGTTATAAGGAATGATATAATCGACCTTAATTTATCTTTGTAAGAGATGCCTTAGTACACGATCTATTGTACTGCTTTCAAAGATTAAAGGGTTTCCCTATAAAATGTCTCCTTCAAGCCTATTGCCCTGACAAACTTCAAGATGCTGCTCGATGTCAATAATGCCAATTCCTTGACTAGCACTTGATAGTGTTTACTTCTGGGATGCAGTTATGCCACACAGATTCCTTGAATGTGTTCCGATGATTCATTCTCATCGTCACAGAATACAAATGTTGGTCTCGAGATAATCCCTGGTTTCGAACTCAAATTTAGGGCATAATTACAAACAGTTAAGAAATTGGACAAAAATCATGATGAGGTAAACGTAACGTAACGTAATTAGTCATTACAACTCTTCAGTCAGGATTACGGCCTAGCTTCTAACACCACTTACATATGTGTACTCTGTGTGTTAATTTTATACACGATAGGCGGGACATACAGTTTAAAGTCGACACTGATGGATAGATTTTTAAGAAACTTTTCAAGGTAAATTTATTTAACTCTCAGAGTTTTTGCCAGAAATCTGCTGAGAAGAAGTCGCCGAAGAAATATTGTGTTCATATTTCGTTTTGTTGAAGATGTCTGACCTGTTAATTTTGTTAATTTTGATTCAGGAATGTCAACACCTACAGTTTAAAGACGACTCCGAACGACAAATTTTTCATGGCAATTATATTTTCTCTCAGTTTTTTTTTTTTTTTTTTTTTTCAGAAGACTACTCAGAGGAAGTCGCCGAAAGAAATATTTGTTCTTGTTTCGTTTTATTCGATTTATCTGGCCTGGGATTTGAACCACGGCCTGACATGTGTTAAGCATCCTACTAAATTCGGCCTGCAGTGTGGGTCTTGTCTGCCTTAGCAGCTGTTTGGCAATGTCAGCGATCTCGGGCATTGCATGCCGATTGTATTACTGACGACATCTCTCAAATCTGTCGACATTAAACTGTAGTTCGCCATCAATCTTGTATAAAATTAACACACACAACATGAGTGGTGTGAGAAGCTAGGTTGTAATCCTGACTAAAAGATTGTAATGACCGATTATGTAAATAAATACGCATCATTCATGATCCATGGGACCTTAATTGTTTATTTCTTCACAAGTGAAAGAAACTGTGTTGCTTGAATGGTCCAAATAATTTAAAATTTTCTCCCTTTAAACCAGCAAGAATATTCATTTCAAAATATTCATTAAAATAATGGCTTTGGCTGCACTACTGCTTATCTTAGATAACACAACACAAATACGAGAGAATAACTGTCAATAAGAAGAATATAAACTTTGTAAACATTCCACACAGACACACACATATACACAAACACTCATTTATTTGATTGTTTTCTTTTTGTTTGGAACAAAAAAAAATTAAGGCGAGGAGATAGATATTCCTTGTGTGTGTGTGTGTGTGTGATTGCAAAGAGACAAATAACGGAAATTAAATTCGCAAAGCAAATACGATATACTCGTACTGTGTTTATAAACAATTAAAAACAATAACAATATATTTACACACACACACACACCCACATATGTACATACATATTTAGTTGTATTCTTAGGAAATGCTTACATACCTAGAGATAGTGAGAGAGGAAGAGAGAGAGAGAGGTTAGAGAAGTAAACAAAAAAACGTATTAAAATTTCTAATTTGAAATATAAAACCATATAATAATTTGTTGTTGTTTGTTTGTAATTTAATAAATAAAATAAAATTATTATTGTTATAGCAATTTTAATTTCAATTTGTTATTGTTGTTGTTGTTGTTTTAGAAAATAGAAATAAATTGCAATACTTTGGACATTAAACGAAATAATAATAAAAACACAGAGAAATAAAAATAAAAAAAACGCCCCATAAAAACAATAAATAACGAACACGCAATAATACAATCATACTCTGTATTTTGTTTTTGTTTTCTTTTGTTGTTGTTTTTATCTCTTCTTTTGTTGTTGTTGTTGTTGTTTTGTTTGTATTTATAAAAGGACATTTTAAGTGTAGCGGGCATATTATTGCGTGCCTGTAAGTGTCAGCACAGCGTACAATTAAACAACAACAAAGAATAACAATAAAACGCAACACTGGCTGGCCCTAGTGATGGACGACGGCCTTACAATTTGCCAGCAATTTACATTCTGTTCTGTGCTGTGTTATCAATTCAACAAAATCGTATGTGGTGGCCATGCAATCACAAATAAAACATATGGGGCGTATGATTGTTTTTGCATCGTATTTTTTTTTTTGTTTTTGTTGTAATTATTTATTGTTTTATAAGTTTTTAATTTATTTTCATATATTTTTGTTTCGTTTTGTTTTTTTATATGCAAAATTTAATGATGTTTATAATTATTATATGACAATTAATTGTGATAATAACAATAATATTCTGATAACAATAATAATAATAAAAAAAAATTGTATTTAATTATAGAACTGGATTTTTTTTTTTGTATTAAACAGATGGAAAGAAATGAAAAATTTATCATTGTTTTTAACTGGGCCGCATTGGAAATTATATGCTAGGTTATGAAATTTTTAAATGAAATTTAAAACCTTATTTGGCATAACTTTAACGTTACACAATCTCGAAAGCCATTTCACAACACATCCACAGGTCACGTGACCAATCTCTCGTGCAGAATATGCAATGTGGCATTAGCTGTGTGACAGTTAGCGCCATCATGTTGAATCAACATGTCGTTTGTGTACAGATCATTCAATTCAGAACAAAAGAAGCTGGTAAGCATTAATCTATAGTGCTCGCCGTTGACAGTTATTAATCTGGCTAACGTCGTTCTTAAACAAATAAGGACGGATGAGACCTCAAGCTCAAAATCCATACCAAAAACAGTCGCTCTGTTACGATTTAATTGGAAGTTGACTTTTGAAAAACTAATAACTCTTCGACATTTTTAGAAAATGCTAATACAACTGAAGTCGCCGTAGTCTGGTAGGCAGTGTGTTGGGTTATTAGACAGACGTGAGGCCATAAATAGGCTTCTTCGCTGAAAATGTTTTTTTTTTTTTTTTTTTCGTTGGAAATTGTCTAAGATCCATGTCTATCCGTCTATGGTGACTTTACAAACAGACTGAATAAATGACAATTAATTTGACAGTTGTACCTTCAACAAGATGGCCATCATCAACTGTCAAAGTTGGAAAGTCTGTGTTCGAAGACCCCCGGTACTTTATTCAATTTCGATCTGTCAACTTCTAGAACTTAGTGTTGATTTGTTATTGTTATTCTCAGGGCCATTATTATTGCCGTTAACTAAAGGGAGGATTTTAACGTGCAGATAAATTGTTTTTCATTATTACAAGTAGACAATAAGGTATGCTGACAATGCAGTCGACATTGCTGTAAGCGAAGATTACTTTCCTATGAACTGAGAAACTGCTGAAATAGAAATTCAGACAAGGTATATGAAACACCTTTCACGTCTATTACCTGGCTCTCCTTGTCCATGTCTGGTTTAAAGAACCTTTCCATTTTCTATGGTACTATTATATAGTACTTTTTATAAAACTCTTTTATTAAGCTTTTCAGAATTCATATAGATTTTCCTTTCAGTCATTTTTAAGGTATTTTTTAATGGTAGCATAAAGTACCAAAACAATAAAAACCCTGTATAAAATGTACTTTTTGATGGCAAAAAATGTAGGAAAAATTAAAAACCAAATACAACGTTTCTTTATATATTAATTTGTCAGAAAAGAGGAATACTTCTAACACCAGATAGTGACAGATAGTTTTGGTACTTTTATATGGTACTTTTTTTTTTAGTACTTTTTAATACTGACTACATACAAAGTAAATTTATTTTCATTTAAATTATATTAAAAATTTTCTACGTTCTTATAATTACTTGCCACACACTGTAATGACCTCAGCATCTCACACAACAGACATGGTATTGTTGCTCAAGTGTTAAGAATTGTCTGGTTGCTCTAGTTGGCTGACCGGTTGGCTGGTTGGCTGGCTGGCTGCTTTAACTCACTGTGAAAATGTTGCAAATTCTTAATAATTTATCGACTATTTCCGATTTCATAAATGAAAACAGAAACGCAGAAAAAACAGAATTTTTTTCTTGAGGTTTACATTGTGGTTTCTAGAGGCACAGGTGGATGGAACAATCATTAGTCACAAGATAAATTTCCAATTCGAAAACTATTTATAGGCAGACTATGTGAATAAATTTTCACAACTAAAAATAATTTCAATTGTTTAAAAAAAAAAGTATTTCGTTTCATTAAAACAAAAACTTCATAAAACACATTGTTTTTTCCATACCCTGACCACAGACACTTGAAAATTGAGCAGGAAATTTTAATGAAATTCTAATGAAACTGTTGAAAATGCCACAGAAAAACAAAAAAAACAAAAAAGAAGAAAACAAGACAGAAGCCAGCCGACATAGTGTTGAATGTGGAAAAAAGTATGTGGTACCACAACCCCAGAAGAATAGAAATGACGTCAAGCAATTCTAGAGCATTTATTGCCTAAAGTAACTCATACATGATGAGGCCTCATTATAAATTAATTGCAGAATTCTATTCTTTTTCATTCACTTCATAATGGATTTTTTTTATTAATAAAGTTTTATTTAAAAGTTTTGTTTTTATTTCTGTGTTTATTTCTGTTTTCATTTCATTGTCTATTTTCATTGAAATTAAATTCTTACACTAACAGTGAATTTATGGTACTTTATGGGAGGAATTTCGGCATATTTGTTTGTTTTTCGTAAACTATTTGAAAATAAACTCAATTTAATGTGTTTATTTGTAAATGTTGCACGTGTAAATGGATTTTGTTAGCCACTAAATAAATGTGCTATAAAAATATTACAAAAAAACTTGAAAGTTATAGGTTTGTGTAAGAAAAAAAAGTACCAAAACAAAAATATTTAAAAAGTACCAAAACAAAAATATTTAAAAAGTACCAAAATTAAAAAGTTATTTTTAAACCATAAGACCATAAGATTTAAAAAAAAAATTCGTATTTTTTTTTTTTCTTTTTACAGACACAATAAGGTACAATTTTTTACCCGTTTTACTATTTTTCTTAATTTTATTTTATTTGAAGATTTTGATTCAAAATACAAACTCATTTATATTATCAAAATTTATAGAGGAATTTTTTTTTATTGTTATAGGTTCGTGTAAGAAAAAAAAAGGTACCAAAACAAAAATGTATAAAAAGTACCAAAATTAAAAAGTAATTTTTAAGCTTCATAAAGATTTAAAACTATTCATTTCATTTCATTTTTCATTTATTCCCAAGATTTAAAACTATATTTTTATTCCTTTTTTTATTCTTTTATTACTTTTTACAGACACTTTTACCCAGACATTTTTTACCGGCTTTTTGACTATTTTTCTCCAATTTGTTTGTAAAACATTTTAATTTAAAATACCTCATTTATAGCAAATTTTTTTTTGAATGTTAAAGGTTCATATAAAAAAAGTACCAAATAAAAAATGTATAAAAAGTACCCAAAATTAAAACGCCATTTTTAAGCCCCCAAAAGATTAAAAACTTTATGTTTTTTTTTTCTTTGTACTTTTTACAGGCACAATAAGGTACAATTATTTACCCGCTTTTTGACTATTTTTCTTCAATTTGTTTGTAAAAGATTTTAATTCAAAATACCTCATTTATAGCAATTTTTTTTTTGAATGTTAAAGGTTCATATAAAAAAAAAGTACCAAATAAAAAATGTATAAAAGGTACCAAAATTAAAACGCCATTTTTAAGCCCCCATAAGATTAAAAAATTTATTTTTTTTCTTTGTACTTTTTACAGGCACAATAAGGTACAATTTTTTACCCGCTTTTTTACTATTTTTCTTCAATTTGTTTGTAAAAGATTTTAATTCAAAATACCTCATTTATAGCAAATTTGTTTTGAATGTTAAAGGTTCATATAAAAAAAGTACCAAATAAAAAAGTGTATAAAAAGTACCAAAATTAAAACGCCATTTTTAAGCCCCCAAAAGATTAAAAACTTTAATTTTTTTTCTTTGGACTTTTTACAGGCACAATAACGTACAATTTCTTATCCGTTTTTACTATTTTTCTTCAATTTGATTTTAAAAGATTTTAATTCAAAATACCTAACCTAAAATACTAAAATTTAGGGCGAATTTTTTAGGACCTACTAAATGAAATGTATTTTTTTTTTATTTTGGTAAAAAGTACTTTTTTATTAATAATAGAGCCCGTTATCCTGGCGTCTTTTGATGCTAGTTATACATCAAAAGTTTTGTAAAATAACATTACAGTTAGGAAGAAAAATTTGATGTGAAGCGGATAATCGGATTAAAGGTTCGTGTAAGCAAAAAAAGTACCAACTGAAAAATACATATGGGCAATTTCGTGTCAAGTGACCCAATTTTTAAAATCGATGTCTTCCGATAGATATCCCACTCGCATCCCATTAAGCGATTATGAAGGCCTTAAAGGAAATTTTATAAAAAAAAAGGCCCAAATTGAAAAAAATTTTAAAAAAAATTTAATTAAAAAAAAAAAAATTAAAAAAATTATTTTTGGAAATATTGAAGAAATAGCTATCTAATATCCTTTGTAAAATTTTGGCTAGGACCAATAGGTGAAAAGTTACACACATTTTAAAAAACCCTGTATGACCAAAATGTCCAACATTGACCCCCTCTAACTCCGACAGTTCTGGACTGATAGAGCTGAAAATTTGTGTCTGGCCAATTATCCAATAGTACTAACCTTGGTGCAAATTTCATCCAAATCGGAAGACATCGATTTTAAAAATTGGGTCACTTGACACGAAATTGCCCATATAGAAAAAGTACCAAAATTAAAGGCCATTTTTAAATCCCCAAAAGAATAAAAATATATTTGTATTCCTTTGTTTTGTAAAAAAAAAAAAAAACATTCAAGTCGGGAACAGAAATTTGATGCAAAGTGGATAATCGGGTTTGTATAATACTATCGATACCAAGTGATATCGATATCATATAAATCCTGATTAAGTTTAGGTTAAAACAGGAATGGTCAGGAGCTGATAGCGTGATGGTCTGCTGGGCTTTAGAGCACGCGACTTTAGCTTCGAAATCCCTTGTTTTCAGAGGTTAGAAGTTCCCGATTGAAAGTCCAATTTTCTTTTCAATACTGGTGTGAAGAGATCAAGTGCCACTTAGCACTCATGACCATAGGGGTTTTTTAATGAATGGTTTACTAGCCAGTTCGATAGACACAGTAAACATCAGGCAGTGTAGACTTTATGGACAACACAATGAGTTCTGGAACTTCTTCGCCTTGAATTTTTGCGGGATTATGTGTATCGGTCGACATTCTTTATGACTTTTAATGGAGACAATTAATACAATTGATAAGGAGAGAAGGCGTGCTATAGTGTGTAAAGTGCTTGACCACAAATGCACAAAATCCTCATTAAATTCCGAAAAAATTGTCATGATGAATTTCGAATATTAAAAGAAGACGTTTTAATCTTCTCTCCCAAATATTTCATTCAGGAAAGCCACTGACCACTAACTAGCATAAATTAGAACCCAATAAGCAATGCAAGAACACCGAGTTTAACCAAACTTTTTCAGATGGGCGTAGACAGATCATTTTTGTCTTGTGGTATCTTAAGTGTGGTTTCAGTCTTTCGGCATAGTGTTTATATCGCCCTTGGGTCTCCCCAAAGCACCTACATACTCTGTATGTGATTTTTTGGTAGAGGTAGCCGTAGTCTAGTAGGCAGTGTGTTAGCTTATCAGACGTAAGGCCACGATTCAAACCACAGGTCAGACATCTCCATCAAAACGAAAAATGTATGAAACAATTTTTTATCGGCGACTTCCTCTCAGCAAATTTCTGGCAAAAATTCTGAGTGCAAATAAAATTACCATGAGAAGTAATGAGAAATAATCTGTCGTTCGGAGTCGTGTTTAAACTGTAGGTCCCACTACATGTGGATAAAATTAACATACACAACATAAGTGGTGTGAGAAGCTGGGTCGTAACCCTGACTGAAGGGTTATAATGATCAATATAGTATCTACTGGAGACTATTGTTAATAATTTTAGCACCTGGAGTGTAGAATCGCATTGAAGCATATGGGCAATTCACACAAGCCGTTGTATCGTTATATTGAGTGTATTGTTGGACGATTATACAACAGTGTATGATTGTTGTTGATTTTTTTCATATGTTTTTAAAAGTTGTATTGGTTTCGTGCTATCAAATTGTTTGAATGCCAAAAAAATGTGTAAATGTTTTCATATGTTTTTCAAAAGTTAGGTTGGTTTCGTGCTATCAAATTGTTTGAATGCCAAAAAAATACATTTTGAATACGAAATACACAAACAACCAAGTGTATTCAATACAACATACACGTGTGAATTGCCCAATAGATCATAAATTAGAGGAGAAAGTTGGAAGCCTAACTTTGTATTTGAGGTTAGATTGTAATGAGAGTCTTGATATTTTAAAATGAGAAGCTGTTAGTGGCTATGTTGCTCCTTAGATAGCAAAATCTTGAAGATATTCGAATTAAATTTTATTGACCATAAACGTTGCATGGACTGTTATATATTTGAAGCTATTGAGCGACGATATTGGGAAAATTCTGGACGAGCAGATAAACATCGACGGCCTAACCGATATCTTTCAGTTGATACATAGCTAAAACTCCCAAGTTTTTGGTAATTTTAATGCGAAGAATTGCTAACCGGCAAGCCAATAACTTAACGAAAATTTATTTTAAATATTATTACGAAAATGGAAAATCAAAATACTGGTGTTTTGCTTTTACATCGCTTAACATTAAAATTATAAACAAAAGCTACAAAAACAGAACAATGCAGTAAATAAACCTGTTTACAAATTATCGTACTGGTTAATAGTATAACAACAAAAACCAACATAAAAAAAAATGGTAAACAAGTAAACAAAAATACACCAACAACACTACAAGAATAAATGAAATCAGCGATGTTTACATATGTACACTGACTCAAACAATTCTCCGTACCCTCAACTATTGAAAATATAATTTAATGTAGTTTGGAAAATATATACCCAATGATAATGAGTTGTTAATTTTTAAAAAGTGCAACAGGCATATTACACGAATACAAACATATACATAAAGGTTAAAAAAGAAATAAATTTTATTGAACTAACAAAAATTTAAAAATACTTCAGAAACCAAACTCAAAAAATTATCCGTACGGAATAATATTTATATCTTAAAACTAATTAATGTGGTGTGATATTAACGGGTGTGATATCATTTGGCTTTAATAACGTCATTTAAACGGTTCTTCATTGATAATACTAATTTACTGGTAATTTATTGACCAATATTCTGTCATTCCTCGGTAATAACGTTTTTGATCATTTCCTTGCCAGTGATTGTATGCTGACGGATTTTTTTTCTTCAAAACTCCCCATAAATGTTCTCTGGGGTTAAGATCTGGACTCTGAGGAGGATGAGAAAGCACTTTTTTACGTTTTCTCTTAACCATTCACTTACAATTTTGGGCTTATGTTATGGGTCATTATCGTGAACGAGTTGACAATCCCTTAGCATTCCTAATTTCGTTGCACAAGCTTCCAAATTTTCTTTTAAAATATTCAAATAATGGTGTTTGTCCATTGTAGTTTCAACAAAAACAAGATTTCCGACACCTCCTGCTGACATGGCACCCCAAACCATCACATTACCACCACCATGTTTTAAAGTTGGCTTTAGATTTTTCAACTCAAGACCTGTATTTTCTCTACACCATACAAATGTCCTGCCGTCTGGTCCAAAAATTTTAAACTTACTTTCGTCCGTAAATATCACAACATTCCAGAAGTTTTCTGAGTTATTAACATAGTTTTTGGCATACTCTAAACGTAGCTTTACGTTCTTTTTTGAAAATACAGGTCTTGAGTTGAAAAATCTAAAGCCAATTTATATATATAGAGATTTCGAGAAGGCGAAGCCACGAACATTCATTCATCAGACTGTTTACGTTGGCATATAAAAGGCAAGGCAAAGCAGGCAACGGAGTCAGTAAAATTTCAGTCAGTTTTGTGTGAAGACGCAGTGTGTTTGAAGAGAATAATCGTGGTTTGACGATCTCCGTTACAAAGATCTGTTGTATAATTGCTTAAGCCTACTTTACACAGTCCCACAAGTAATATGATCTGTCAAAATTTTGTGTAGAAGAGTACGGATGTGTTCGTCTAAACTTACTATGTAATGAAACCATCACACATTGAGAGAAAATACGGATGAAAAGTTTGACAGTCGTATGGTTCTCTTCATTTTTTGAAATGATTCAAAAAACAAACGCTATTTCCATTTTACTTTGTTATTGTCTTATACCGATCATGTAAACGCAAAAAATATAAATCATACGACTTTTATTCTCTTTTTTTGTCATACGGATCAGAGATCAGCAACAAGTATTCAAAACGATTAGTAGATTCGAGTCATACTTATTATTTCTGATACTTATACGCATTCATACTTATTTTAATATGATACTCATACTACTCATACTCAAAGTTGGAAGTACTCGTCGTATTCATACTTAACAATACGCATGATGTTATTGACTTCGACTCGTCTCTACTTAACATTTACACGAAGCACAAAATAAGTATGATTCGCGTACGAACACTACTATACTCACAAGAAGATTGTGTGTATGCTTTGCTTGTTGTCTTTGTCTTTCCTTTCTTCTTTGTTTGTATATGCAACAATAACAAAGGCCACTCGAATCACTTATAAGTATTTTTCTAAATTTATGAATCAGAATGAGTAGGCGTATGAATCAAACACATTTCGAATGTTGTGAGTTTGATGTCAACGTTGTACTCATACTCATTGCAACCTATACTTATAAATCAATGTTGTAGCGAGTACGAATGAATCAGAGTAGTTGAATTTCAATTCTGTAGATTCACTCATACTCAAAATTGCATGAGTGCTTATGGGTAGCGGAAAAACGATTCATTGCTGATCTCTGATACGGATGGAATTTCCTTTTACTTTTTCATTAGACTTTACGTACGTAAAGTATTATCGTGTGAAGTGGGCTTTAGTGATTGTTATTATTTATGCAAAGGTTGTAAACAGTGGAATAACAAGGAAGAGCAATTGTTGGCGTTTACATCAAGTTGTGAACAGTGGCAATCTACGAGCTCATAATTTAAACGGTTTTTAAACAATCAAAGCGTAATAATATTTACTCGGCCCATAATTATGTTCCCAAAGGCTATAAAAATTAACAATTACAGTAGGACCTTGATTATCCGTGATTCGATTATCCGGCAACATCAATTATCCGGGATGGAAAAAGAACATTTTTTGCATCGACTTAATTTTATTTTGGATCGACTTAAATTTTTCTGCATCGTTTAACCGGAATTACCTCTATTATCCAAGATTATAAGCAAACATTTTTTTCTATTATTTTGGACAAAAAAGCGAAAAAGGGGAATTCCCTCTTTAGTACATGAAATTCTTATATACTGTTTACTGTTTTCTGACAAAATTATATATTTTTTTTTATATTTTTAAAACATGTATGTATGTATGTATATAAAATCCTTAAATTATTTAGTTTTTATATAAATATGTACATATTCATTTATTAATTAATAAAAAATATCTATTAAAAAACTAGCAAAAATTGGTGCTCAATTAACTGGGAAAATCGATTATGCAGAATGTTTCCGGTCCCGACCATCACGGAAAATCGAGGTCCCACTGTATTTCGAAATTTATGTATTGTAGTGGAGATCATTTGCATAAACTTTGGTCGAATGAAATCATCTTTCCAGTTAATTTTCATTCGAAGAACGAGTCTTTGGTGTAAAACTTCATACACTTTCTAGGAATAAGACTGAAAAGTGCATTAATATCTCTTCTCTTTCTATTTTATTTTCATTTGAATGTAATTTTATTCTCGTATATCTGCTGCAAGCTTCTTTCTCTTGACGTTTAAATTCTTCTTCTATTTTTTTTTTTTTTTTTTTTTTTTTTGCATTTTGAAACTCCATAAATGGCTGCTAAAAACTCAAAAACACAACGAGCAACAAAGACGAAAAAGTACCAAAAAAAAAAAAAAACCTGACAAAAGACAAAAGAACCCAAAAAAAAGGGAGAATAATTTTTTGAAAACATCAAACGAATATCGTATGCATAACGTATATCTATCGCTGAAATGTAAAAGAAAAAAATTCTTTCCATCTTCACTTTTTGTTTTTTTCTTTTTTTGCCTTGAAATGCAAATCAACTTTTGCTGCTGCTGCTTTGTTGCACACTCTTGCTTTTTAGTGGCTCCTTAAAGAACATAAAAATAAAAAAGTCTGGCAACAGAAAAGAAGGGGAAAAACCAACAAAAAAAAACCGTCCAATACGTCACACGACCATATAAATCACATACAAATCTATTTGTATTCACCGTATTACGTGTGAGACAGACGGTGGCAGTAATGATGATGATGATGACGATGATGAAGGCCAGAAGGTAAAAGAAACTTTAAAAAGAAGAAGAAGTAGAAAAAAGAAGAAACATTAAGTGAAACTTATGGTAAGTTTAAGCTGCATATAAATTATAGTCTTTGAAACTTGAAACTTTTGCTTTTTTACAAACAAAAATAAATGAAAAAAAAAAATTGTAAAAATCTTGAAAATACTCGTAAACAGTCAACAGAAGATTGCTTAAATTATTTAAAATTTATGAAATTTAAAAAAAAAAATGTTTCAAAAATTTCTTCTTTTTTTTCATGCACCCTCCAAATTATCTTTTATTTGGAAGAAAGGATCAGTGAACCTAGTAAGAAGGAATTTAATTTAAAACATTCGCGTTTTTCCATGAACTTTGGTCTTGAACAACTTCTTACTCACCTAATTAGTCATTACAATCCTTTAGTCAGGATTATAACCAAGCTTCTTGCACCACCCGTGTCGTGCATGCTAATTTTATCCATGAGCGACGGGACCTACAATTCAAAGTCGAATCCTAACACCAATTATTTTGAGAAACTTTTCATGACAATTTTATATACTCTGAAGAGTTCTTGCCAGAAGACTGCTGAGAGGAAGTCGCCGAGGAAATATTTTTTAATATTTCGTTTCGTTCGAGATGTCTTAGCGGGGTTTAAAACCACAGGCACGCTTCTATAAGCCAACACACTACTTGACTACGGCGAATTGCATGTCTGCTCAACTTGAAAATCAAGCTGCCATCGACATACTGTGAGCGTCAAAAGAAAGTGTACAATTCAAAAAAATATAGATTAATAAATTACCGTTAATTTTTTTTTTCAAATTATTTTATTCCCAGTTTTTAAAATTGAAACAAGAAGAAAAGAATTAGAAAAAATTTGGAAATATTGTAAAAATTTTTCGGGCACTCTCCATAAGTGGAAAACTTGAGTTGAAATTGTTAGAATTTTATCCATAGTGTACACTTTCTTTTGACGCTCACTGTATGTAGGATTAAGCAAGTGTTTTACCTCATAGATGGTAAATTAAAGGATACTCTGGAACTGTTTGCGGCAGTGTTGCTAATGCCATTACAAACTTAATATGCCGCCCTGCCCTCTCTTTCTGCATCAGTGATGCGCATAAAAAATGTTGTGAAACTATGTTTAACAAAATTAAAAGAAATGGCCAAAAGGGAAGAAGTAGTGACAGATTTGTTTATTCGATCCACTCACATACAGAATTGGTCATTACAACCTTCGACTCAGGATTACAACCTAGTTTCTCTCACCACTTTATGTTGTGTGTATTAATTTTATACATGTGTGGCGGGACCTATGGTTTAAAATCGATTCAGAATGACAGATTTTTTTTGTCAGAAATCTGCTGAGTTTTTTAGGTTTCCGAAGAAATATTTTTTTCATATTTCGTTTAGTTGGAGATGTCTGACATGGGGTTTGAAGCAGAGATCAGCAATGAATCGTATTTTCGCTACTCATAGGTACTTATGAAATTTTGAGTATGAGTGAGTCAAGAGTATTAAAATTTAACTACTCTGATTCATTCGTACTCGCTACAACATTGATTTATAAGTATAGGTTGCAATGAGTATGAGTACAACGTTGACATCAAACTCACAACATTCAAAATGTGTTTGATTCATACGCCTACTCATTCAGATTCATAAATTTAGAAAAATACTTATAATACTTACGAATGATTCGAGTCACTCGAATCATTCATCAAAATTTACAGTAGTAGTTATTGTTGCATTTACAAAAGAAGAGAAAAAAAAAAGACAAAGACAGCAAGCAAAGCACACACACAACCTTCTAGCGAGTATTGTGGTGTTCGTACTCGAATCATACTTATTTTGTGCTTCGTGTATATGTTGAATCATGGAGAGTCGAAATCAACAACATCGTGCGTATTGTTAAGTATGAGTACGATGAGTATTTATAACTTTGAATATGAGTAGAGCTTCGATGATATTAAAATAAGTATGAAACGTATAAGTAGCTGAAATTATAAGTATGACTCGAATCTACTCATCGTTGTGAATACTCGTTGCTGATCTCTGGTTTGAAACGTGACCTCACGTCTAATAAGATTACGGGGCAAGCTCCAATTGCATCGGTTAATTTGGATATTGTCCACCCATTTTACGGGGAAGCTCAATCTCGTTGGCAGCAGAAAAGTACGTGTAATATTGCTAGACTCTGCTGGTCGGACTCACTTCTATTTTTAAATCGCTTGATCAAACCCCCCATCGCACAATAGCTCTTCTTATGGGCCACTGCCCTTTTGGTAGACATTGCGAAACTGCAGGAGCTGTGTGAGAATGAGGAGGACGAACAGATTGTCTTTCGCCTCAAATGTCAGTACGCTGCTCTTGTCATCTTCTGACATCTTTCACCAAGTTCTCCCATATAAAAATTGCTGCCATAGCAAGATTTTTGTATTGGGACCCGTGATGGTTTTCTCTAGAGAATGATTGATTGCCGGCTAGCATTAAATCGAATGCTTTTTATGAATTGTTTTTCGCGGCTATTTCAATAAACTTCTACTCAACCGAACAGAGTCCTAAAAAGCCTTTGAAACAGTCTGATTGCATGGAAGTACTAAAATCCGTCAAACGAGTTATCAGTGTATTTGCATTGTTACGGTGATTTTTTTTTTTTTTTTTTTTTTGAATTAGAATTTGATTTTATTTGGAATTTATTTTTCTTTTCCAAAATTCTAGACAACGAGAATATTTCCATGTCTTCAAATGTGTTTTTTGGTTTTTTTTTTAAGTTTTTCTTCGCAAATTTTTTTTTTTATTATTTGCGCAACAACTTTTCTTGTTACCCATTGTAGATTTTGTTGCTCTTATTGTTGCTGTTGCTTGTTTCTCAACATTAACAATCAGTGACAGCAGAATGATGTTACAATGTTGCTGCTGCAACAAACTAAACAAACCCATCCCAAAAAACAAACAAAAAAATATGTATCTTCCATTGAATTTCCGTTTCCCCCCCAACATCATTTCATTCTACACATAAAGTGCTGTTTTGAATTTTCAAAATAATGCATGTGGCATAATACTGACATTGCAACAATGTTGCCCTGTGGTCAAAATAGTTTTTTTGTTTTTTGCCTGGCTGGCTAGCTTGTGGCTGGAGGGCTGTCTAGCTCTGTGGTCTCTTACCAAGCCCTGTCACACCAAACGGCAGCAACAGCAAACATACGTTTACGAAAACAAAACAAAAAGAACAAGCAAAAGGACCAATTCAAAATCCATCAAAAGTTTGGCCATTGCTGTTCTGACTGTTCTTTTTCCATATGCTCCTCATATGCTGTTGCATAAACAAAAAAAAAATCTTTCTGCTTTAGTTTGTTTATGCCACACATAATAGTGGCACTATTAAAACAAAACCCAAGTAGTAAGAGAAGAGAACCTAGAAATATTTGCTAATGTCAGCAACTTACACCCCCCCCCCCCCCTAAAGAATACAACACGGGTTATGCACATTAAAATTGCCGATGGTGAGTGGAGCGAATAAACGAAACTGTCACTGGTACGTCTTCCTTTTTGGCCATTTTTTTAATTTTGTTAAAACATATTTTCACAACATTTTGTATGTGTATCACTGCCGCAGCAAGTGGAGGCAGGGTGGCATATTAACTTATGGTGTTTTCTTTTCTACCAAAAAATGTGCATCTTATTAACGCAAAATGAAATTTTGCGTTTGTTTCTTAAAAATGTTTCGCCCTCTAAAAGGGTGGTATGTTTTATTCTAAATAATTCGCACTTGCCAATGGTGGAGGGCATTGCATTTTATGCCCTGTATAAATCGAGAGTGCTGATAATGCCCTGTAAAGCAGATGACTTTTGTTTTTAAAAAATTGCCTGGTATTGTTATCCAATTTGAAGTTAATTTTTTCATTGTTTTGTGGAGTAATCTTAAGGGAATATTACATTATTAAAGCTACATGGTCAGCAATATAAAAAATTGCATTCAATGTTAGAACAGTGTTAAAATATTTATTTTTTTTTGTTATAAAAAAAGCGTGCAAAAAATGAATTCGAAAAATTAGAGATCTGGCAACACCTTTGAACAAATTGGCATTTCCTCATTCATTTTCTTAATAAGTGGTAAACACAGGGCATACCCTTTTTTAATATTTGTGTTATGTTCTTCTCAAATAAAAAATTACATTACAACAGGGTTGGTCAAAAATTTTTTAATGCACCTTTTAAGAGGGTGACATTTTCTTTGTAGAAAAGAAAACACCATTAGTGATGATATTTGCAACACTGCGGAACAACAGTTCTTCCAGAGTATCCTTTAATTTACACTTGCTCAGTCAACACTTGCTGATTGCAGCTTCATTTTTAAGATAACTAGACATTCAAGTCGCCTTAGTATGGTAGGCGAGGCGTGTCAAATTAGACGTGAGTCCATGGTTTAAAACCGCGCTAAGACATTCCGAATACAAACGAAATTTGTGAAAAATATTTCTTCGTTGAACTCTACACTCAGCGATCTCCTGGTAAAAACTCTTGAGAGTCTATAAAATTGTCATGAAGTCTTTAAAAGGCCGGTCTAGAGTCGATTTTAAACTGTAGATACCGCCAATCGTGGATAAAATTAACCCACACAACATGGGTGACGTGAGAAACTAGATTGTAGTCCTGACTAATCCTGTAGGTACCGCCACTCATGTATAAAATTAACACACACACAACATAGCCGTAGTATGGTAGGCAATTAGACACGAGTGTGTGGTTTCAAACAGAGATGAAATGAATCGTATTTTCGCTACTCATAGGTACTTATGAAATTTTGAGTATGAGTGAGTCAAGAGTATTAAAATTCAACTACTCTGATTCATTCGTACTCGCTACAACATTGATTTATAAGTATAGGTTGCAATGAGTATGAGTACAACGTTGACATCAAACTCACAACATTCGATTCATTGTTTGATTCATACGCCTACTCATTCAGATTCATAAATTTAGAAAAATACTTATAATACTTACGAATGATTCGAGTCACTCGAATCATTCATCAAAATTTACAGTAGTAGTTATTGTTGCATTTACAAAAGAATAGAAAAGAAAAGACAAAGACAGCAAGCAAAGCACACACACAACCTTCTAGCGAGTATTGTGGTGTTCGTACTCGAATCATACTTATTTTGTGCTTCGTGTATATGTTGAATCATGGAGAGTCGAAATCA
Organism: Sarcophaga caerulescens; assembly: GCA_927399465.1. Classification (NCBI taxonomy): domain Eukaryota; kingdom Metazoa; phylum Arthropoda; class Insecta; order Diptera; family Sarcophagidae; genus Sarcophaga; species Sarcophaga caerulescens. Next base: position 18,224,929 of record OV656873.1, read on the forward strand.
ACAACATCGTGTGTATTGTTAAGTATGAGTACGATGAGTATTTCTAACTTTGAATATGTGTAGTATGAGTATGATATTAAAATAAGTATGAATGCGTATAAGTAGCTGAAATTATAAGTATGACTCGAATCTACTCATCGTTTTGAATACTCGTTGCTGATCTCTGGTTTCAATCCGCGCTAAGACATCCCGAACACAAACGAAATTTGAAAAAATATTTCTTCGTTGAACACCTCTCAGCAATCTCCTGGTAAAGTCTATCAAAAGCCATGAAGTCTCTAAAAAACCGGTTCAGAGTAGACTTTAAACTGCAGGTATCCACATTCGTGGATAAAATTAATCCACACAACATGGGTGGTGTGAAAAACTAGGTTGTAGTCCTGACTAATCCTGTAGGTACCATCACTCATGGATAAAATTAACCCACACCACATGGGTAGTGCGAGAAACTAGGTTGTAATCCTGACTAAGGCATTTTAATGACCAATTAAGTAAGTAAGTAGACAAGCAGCCGTTCCCAATTGTTGAATGCAAACATTGTAGAGATTCGCACATCCGACAGACTAACAAAAATCAAAATTACTTAGCAAATCCTAGGCAATATTTTTAAATCGGATGTCTGGCATACGTGCAAAGAAATTGGGAGTGAAGTAGGGCCGCTAACAGTTGTTATAGAAATCTGTGGCTCGAAAGAAAAGCGACGAATTTGACAAACCCTTAATGAGATAGAATACCGCTATCTCTTTTCCTAAAAGAGGAAAACTGCTAAGACTACTGACCTAACACGAAGAGGAGAAATTGGCCTTGAGCCAAAAGACAAGAACTTGGATTATTCATCTTAAAATATCTGAAGACGAAAAAATCTTGAAAGTGGCCTGTTATTTTACACATCAAGAGCGTAAGACTGCTGTTCAGGCTGCAGTTACATGGAAGAAGAGAAACGTACAGCTTAGCTTAAATATCCTTGCCTATGATTAAGTAATTTTGATGTCTTATGAAGCGATATTCTATGTTAGCAAATAGCAAATAGAGATCAAACAATTCCTCCAGATAAAATGTATAGAGTGCCAAAAAATGCCTGGTACAATATTGAAGGTAGACGGAATGTATTCTTCTCGTATGTTTTTTTTAGTTCCTTTTCATATAATACGGCCACTTTCAATATCACAGAAGCAGTGGCAACAAATTTGTTGAATCATTAAAATATTTTAATTAAATCTAGTCTTTTACATAATTAAAAATGATGCAGTTATTTAAAGGAATTCATTCATTAAATGGCAAATATATTGCTTATAAATTCAGAGAAGACTAGGATAATTTCAATTAAGGCAAGAGTGGTAACTCTGAAGTGGACATAGTAGTGTGTTGGCTTATTAGACGCAAGCCCGCGATTCAAATCCTAGCTTAGACATTTCGGCGACTTCCTCTCTGAAGTTTTGCTTGCAAAAACTCTTGGGATTAAATACAAAATTAGACGCCAACCTATCCTGGGTCAATGAGGAGTCCTGCTCCACCTGGCCCTTGATTGGTAAAAGGCGTACCAACCAATTACTTGGTCTTGGTCGTGACGTCATCTCGACTACAGTGGCTTTGCTTAAGGGTCATTGCGTCATGGGTAGACACGCGGAAAGAATGAGGCTCCCTTTTAACGACTTCTGCCCTGGATGCAGGTCCTCTGAGGAAGAGGAGACTGCTATTCACTTTTTTTGTCAGTGCTCGTCTCTTGCTAGGTGTAGATATAGGTTATTTGGTTCCCCATTCCTTGTTAGCTTAACGGAGCTATCATCCATTGATATCAAGGATTTAGCTTCGTTCATCAAACTTTCTGGCTGGATTTCCAGTGCGGGGTAGTCGTGCTTCCGTTGTGCAGCCCTTGCGCTGACCAACTTCTTCCTTTTACCTGATTGTGGTGGAACTTGGTCAGTACAGGGACTGCGTTCACCCGTGGCATCACAACGGTACGCTATGCGTGCTCAAGTGAGCTTGTGACATCAGAGCTACCACTCTGACCTAAGCTAACCTAAATACAAAATTACCATGAAGTTTTTAAAAAATCTGTTGTTCGCGGTCGATAGTAAACTGAGGAAATACTAGGACATGTTATAAAGTTATACAGAAGACGGTGACCCTGAAGGCGTTGTACTCTAGTAGGTAGTGTGTTGGTTTTAAACCCAGCTAAGACATCTCGAATGAAACGATATATGAAAAATATTACCTCGTAGACTCTCATCTCTCAGCAGATTTCTAGCAAAAACTCTTGAGAGTAAATAAAATTGTTTCTCAAAAAATCTGTCGTTCGAAGACGACTTTAAATTGTAGGTCCCGCGACTCATATGTAAAATTTGCACAAACAATATAAGTGGTGTGAGAAGCTAGGTCGTAATCCTGACTATAGGATTCTAAGTACCAATTATTTATGAATGTATGTTTTGGAGAAGGTGGTAACTCTAAAGTCACCGCTGAATCTTTACCTCCCCCGATGTAATACTTGATTGTGGTCCCGGGGGGGGGGGGCGACTTAATGGAAGTGTGACGAACTTGGTTGGGTTTAGTACGTATGCGTTTAGCAAGCCGAGAGTAAGTCTTGCGGCGAATCGTGCACATTGGTAGACCGGGCTACCAATGTCTTTCGAAGATTCCCAACCTTTAGCTCGTAAAGCTATAAAACAAAAAGAGGATAAGTTATAAAGTTATACAGAAGACGATGACCCTGAAGGCGCCGTACCCTAATAGGTAGTGTGTTTGCTTATTAGGCGCAGGCTCACGATTTATAGCCCAGCTCAGACATATCGGCAACACCAATAAACTGTAGATACCGCCACTTATGGATAAAATTAACAATTTTTTGCACGCGATCTCTTTTTCTTTCTGCCTATAAGAAACTCTGCAAATTTTGTAATGCAATACTATGCATGAACAGGGTTCAGCTCCTAAGTGCTGATCTCATTAAAGAATTTCACAAGTCAAGCCAAAGAACTCAGAGTCTTGCCAGACCATATTGCTTTCAAACTTCAATTCATCCTTCCATCCATCCATCCAGGAAATATTCCTCTGGTAATGCTAATCATAACGAACTCTCGAGGACTCCAAGCTTATATTCAAAAGATATTCACCCTTATTCTGGTTGTCGTCGTCGTCGTCGCCGTTGTCGTCGTTACCAAAAATGATGTCGATAAAATCAGAGTCGACAAAATCAGAGTCGACACAACACAATATCGACGGCGTATTGACTCACTGAATACCAAATGTGTGTCCGACAGTCATCTATAACTGTCAATAACGACAAACAGAATACCAATTTTAAACTGTCGACGCAAGACGACGTCGACGACGACAACCAAAATAAGGGTGATTGACAAATAAAAAAATTGTACAATAAAAAAAACGTGTTGCCTTTCAATTTCCCACACGAATGCCATTTACCATACACTCCAAACAGTGCCATCAAATGTGGCAAGTAATTAAAGGAATTTGTCTTCTGCCTAAAACATCTACCAGACCAGCAGCATGCAATTCCCAGCCACATGCTGGCAATGCTGAAAACCTCGTCTCTTTTCACGTTTTTCATATTTTGTTTCGATGATTATTAATTGTGTTCCTTCGTTGAAAAAAGCAATCAATAAATATTTCTTCCTTGTTGTTGTTGTTGTTTTTTGTTTTTCTCCCCCCTTTAATGATGGTTTCGAAAATATTGTGAAATCTGGCAACAATTTTCAGGTGTTGCCAAAGTAAATAAAAGAAGAAAACGAAGAAAAAACAGACACACACTTACAGTATTTACGTGACAAAGAAGCCACATGGCAACGAACCAATAAAACAAACAAACAAAAAAGTGCACACAGAACAACAATAACAAAGTGCAACACTTAAAATTACAACAATAACAACATTGGATATTTAATGTATTTTGCGCAATACGTTTATAATTATTTAAGAAACCAATTCATACACCGGCCACAAACACACAGACAGACAGACAGCCAGACGGACAGTTTGATAAAGTCTGAAAAAAAGCAGGGCTTTTAACAAAAAAGATTCATTCAAGTTTGTTCGGAAAGAAATTGCCGAAGAAGTTTGGGCGGAAAAAACCCAAAAAACAACCACACAAACAAAGTTTATTGTTATTCCATCAGCAACATCTCAAAAGAAACACAACCAACAACCACCAGCAGCAGAGACAGAAGTAAATTTGTTGTGACAACAAGGGATTTAAAAGAATGGAGACAACATAACGGAGGAGAGATTATAACCGCTATGCAGTTTACACGTATACGACTCACAAGAAGCCAATCTAAGCTTTTAAAAAGTAGCGTTTAAACTATAAAGAAATCGGCATCAAATTCTCAAGGTTTACAATCGTGCGTCCTTTCACAATAAGGCTGTCACCCGAAAAATTTCCAATCATGCCAGTCATCAGAACCATACAAATGGTTCTGGAGGCTGGGCGAATCTGATCTGCAGAAAAAAAATGGTAAACAAGTAAACAAGTAAACAAAAATACAACAACAAACACCAGCATAAAAAAGAATGATAAACAAGTAAACAAAAATCCACAAACAACACTACAAGAATAAATATAAATAAAATACACAAACAACAATAATGAAACAATGATGTTTACATATAGAAATTTCGAGAAGGCGAAGCCACGAACATTCACCTTAAAGAACCTTCATCAGACTGTTTACCTTGACATATAAAAGGCAAGGCAAAGCACTCGTCTCATTTGTAAGTTGAGTTAGTAAAAGTTCAGTCAGTCTTGTGTGAAGACGTGGTGTGTTTGAAGATAGTAATCGTGGTTACAAAGATCTGTCGAACAATTGTCTAGTAATTGGTATTGTTTATGCAAATGGTATAAACAGAGGAATAGCAAACAATGCAATTGTTGTTGTATTCATAAAGTTGTAAACAGCGGCACACAGAATTGTGCGAATAATAAAGAATTTTAATTAAAACTAAATACAGATTTATTTTCATTTTATTTGCAATCCACGAACTCATATTTTAAACGTTTTTAAAATATTGTTACGCAAAAACAAACGAAACGACCTAATATCGTTTAACAATAAATAACAATAAGCAAAAGCCACAAAAACAAAGACTATGAGTATGAGGGAGATGGATAACGCAAACGCAACATAAGCGAACGCATAAGAGGCAATGTGTATACAATACACAAATACATCGAACATCTTCAAAATAAACCAACAACAACAAGCAATGAGAACGAAGTACACAAACAACAATACAGTAGCTATAGAATTCTCGAGAATGCGAAACGCGAACCTTCCACTTCGAGAACCATCATCAGACTGAAGAGGTTCGCATATAAAAGGGCAAGACAAGGCAGGCAACCAGTCAGTTGTAATTGAGTGAGTCTTGCGTGAAGTTGCGTGTGAAGTCGTGTTTGAAGATATCGGTTGCGAGCAAAGTTGTGTGTGAATAATAGCAAGTAATTATTGTTGTATCGGTTAAGTGTGAACAGTGGCATATAAGAAAGTGTGGACAATAAAGAGAGTTTTATTGAAATAAAACACATATTTGTTTTTACTTAGTTTGCAATTAACGAACTCATATTTAAACGTTTTTAAAAAGGTAAAAACGTAACAATTGGTGTCAGAAGTGGGATTGCAAAATCCAAAAGTGAAAATAAATAAATAAATAAAATGAAACTCTCCGAATTAAGAGTGGAACGGCTTAAACGTGAGTTGGCTAAGCTAGAACTGGCAACAACGGGCACGAAGAATGAACTGCAAAGGCGTTTAAGGGAACAACTGCAGCTTCAGGGCATTGACATCGAATCCTACGAGTTCGAGGATGAAGAGGAACGAGAAATACAGGCCCCTGCAACCCCTAGCGGTGTTGACATAAATTCGTTGCTAGCCGCTATGATGGAGAAAATGCAAGTAGCCAATCAGATACAATGTGAACAAATGGTGGAGAGAATGGAAGCAGCAAACCAAAAGCGATTTGAAGCTTCTAGAGCCGAAAGTCAGAAACTTCTGGCTGAAGTACGAGAAGCTTCTAGAGTTGACAATCAGAAAATGCAAGAAGAGAACAAGAAGCTATTTGCTGAGGTAAAACTTCTGGCTGAAGTACAAGAAGCTTCTAGAAACGAAAATCAGAAACTTCTGGCGGAGTCGCGAAAAGATAGTGAACAAATGATGAAACAAATGCATGCTGCGAACCAAAAGCTATTTGAAGCAACAACAGAGAAGCTGCAAGAAATACGTGAGTCATTCAGCAAAAGAATTACCAGTGTCGAGGTAAAGGTGTCAGATTTAGAAAAGGCCGTTGACGCGAAGGTGGACAATTTGGAAAAGGCCGTCGACGGAAAACTCGTAATGATGGAGGAAAAGCTCATCAACTTCCAGAGCCAGCGACCGGAACCAGTGCGAGTTGTGTCAGAAAGTTCCGGCAGGATAAGACCACCTTGCTTTGATGGAAGCTCACCTCTATCCGTATTCAAGTTCCAATTTGAGACGGTAGCCAGCAGGAACGGGTGGGACGATGAGGAAAAGGCTTTGGAACTAATTTTGGCGTTAAAAGGTGGCGCAGCTCAAATCCTAGAAACCATGCCGGCCAGCTGCAGAAACAACTACAAGGACTTAATGGTGGCGTTACAGAGTAAATTCGGCGATGAGCACAAGCGAGAGCTGTACCGCATGGAGTTGAGATGCCGGGCACAAAAGCCAAACGAGTCATTACAAGCCTTTGCAATGGAAGTTGAGAGGTTGGTGCAGCTTACATACCCAGGAGAAAACCACCCGTTGATAGACAACTTTAAGACCGAGGCGTTTGTTAACGGAATACGCGACGCAGACATCAAATTAGCGGTATGTTCCACACAGAAGGCAACCTTTGCAGAGACTGTGGCCTTCGCACTAGCCCAGGAGACCGCTCGCACCATTTCTAGACCACAAGTAAGCAAAGTGCGAAAAATGGAAGTAGTGGAGGAGGAAGAATGCAGTTTTAATAAATTTAAAGAGATGTTGAAGCAAGTTTTGGAAGAGAGTGGACAAAAGGCTAAACTTAAGTGCTTCAACTGTGGAAAGAGTGGTCATTTCCAAAGACACTGTAAAGCGCCTCGTAAAAGATCAAGATCCGCCTCACCATCAAGGAATAAGAAACGGGCGAGCTACCAACCACCTTCACAAGAGTCCCCGTTAAACTAAAACGAGCTAGCACTGAGGGGCAAGTGCTGGCTCCCACAAGCGAGGGCCCCACAGTCTCAATATCAGTGATGCAGCAAAACAACAGCAACCTTACGGCGAGAGGGTACATAAATGGCAGACAACACATCTTCACTATAGACACCGGTGCGACGCAGTCTATCATCAGACCAGATGTAGTAAAGGGGAAGTGTGAGGCACTTAGAAATGTAAGACTTCGGACAGCTACTGGAGAGTCTGCCACCGTCCACGGAAAAACAGAGGCGAAGGTGACTATAGCCAACATTAGTGTAAGTCACATCTTTATTGTTGCCGATATTGTGGACGAGGTTATCATTGGTGCCGATTTTATGATAGCTCATGGCATCAATTTGAATATGGGGCAACAGATAATGGGTTGGCGAAATGTGGAGATACCTCTTGACGTCGGATACAAGCATCAAGTGCACGCCAGAAGGATAGTTGCTGTCGAACAACAAAAACTACCAGCTCAAAGTGAATCACTGTTATGGGCTCGTTTGGAGGGAGATTGTGAGGAGAACCGCTTGTGGGTTGTGGAACCAGCAGAAATACAGACGGATTTAATATCAGCAAAGGCCCTCGTCAAATCCACAGAACAGAGAATAGTCCCGGTGAGAGTGCTAAATCTATCATGCAACGAAAAGGTCATCTGTAAAAACTCAGAAGTCGGTCAATGTGTTCCAGTAGAGGCGATAATAAACAGCGAACAATCGCCGCAAACTGCCGAAATGTCAGCCAAGGATCAAAAGGAGTTTGGTGAAAATGTGGAAAAATGGGTAGCAGGCTTAGCAGCTCCAGAGAGAAATAAAGCCAAAAAGCTGCTAAAGAGGTATGCTTTCGCTTTCGCCACGAACAATAGAAGACAAGGAAGAACAGCTATGGTCAAGCATGAAATTGATACGGGCGAAGCGAGACCAATAAAACAGGCACCCAGAAGCATACCGCTGGCGAAGCGTAATGAGGTTAAAGAGCTAGTCGACGAAATGAGGAGGAGCGGTGTAATCGAACCATCATCGGGTCCGTGGAGCTCACCTGTAGTCTTAGTAAAGAAGAAAGATGGCAGTACAAGATTCTGCGTAGACTACAGGAAGCTGAATGATGTCACCAAAAAGGACAGTTACCCGCTACCGAGAATAGACGACACACTCGACACGCTAGCCGGAACAAAGTGGTTCTCCACATTGGATCTACAAAGCGGGTATTGGCAGGTGGAGATTGCAGACAAGGACAAGGAGAAAACAGCATTCAGTGCGAACGGCGGCTTATGGCAGTTTAAAGTTATGCCATTTGGACTCTGTAATGCTCCGGCCACATTCGAGCGACTCATGGAACGTGTGCTAAAGGGACTACATTGGAAGACTTGCCTGGTGTACCTCGACGACATAATAGTGATGGGCAGAACTTTCGACGAACACCTCAAGAACCTGGGAGAAGTTCTGCAACGAATATCGATGGCTGGACTTAAACTAAGCGTAAAGAAATGTGCATTGTTCCAAAGACAGGTAAAATATTTGGGGCATCTTGTAACAGCAGATGGAATATCTACGGATGAGGATAAAATAAGAGCAGTAAAGGACTGGCCTCGTCCCCAGAATCTTCATGAACTACGCAGCTTTTTGGGACTATGCACATACTACAGACGCTTTGTGCCTAACTTTGCTAGCGTGGCTACAAGCTTGCATGAACTCACCAAGAAATCGAAAGCGTATCAATGGGGTGAGTCACAAGAAAAGGCGTTCCAGACATTAAAAGATCTATTGTGTGCCGCACCAGTTTTGGCGTATCCAGTCCCAGGAAAAAAATTCATTTTGGACAGTGATGCTAGCGGATATGGTATTGGTGGTGTACTTTCCCAAGTGGTCAATGGTACGGAGAAAGTAGTAGGCTACTATAGTCGCACACTGTCGAAGCCGGAACGAAATTATTGTGTGACCCGACGTGAACTACTTGCAGTGCTGGAGTGCATAAAACATTATCACAAGTACCTGTATGGCCAACATTTCCTGCTAAGGACTGACCATTCCGCACTGAGATGGCTGCTGCAATTTAAGAACCCTGAAGGACAGTTAGCACGTTGGATTGAGCGCCTCCAGACTTACGACTTCAGCATTGAACACCGAAGAGGCATAAAACATGGTAATGCTGATGCTCTCTCACGCCGACCTTGTAATTTGGAGTGTAAACATTGCGTGAAAGCTGAGAAAAAGGAATCCATCGTCGATATCCGGCTAACGCGGATTGAAGACAACGAAGACTGGTCCCAAGCACAAAGGAGTGACCCAATATTGGCGAAGATAATAGCAGCGAAAGAGGAGGATAAACGACCAACAAGAAATGAGATATCCGCAGAAGGTCCTCTTACAAAATCATATTGGGCACTATGGGACAGCTTAAAGATCATAAATGGGTGCCTATATCGACTTTGGGAAAGCGCTGATGGCAAGACCTCATCCAACTTATTGGTAGTGCCTTCCTCCAAAATGAAAGATGTGTTAAAGGAGTTCCATAATGGAGCCAGCGGAGGACATCTTGGAGTGACAAAGACGCTGGAAAAGCTAAAACAACGCTTTTATTGGGTTGGATGTCAGCAAGCAGTGGCGGACTGGATAGCAAACTGTACCCAGTGCATTGCAGCTAAAGGTCCAGTAAGAAGAAGTCGAGGTCAGATGCAACAGTATAACTCAGGCGCACCTTTCGAGCGGATAGCGATGGACGTAGCAGGCCCTTTTCCAGTCAGCAATGCCGGAAACCGATATGTTCTCGTGGTGATGGACTATTTCAGCAAATGGCCGGAAGTGTATGCCATACCCAATCAAGAGGCGAGCACAATAGTAAGCGTTTTTGTGAACAACTGGGTATGCCGCTACGGGGTTCCAATGGAGCTACATTCCGATCAAGGAAGAAATTTCGAGTCAGCTGTATTCAAGGAAATGTGTGAAGTATACGGTATTAAGAAGACTCGAACGACGCCGCTTCACCCACAGTCTGACGGAATGGTAGAACGGTTTAATCGAACCCTGGAAGAGTACTTGCGGAAAGTAGTGAGCGAGCAACAGAAGGACTGGGACGAACACATTCCGAGGTTTCTACTGGCGTACCGATCTGCAGTCCATGATTCAACATCTAGATCGCCCGCCAAGGTAATTTTTGGAACTGAAATAAAACTGCCCGGTGACTTGGAGTTTGGAGTTAAGCCCGCCACAGAGAGGGATGCCACTGGAAAAGAAGAAAGCCTAAATGAACTTCATCAATTTGTGCGCACCCGAATAAAAATGGTCAGCGATAGAATGAAAGCCAGATATGATCGTGCAGCAAACACGGAGGGCTTCCATGAGGGACAACTGGTTCTACTATACAACCCAAAGCGGAAGAAGGGATTATCTCCCAAGCTACAAACCAGCTGGGATGGACCGTACAAAATAATTAAACGGTTAAACGATGTCGTTTACAGGATACAGAAAGCTAACAGCCCCCGAACAAAAATGAAGGTCGTACACATAGAGCGACTGGCAAAATATGGAAAAAGAGATAATGAGCCTATTCGGGACGAACAGGCTTAAGTGGGCGGCAGTGTTACGCAAAAACAAACGAAACGACCTAATATCGTTTAACAATAAATAACAATAAGCAAAAGCCACAAAAACAAAGACTATGAGTATGAGGGAGATGGATAACGCAAACGCAACATAAGCGAACGCATAAGAGGCAATGTGTATACAATACACAAATACATCGAACATCTTCAAAATAAACCAACAACAACAAGCAATGAGAACGAAGTACACAAACAACAATACAGTAGCTATAGAATTCTCGAGAATGCGAAACGCGAACCTTCCACTTCGAGAACCATCATCAGACTGAAGAGGTTCGCATATAAAAGGGCAAGACAAGGCAGGCAACCAGTCAGTTGTAATTGAGTGAGTCTTGCGTGAAGTTGCGTGTGAAGTCGTGTTTGAAGATATCGGTTGCGAGCAAAGTTGTGTGTGAATAATAGCAAGTAATTATTGTTGTATCGGTTAAGTGTGAACAGTGGCATATAAGAAAGTGTGGACAATAAAGAGAGTTTTATTGAAATAAAACACATATTTGTTTTTACTTAGTTTGCAATTAACGAACTCATATTTAAACGTTTTTAAAAAGGTAAAAACGTAACAATATAAAAACGTAACAATATATACCTAATTGGTCATTCAACCCTTCAATCAGGATTACGACCTAACTTCTCACACTACTGATGTTCTGTGTGTGTTAATTTTATACATGAGTGTCGGGATCTACAGTTAAAAAGTCGATTCTGACCTAGGGTTTGAACCAAGGCCTTACGTCTAATAATTTAACACACTATCTACTAGACTATGGCGGCTAGAAGCCTGGACATCCGCAGTAATTGTAGGGACGAGTTTGAAAAGAGACATCTTCTCTGTTATTGCCTAGCGTTTAAAAGGCTAGGATCGAATTTGTTTGCCTACAGGTAAATACAAAAGTACTTGGCTTTTACTACAGATGCCCTCTTTATTTTAAAAAGCCGATGTCACATTGCCAGCATTTGTCACATAAGTCCGCTGCTATAACAGGCCCTCCTAGAACATATAGCAGCTGCTGCAGCTATTACTGATACAGTAGCACCTTCGGCTATTGCCGAATGTACGCATGCTACACCGGGCCCTCCTAGAACATATAGTAGCTGATGCAGCTGTTACTGATACAGTAGCACCTTCGGCTGTTGCCGAATGTACGCATGTACTGAGAAATTTTAAAAGTGTACAAATATAGTAAAGCGTCCCTACCTACATACACATTATCAGGCTCATCCGCAAAGACTCTGATGGTGCTCCACTGTTAATAAATTAGCTCGTATTCTAACTTTTCCTCAAACTGTTTAACAAACACTATGAAAAGAGCAGCGCTCTCTCTGTACATTCAGATGTTGCATTAAAAATGTAAATTTTTTTTTGATGAATTCACTCTTTTATTGCTCTATTGTCAGTACATGCATGTATGAATGCATGCAATTTTTTTTTCTTTTTCAATGTTATTGAGTGCTGCCCTCATGATAACGGGTGAGGTTTTTTCCGACAATTTTTGTGTTTTTTCTTTGTTTTTTTTGCGAGTCTCTCTTTTAATATTCTGTGTAAAAAGTAACATCACAGTTATGAGTAAGAAGGCCAAAAAAGTATGCAAGTATTTACAGAGTGACAGATCTTAAAGGAAACAAAATAATTGAATCTGAGTCTGAGTGAATATTGTGCGATTGCTTACCTCTTACAGTACCTTGACAAAACATCACTTAGCATAAGGTATACACGTCGACCCTTCGAATAGCCTCAATAGTTCCGTCAGACATTGATCTTGTATTACGAACATAGAAAATAAGGCTGACCTTTCTCATCTCATTTCTTATCTCATTAGATCAAATAGCTTTCCGAAGAACCTCCTAGTGGTTAGTTATCCATCTCAACATGTGTTTAAAGTCAGAGAACCAAGATTAAGTGCAACAAAATTCTTATTGACAGTTGAGTTCATTCAGAGAACAAAAAATGTCGGCGAAGCTCTTACGAAAACGTCTAAAAGATGTCATATCTTAGACTCTCCAGTGGTTCTAGAAGATCAACAACTGTTAAAAGCTTTAAAAATGTAACAAAAATAGTGGCGGATCAATTTGGACTTGTGCCAGCTGTAGCATGGATGATATAGGTTCTCTATCTGTTGATATTTAGGAACACAGAGCTCTGTGAAAGTGCATTTTGGTTGTTGACTTGGGTATAATGGTGAGAAGCTTTGCTAAAATTAATTCTTTCTACTCTATTCCTAAGAAGTGACACTGTCGGATTCTAATGTTCGTTGTCAAATTTTCTAGGGAGGGCTTTATGGCCTTCCATTAGGAAGGAGTTTAAATCTTCTTAATTATAGAAAATGCATTATAATGCTGTATTCCAACCTAGACTGCTAGGTCTGTAGTAAAACCTAACGAGTCCGCCATCTAACGTTTTTTTTTTTCAACTAGTGCTTATTTCGTGAATGGTAACACTTAGCTCATGTCTGATTTGACAGATAATTAGTTTTATCCTTCCGCTGAACGAATATGGACCATCCAATGCGTTTTCGCTTCGCTAAGTGGGCCTGCGATCGACTTACAGAAGATGCCGATTTTGGCAAAAAAAAATCATCTTTTCAGATGAAGCTTATTTTGATCTTGGCGGGTATGTAAACAAGCAAAATTGTCGCATTTGGGACACAGAAAACCCGCACGCATACATTGAAAAGCCGACGCACCCAAAACGAGTCACTGTTTGGTGCGGATTTTGGTCCAGAGGCATAATTGGGCCATTTTTCTTTGAAAATGAGCAAGGAGTGGCCGTTACAGTCAATGGCGATCGTTATCGGGCCATGTTGAACGAATTTTTGTTCACAAAAATTGAAGAGGAGGATATTGGCAACATTTGGTTTCAACAAGACGGCGCTACGTGCCACACAGCCGAAGCTACACTCGATGTTTTGCGCCCAGTTTTTGAAGATCGCATTATCAACCGCAGAGCTGATGTCGTTTGGCCACCTCGGAGCTGCTATTTGACACCGTTTTACTATTATTTGTGGGGTGCCGTCAAAGATAAGTGTTACGCCGACAAGCCAGAGGCAATTGAAGCTTTAAAGGACAATATTCGTGAAGCCATTGGTGAAATACAGCTGCACACAATCGATAATGTGCTTAAAAATTGGATCGATCGTGTAGGCTACTGCATGGCCAGCCGAGGCAGCCATTTGAATGAAATTATTTTCCATTATTAACCGGAAGGATTGTACTTTCAAATAAAAAAAGAAATTTTAGAAAATATTCAGTAGTTTTTTTTTAAAGCATTTTCAAAAAAAAAAGTTATTTGGCGGACCCTTTATTAACATCCAAAGAAAAAATCGGCTATAATTGTTTATTTTTCAGGGTCTCAATTTAAATTTCTACAATTGCAGAGGCGTTGGTATCTGGTCAAGTTATGCCACACGATTGAGATTGAGTGACAACTATTCATGATTTTCATGGTTTTGCGTCATGATAACCCCATTCACCCGCTAAACGCTGCCTGATATAAATTTTTTTATTACCCCTCTTGGTTTCCACACAGTATATGCATCTTAAGGCGTGTACTGCTATTTGTAAGCCTTCTCATGTAATATTACATTGCCCTCTTGAAAATGGGGTCCAACCTCAGTTGTCTTGAGGATTCTTGTATTCCTATACACCTTCAACCAAACATATCTACTTTCTTCTTCAGTATGGATAGTTTGTTGATTAAGCCTCAGAGATTTCAGTGTCTCATGGCATTGATTTTTGAATATCGAGTATTTTGATTGTGATTGTATTTCCAATAAAGCCAGGTTTAACACCCTTTGAACTAAGAAGATTTCAGACATGTGAGGAGTATTCTAAAATAGAATCATGTCAACATTTGTAAGCTCCTCCAGACTGATTGAAGTAAACTGAACGTTACTATCGCTCACTTAAATCTGGTGTTTGCAGCCATTTCCACGCCGCTATTTGCTGGGACTATAATGCTTAGACTAGACTTAGAAGCTATCTACATACATACATACATAATTTGTCACTACAGTGGCCGTGCTTACGGGTCATTGCGTCATGGGTAGACACGCGGAAAGAATGATTCTCCCTTTTAACGACTTCTGCCGTGGATGTAGGTCCTCTGAGGAAAAGGAGACTGTCATTCACTTTCTTTGTCAGTGCCCGTCTCTTGCTAGGTGTAGATATAGGTTATTTGGCTCCCCATTCCTTGTTAGCTTAACGGAGCTAGCATCCATTGATATCAAGGATATAGCTTCGTTCATCAAACTTTCTGGCTGGTTTTCCAGTGCGGGGTAGTTGTGCTTCCGTTGTGCAGCCCTTGCGCTGACCAACTTTTTCCTTTTCCCTCATTGTGGTGGAACTTGGTCAGTACAGGGACTGCGTTCACCCGTGGCATCACAACGGGCCGCTATGCGTGCTCAAGTGAGCTTTGTGACATCAGAGCTACCACTCCGACCTAACCTATCCTAACCCTTCAGTCAGGATTACGACCTAGCTTCTCACACCACTTATGTTGTGTGCGTTAATATTATACATGAGTGGCAGGACCTACAGTTAAAAGTCGATTCCGAACGACAGATTTTTATGAGAAACTTTTCATGGCAATTTTATTTACGCTCAGAGTTTTTGCCAGAAATCTGCTGAGAGGAAGTCGCCGAAGAAATATTTTCATATTTTCGTTTTGATGTCTGACCTGGGGTTTAACTCCGCGGCCTCGTGTCTAATAAGCCAACACACTATCTACTAAACTAGGGCGACTACAACCTGAATGTGACTATCGCTCAATAAAACCTGCTGTTTACAGCTATGTTCCATGTCGCCATTTGCTGGCACTATACTGCTTAAATATCACAAGTTATCTGCATATTTAAGTGGTTGTCCTTGAAGCATGATGATATGCTGTGGGTTCAAAACTGCAAAGACTTGTGAAATTCCAGAATTATACATTGAGGAGAGTAGGAAGCCATCTTTGAGAGAGCAGAGGTTTTATCAAAATGTCAAAAGTATTCCATTAATATGACAATATGTTGTCATGTTTCGTTTGAAGAAAGTAATCCTAGATGATTGATCATGATTGATGGTGATTGATGACTAAAATATTCTAGACATTGTGATTTCCTTCCTCTGTTCCTAAGATAAACTGTCACACTGTTAACTGTATTTACATACAAATGGGGTTTTTATTCAATGCAAATTATAAAGGCTTTGCGTGTCTGTCCAGAATATGTGGAAATTTGTAATTTTTTTGTTTAAATTTTAAATAAAATTGTGTGTAAAATGCAATTTTATTTGCATTTTTACCGCACTTTTCAATTTTTTTTTTGTATTTTTTTCATAAGAAATCTTCTCACATGTTAAGTTTTGTCAGCGTTTCTTTTTTTTTACCTCATTTTGACCACAATTTTTCAAGACTTTTGCAAATCGTGGAGTGTTGTTGGCGCAAATGATGATGACGGTGATAATGATGATGGCACAGAGCGAACAAGAGGGCATTAAAACTTGAGTAACAATTAAATTGTCGTCTGTCTTTAATGTAATAATGTTGATGGCAATTGTAAATTGCAATATATTTGCCGGCTGACTGTTGTTGGCCTGCCAAACAGCCAGACATCCAGCCATTCAGCCATCAAGCCATCGGTAAGCAAATGTTGCTCATGATGTATGTTTAAATGAATGGCTGGTTTGGTAGAAAATTGTATGAAGCACCACCATCAAGCAATAAAAACTCAACAACATCGTCATCAACTCCATTAACATCTTTGGCTACAAATCAACTCCCCGTATGCTGTCACAACGGCGCAACCAAACAAGCGCCCGTCTAATAAGAAAATAAAAAGAGACAGAGACAGAGAGAGAGAGAGAGAGAGAGAAAAAAGAAAAGAAACTTAACACTTTGGCATTTGGCCTCTAAGCAACCTTTAGATTTCATCATCCACACACTATAATAGATCGTCATCATCTTCTTTCTTCATGCCGGACAGCAGAGTATTTCATATTTTTCAACATGAATGAATGAATGAATGAATGAAGCAACGAATGAATGAGTAAATGAACTGGCTGATGACTTTATATGCATGTGACTGACTGCATGTAAAATCAACTCGTAAGAGTTTAATTTTCACATGCCAAAGAAAATCTTCATGATGTTCGTCATGCTATTTAGAAGGATGAGTTTCGTTAAATGATGGAGAAGCTCTGAAGACAATGTAATACACGATTTGGAAAAAATTATGGGGTTTTTTGTTGTATTTTTTTTTTTAACGACAATGGGTTTACAACAATTACAACTCCATTATAATTCGTTTTAAATAAAGTCATAAAATTATTTGGTCAAAGAAAAGTCAAAGCGAAAGCATGATTGATAAAAGAAATTTAATTATCACTAGGCGTGAATGAGCAGTGTATAAGACTGGATAAAACTAATGCTCTGCGTATAAGACCAAGAATGTGGCACCATTCTGTTTAATTATTATTGTTGTTGTCGTGCAAAAGTGCCACAGTACTGCGACCATACGATTCTCCCCTAACCTCATGGGCTATCCCCAAAATGTGTCTTTTAAGGCCATAGTCCTAACAAACTTCAGGATTATTATCACTAGGCGTGTATAAGCTGTGTATAAGACTGGATAAAATTAATGCTCTGCGTATAAGACCGAGAATATGGCACCCTTCTGTATTAGTACCGCGACCATATGATTCTCCTCAAACTTAATAGGTCTCTTTTAAAACTATTGCCCTAACAAACTTTAGGATGCTGCTCAGTGTCAACGATGACAATTCCCTTCCTAGCACCTGATATCCTCCGAAATAATTTCTCCTCAGATGCATTAGTGATTCATAGGTTTCATAAATGTATTCTGATAATTCACTCTCATCAACACAGAAACTACATGTCGAGTTCGATATGATCCGCATACATACATACATAATAGAATTGGTCATTACAACCCTATCGTCAGGATTACGGCCTAGCTTCTCACAATACATATATATGTATGTAGTGTGCGTTAATTTTATCCAAAAGTAGCGGTATCTACAGTTTAAAGTCGATTCCGAACAACAGATTTTTTTAGAAACTTTTCATGGCAATTTTATTTTACTCTCACGAGTTTTTGCCAGAAATCTGCTGAGAGGCAGTCGCCGAAGAAATATATTTTTATATTTTGTTTTGTTGCGGATGTCTGTCTGACCTGGGGTTTGAACCGTGGCCTCACGCCTAATAAGCCAAAACACTATCTACTAGACTACAGAGACTACGCCTTTACTTCCATACGATCCTCATTCTAAATAATTCTAGTTTGAGTAACACATTCCGTATGAAGAACATGTTTATTAACTGCCTTGTGACTGTATTGTGGGCTTAGGTCTGTAAATGACGGTATACTATATATAAGACTGAATACAAAATCGAATTCGTTGTATAAAAGAGTATATAAGTCAGCTATTCTCTGTATAAGAGTGTATAAAACATAGGATTGATACTGTATAAGTCGGAGTCTTATAAGGAGACGCATAACTCTGAGAAAATAATAATATTCAGTGCATACGATTGTATATAAGTCGGTATAAGACGGAATATAAAATTACTACGGGTATAAGAATGTATATATTATCGAAGTTAATGTAAAATACAGAATATTAAAATTTATTCCGTGTATAAGGCTCTTTACAAAACGTTATTATGTGTATAAAACTGAAACTAACTTGTTGTTTTCAGTATAATAGTGTATATGAGGTGGTAGCATGTAAAAAAGGCTGATTATAAATACATATGTATTCTGTATACTCTGTATAGAAGACTATGCAGAAGTCAGCATTCTGTGTGAATGCTGTTTAAGGCAAAATTCACATTCTGTTCTGGGTATAAGAGTCTATATAAGGTGGTACCAGACCTGTGTAACCAGACTATAAAATTATATTCCGTTCACAGGATTATAAATACATCGGTATTCTAATCATAAGACTGTTTAAATCAAAATTCGATGTATAAGTACTCGTATTATTTTTATAAGTAACTGTTCTGTGTATAAGTCAGTATTCTCTGTATAAGACTAAATATCACATCCTGTATAAGTATAAGTGTCTACATAAGGCGGTAAACTGTGTAAAAGGCTATGACTTCATGACTATAAATACGTCGATATTCTAAACATAAGACTGTTTAAGTCAAAATTCGATGTATAAGAGTATATAAAACCGAAAAAAATCGTATACTGTGCGTAAACTATACGCAGGATGATATTATGTGATGATACAGTATCTTGTATTGAAATTCTGTGTTCAAAACTATGTACGAGGCATGTATAAGCCTCTAGTCTGTGTATGAGAGTTTGAAAGGAAAAATCAGTTTAAATTTCAAATAATATCCTGTTTACAAGGCAGTATTCCATAAATAAGGTTGTGTTTATGACCATAAGCTATAGAAACGACGTTTTACACGAAATTCTGTGTTCAAAACTGTGTACGAGGCATAAGTCTGTAGTCTGTGTATAAGAGTTTGGAAGGAAAAATCTGATTTAATTTAAAATAATATCCGTTCTACAAGACGTTGGAAAAAAATCATGATCTGTGTATACGACGGTGTTCTGCCTTAAAGGAGAAAAAAGTGTGTTGCTGTGTGTAAAACGGTAGTCAAGTGCTAGACACACAGTACATAGAATTTTGTACAGAGAACTTTATATGAAACGTTGGGTTCCTGTGTGACATACTTTATAAAGTGCGATGTCCGGTGTAAATGATGGCATATGGCATCGACGTAGCTTAAAAGGTGCCATATACATACATTGTTGAAATATTAGTCTTGACAACTTATTTTTTCCACGTACTGTATGTACGTACGTACGTATAAGAGTTTTAAGGCATGAAAATTTTTGGCTAACACAGTAGTTTACTTCCAGTATTTGCTTCAAAGTTTCTCAAAAATCTGTCGTTCGGAATCGATTTAAAACTGTAGATCCTGCCACTCATGTAAAAAATTAATGCACACAGCATAAGTGATGGGAGAAGCTAGGTTGTAATCCTGACTGAGGGGTTGTAATGGTCAATTGTGTATGTATCAGAGATCAGCAATGAATCGTATTTTCGCTACTCATAGGTACTTATGAAATTTTGAGTATGAGTGAGTCAAGAGTATTAAAATTCAACTACTCTGATTCATTCGTACTCGCTACAACATTGATTTATAAGTATAGGTTGCAATGAGTATGAGTACAACGTTGACATCAAACTCACAGCATTCGATTCATTGTTTGATTCATACGCCTACTCATTCAGATTCATAAATTTAGAAAAATACTTATAATACTTACGAATGATTCGAGTCACTCGAATCATTCATCAAAATTTACAGTAGTAGTTATTGTTGCATTTACAAAAGAAGAGAAAAGAAAAGACAAAGACAGCAAGCAAAGCACACACACAACCTTCTACCGAGTATTGTGGTGTTCGTACTCGAATCATACTTATTTTGTGCTTCGTGTATATGTTGAATCATGGAGAGTCGAAATCAACAACATCGTGCGTATTGTTAAGTGTGAGTACGATGAGTATTTCTAACTTTGAATATGAGTAGTACGAGTATGATATTAAAATAAGTATGAATGCGTATAAGTAGCTGAAATTATAAGTATGACTCGAATCTACTCATCGTTTTGAATACTCGTTGCTGATCTCTGATATGTATGTATTTGGTGCAATGTTTTCCCTACTCATATGATATGTACCTCCTTGTCTTTACCTAAAACACTATACATTATTGTCGCATCAATTGTGTTTCGAACTCATGATTATTTCTGGTTTGCCATTAAAATTATTGTGGAAAATTCATGAATTAATATTTACTCCGTTTTTTTTTTTTTATTAGAAACTATAAAAAGAAAGAAACCAAAGAAACCAACAATCACTTATTAAATCATAAAAAAATAACTAATTTTACTACTAAAAGGTGTTGCCAATATGGCACAGCTCAATTCAGGCCCAGGTTGGTTTCAATTTTTTCTTTAACAATTAAACGTTATTACAGCGATGACGATGAGTACTGTGGAATTGTTTAAAGGCACATTAAAGTTAAAGACAAACCCATAAAGTAACTGAATGACTAAATGTCTGACTGGCTGACTGATTTGCTTGTAAGTGAGTGATTAAATGAATGAATGAACGAATGTATGAACGAATATATGAGTGGAGGGTGGTGAGTGATAAGTGACTAACATCTGAACTGCACAACACTTCAATGTGTAAAAATAACTTAATAAAGTGGGAGCGTTTACACTGTATGCATACGAATTGCAACATAATTAGGCACAGGCCGAGTAGTTAAATCGCAATGAAAAATAACTTCAGTAAAGCATGCTAGGCAAACACACAATGGAATTTTTTTTTTGTGAGAGCGCAGGAGAGAGTATGAGAATGCCACATGAGGCATAACAAAATAATTTTTATGGCTGGTAATTGTTTCGTTATTTTTGTAATTTAAATTTAATGTTTATTTTTTAAAGAAAAAAAAAAAACAGAAATTTTTAAAATATTTCGAGTTTCAAACCCCGGCCACCTTGCTGGTTGTATCCTACAAAAAACGTAACGCATAATAAGTAGGCTGAGACTGCTCAGCTAGTCATAATGTTTTTACATCACTTTGTTTGAATAGCAACAAAAAAAAAAGGTGCGTTTTCGTAAATCACAGTCTCACTCATTTACACTCGCTCACTCACTCACTCAGAAAGTCACTCACTCAGAAAGTCACTCACTTTACTTAACTTTAAGCCAGTGGAGGGTTTTAAGGCGGCTGTTTCCATTGTTCCACTATAAATAAGCCAATGACTTGAGATTGTCTGTCCGTTTTGTCTGTCTGCTCGGGCTTTTTTGAATACCCAATAATTTTATATATTTTTTCCCCTATTGTTGTTGTTGTTGCCAATTGTTGCAAAAAAAAAAAAAAATTCCAGTAGCATTAAGATTTTTGTCATTTTTATTGCTGCTTGCGATTGTTGTTATCCACATAAATCTAAAGTGTGCGCACATGCGCAATCGTTCGTCATACCCTGGGTATGTAGCGTCGTCTATCGGCTTCAATGGATTCAATGAAAATAATGCGTGTGTCTGTCTGTCTGCTGTGTCGTCAATTGAAAATCATTAATGTGAGCTGTATTCGTTCGACTGGCTACCTCATTTCAATTTAATTATTGTTGTTGTTATTGTTGTCACAAATTTGCATAAACGTGATATATTTGCATGATTTTAAATTCATTTCGAAGTATGAGTTTTAATTTTTGTCAACATTTTTTAATGTCTACGAATGTCTTATAATTGAACCCCCCTCCTGCCTAACCCTGCCTAAAATGGTTCAATACCCCGTCGTTAAAATTGTAACAAAAGAATAATTTGTTATGAAGTAAGGAGATTATGTTGCGATTGAAAAGATGAAAGTGTGTGTGTGTGTGTGTGTAAAATTACTCGGAATGATATCCACTAAACGGAGTCCGAAATTGTATTTTATTTCGCTAACGAAATGAATATCGATATTACAGGCATCCAAAATGAATATCGTAAGTTTCGTTAATTTTATAAGACTGTGTATAATACTATGTTCAGATATGCACTTTTATTGAGTCAATATTCGGTTTATTGATTACAATATTTTAAGTGTTTAGACATAACAATATACGCAGTTCAGCTGCTTATTCAATATTCATTTGACAGCTGGTAAACAAATCAGCTGGTTGTTTCAACAACATTGTTTTTGTTTTGTTTGTTGATTTATTTTTTTTTTGGTTTGAGGTGTCAAGTATCAATAGAAAGTGTTCGGAAAATTGTAATATGCTCACTGAACGTACTTATGACAGTGCTGTATTTCAAGTTTTAATCAATATTATAACAATTTATGTATTTATTGACCAATATGTAATTAATTGACATTTTATATGAAACTAGCTGACCTGGCGAACTTCGTCCCGCCCAAAATTGATTTTTTTTTATTGCCCAAAAAAGGTCACATTATATATTTATTGTAATACGCTGCATAAAACAGTTATATAAAAATAACTAACTTACTATAAGTGTGTGGATCTATCTATCTAGTTCAAAATTTAATCGAAGTCGGTACGTTATTTAGGTGATGCATACAAAGAATAACAATAAGAGGCCCGAATCATGTATAGCGCTGACGAAGTTGTAGTTGTTGTACTCGCTCCAAAACAAAAACTATCAGACATACTTGTTATATATGTACGTATGTAGTTATAAACCATCGAATTAGCCGACTTATAGGTATCTTTTAAAGGGGGAGGCTGCCACGCCCATTTTTAGTGAGTTTAACGATATCGACTACGAACTTACCCACTAAATTGCATTCGTCTACGACCACTATGTCCCTAAATATTCAATTCTAAAGGTTTGCCACGCCTACTTTTTCTCATATCGAATTTTTTAAGCCATCTAAACCTGATAAGCTTTCGAACAAAAAAAGAATGGTTAAAATCGGTTCAGTAGTTTAAGAGTTATAGGTAACACTTGAAGGGGGAGGCTTGCCACGCCCATTTTTGGTGAGTTTGTCGATATCGACTCTACGAACTTACCCACCAAATTTTATATTTTATTAATATGTACCTAAATATTCAATTTTAACGATTTGCCACGCCCTCTTAACATTTAGGGATATGAAAAATAGATGTTGTCCGATTCTCAGACCTACCCGATATGCACACAAAATTTCATGAAATCGGTCCATCCATTTCGGAGGAGTTTAACCACTAACACCGTGACACGAGAATTTTATATATTAGAGAATATATTGCGATCAATATTGCCGTTTATTGCGATTTACTCAATATAAGTGCATGTCTGAACATAGTATAAGACTAGCTATTAAATGGTATTCGAGTATAAGAGTATAAATCTGTCAGAGAGATATTTGGTAGTACACGTGCAACTATATATGACACTGAATTCTGTATAAGACATGATGGTACATTAGAATATTCCGTGTGGATTATTGAAATCTGTAAAAGACGTCGTAATTCACTACATTTGGTATACGTGGGCAATTTGTGTAAGACCTACATGACTTTAGATTATATATAAGCATTATATGCAATAAAATGATAACATTTTGCGCAGGTATATGAGACGCAACACAGAGTACATATGTTATGGTAATGAGATACCGTGATATAGTAAGTAAATGTACTTCTCTGCAAACCCAATCAATACAGGCTCAAAACCCACAGGAGAACTCCAATTACAATATGTTCTATAAAGCAACGAAAAGTAATAAAAAGAATAATATGGAGGAGTTTAAGATATATACATATATATGTTGGACGGTTGAATGAAACGATAGTATTTGATGATACAGGATGATAGCATATTACAGTATTATAAAATACAGTGTTGTAAGACGATAGTATAAGATAGTAGATAGGTAGCGTAAAACAGTGTTCTAAAACGGTAGCATACGACAAAAGTATTAGGCATTAGTGTGAAACAATAGTATGAGACAGTAGCATATAACAATAGTATAAGACATTTTTTTACGACAATATTATAAGACAATAGTATAATACAGTAGCATAAGACAATAGTATAAGACAGTAGTATTAGGCAATAGTATGGGATAATTGTAAAAGACAGTAGTATAAGACATTTTTATACGACAATAGCATTAGGCAGTAGTATAAGACAATAATAAAAAACCGTAGTATTAGACAGTAGTATAATATATTGTATATAGTATATATCAAACGTAAGCTGAACGTTCTATTTAATAATATTGCTAGATATGTCTATAATTTGAGAAGATATGATCATATCTCTGTGGCAGCTAAGAGTCTTTACGGTGTGACCTTCGATAATCTTCTGAATATTCGAGTACTTTTATTTTTGCATCAAATTGTGAACAAGCGGATACCGAGTTATTATTTGACAGGCTACGTTTTGTCCAGCCACCCCGTAGTAGGAATGTTATAGTTCCTCGGCATCGATACCTATTTTCCGAATGGAAATGCAATGCAACACCAACACTAATAGCTTCAGGAAATTTTTGTTTCAATATTTTCATTGATTATTTTTTTTCTCTTTATATATATTTGCAAATTTGTTATTTCTTTTTTTCCTTTTTCTATTTTGTTTTTATTCCCCTTATTGCTACTTGTAATTATTCAGTTATTCATTTACTATATTAAGTTTATTATTTACATATTACGTTCCTGTACTTTAAATATAAGATTTTCATCTTGTTGTACAGGATTTGGGCAATGATTTCATTAATAAATAAATAAATAAATATATTAGACAGTAGCATACGACAAAAGTATTAGGCATTAATGTGAAACAATAGTATAAGACAGTAGCATATGACAATAGTATAAGACATTTTTTTACGACAATATTATAAGACAATAGTATAATACAGTAGCATAAGACAATAGTATAAGACAGTCGTATTAGGCAATAGCACGGGATAATTGTAAAAGACAGTAGTATAAGACATTTTTTTTTTTTTTTATCGAACGTCCCCGGCCTCACACTAATACAAGAATAGCATTAGGCAGTAGTATAAGACAGTAATATAAAACCGTAGTATTAGACAGTAGTATAAGACAATAGTATAAGAGTATTAGGCAGTAGTATAAGACAGTAGTAAAAAACTGTAGTATTAGACAGTAGTGTAAGACAATATTCTGTATACAGGACAATAATGTTTAAATGGTTCAGCATAAAACACAAGAGTGTTTAAAATATTGTGTACTAGACGACATTCAGTGTACACGACGACAATGTTTAAAAAATTGAGTTTGATGACGACCTAACTTCGCACGCCACTTATGTTGTGTATGTTAAGTTAATTTTATACAGCAAATGTGGGATCTACAGTTTAAAGTCGACTGTGAACGATAGATGTTTTGTGAAAATTTTCATGGCAATTTTATTTGACTCTTAGAGTTTTTAGCCAGAAAGCTAGTGAGAGGAAATCGCCGAAGAAATATTTTTTTCATATTTCATTTGGTTGGAGAGGTCTGACCAGAAATTTTAACTGTGAACTCACGTCTAAAGAGCCAACACACTACTTTTTAGACTTTGGCGACTTCAAATTTAAAAGTTCAAATAAGTGAGTACACAGAAAGAAAAACGGCGTGCTAAAATTAACTTTTCTATTCTCAATTTTAGCCAAAAAACGTGCTTGAAAAATTAAGCCCGTTTTGGCTATTGTTTGTTTAAAACAAGCAAAAAACGGGATTGATTTAAAAAACTAAACCTTATATTACTAAAATCAACACTAAAAAGCTCAAATCTATTTAAAAAAGTATTATTTTGAGTTATTTGTTGTTATATTGAGTTATGGAATTGTGGGTTTTTAAGTTCAAAAGTAAAAATTTTAATAATTCTCATTTAGTTCATGTGTATTTATACAATATATATCCAACAAAATGTCGTATTTTTGCATTTTTGCAAGTTGCATTTATTTGGTAGATGACTTGGATTATTCTGGTTGATGACTTGGATTATTCTGGTCGATGACTTGCATTTTTTTTTCAAATCGATCGATTTTGGGATTAAATCAAGTACGAGTTCGAGCTTAAATCAAGTTCAAAATTCTTGAAACAAGCTCGTTTTTGGATAAATTTAGGTTTAAATCAAGTACAATTTAGGGCTTAAATCAAGTACAATTTAGGGCTTAAATCAAGTTCATTGTGTTCGAATAAAGTACGATTTGCCTCAATTCGATCCCATTTATAAGTACGAAATCTAGCTTAAATCCAGGGACCGTAACTGTTATAACTTTTATCGTAAAAGTCAGAAAATAATAATTATGCTTTGATCTTTATTTTTTCGAGCAAAAATAAAAGTTATTTTTTGACTTTTATTTTTCCGAGCAAAAATAACAGTTATTTTTGACTTTTATTTTTTCGAGCAGAAATAAAAGTTATTTTTAACTTTTATTTTTTCGAGCAGAAATAAAAGTTAAATTTTGACTTTTATTTTTTCGAGCAGAAATAAAAGTTATTTTTGTTTTAATTCATGTTGAATTCATAATATTTATTAAAAAACTCTTTAAAACAATTAAAGTAAATTATGTTAAACCATTATTAGAATTAAGTTTTGCTATAAATAGTAATAAATATTATGAATTCATCATGAATTAAAACAATAATAACATTTATTTTTGCTCGAAAAAATAAAAGTCAAAAATAACTGTTATTTCCACCCGAAAAAATAAAAGTCAAAAAATAACTTTTATTTCTGCTCGAAAAAATAAAAGTCAAAAAATAACTATTATTTTTTCTAAAAAATAAAAATCACGTTTTTAAAAAGCATCGCATTTTATAAAAATTTGGTCCAAGACGATCAAAATGGTATACTTGGTTTTGTTCTCCGACATTTCCTTGCGGTTGCTTTTTTAATCAAAAATTCAAAAATAACAGTTATTTTCGGTCCCTGCTTAAATCAACTTTATAATTCTTGAAACAAGTGCGCTTAAGGATTTCTTCAACTTCTGACTCTCTTGAATCAAGTACGAATTCGATCTTAAATCAAGAAAAAATATGCTTAAACCAAATACATGATGAGATCACTTTGATCCCAAAAGGCCTTAAATCGCGCTAAAATCAACACTTTTGTACTTGGCTGATTCGGGCTTGATTCAACTCTTTTGTACTTGATTCAAGTCAAACCGTACTTACCGTACTATTGTGACCGATATGGATTGATTCAAGCCCGGATGGCTTGATTCTTTTTTTGAGTGTAGTATTTTATCTTTCTTGACATCTCTTTCACCTTATTTCCTGCTATTACACCAACATTCGACATTCTTTCATAATAATATCACGGGTTGAGCCTATATGCTGTATCTCGAATAAAATTCTTTATTAAATTACAACAGCCCAACCCTCGTATACATTTTCCTAAACTAAGTGACATAAAATATTTTTTGCTTTTGTCAAAAAAAGAAACGAAAAAACGAAATTCATTTGTCATCATTTAAATATTTTTCAATTTACACAGCAACTACTATGAAAGCTTTTATAAAATGATAACAATAGCAACAAATACAACAACTGCAATAACAATAAATAAATAAATATGGTAAATATATGATATTTATTTAAAATATTTCCACACACAATTATTTAACAATTGCAAATAATGATTTGAGGTCTCCTTAAAAAAAAAAAAAAAAAAAAAAAAAAAAAAAAAAAAAAAAAAAAAAAAAAAAAATGGGTACGGGTATGTGGTTATCATGATTATTTACCAAGGGCTTTTGGGACTGTAAAGGAGGGGGGCTAAGGAGAGAGATATGTAATATGGGTTAACTATTTTTCCACTCAATATAGACAATACAGATCAAATCGTTCAATAAAATAAAAAACGAAAAACAGAGAAAATCTTTCATTCCATCATTTGAAATCACAATTTATTTTACTCTGGGGTTGCATTCTTTTCAAATATTTCAATTCAAAATTCAAATATTTAATTGGCCCACTTGTAAGCTTCACTTCAGATAAGAAGACGAAATTTAAATGAAAAGAAAAATTGCAAAAAAAAAAAAAAAAAAAAAAAAGTGGACGACGGCATTCCTTCCTTGAAATCGGTAGAAAAAATATGCAAATATTTTTTGATGGAAAAACTTATAATTTATGGAATCGAAACTTGGTCTGACAAATGTGAGAATTTTTTGCAGTTTTTTTTTTTTTTCGTTCCAAATGGTGAGATTGGCAAATGAAAAGGTGTGTGTTTGGCTGCGAGTGTATGACAAACAGTGGCCCACATTAAAGAAATCTGGAGCAAAATTAATGTGCGACCATATAAATTACAGAATAAAAAGCAGAAAAAATATTCACAAGTTTTTTTTCTTTTTTTTTTTTGTGAAGGAAAATTATATAGAGTGACTAGTAAATCAAATTATTACAATAGCGATAGAATACAACAGAGATGTTTAAAATAATAGCAAAATAATAATTTACCTCATTCGTGCTAAGACAATTGTACCCTCTTTCTTGAACTGGTTACTTTACCAGCAACTAGTTGACACTTCAGAGACAATTGTCTCCAAAGTGACACTAAGTGGCAGTCAAGTGGACAATTCTCTTTTGATAAATCTTTACTTGGTGTAAAAAATAATGATTAATGATAGTAAATGGCAGGATGGATTCATCGAAATTGAATTAAAATTTCCGTAATACATTTGTCTCCTTCAAGTTAAGCTCAAAAAAGAAACCAGACAACTGGATATGGCCACATACATACATACATAATTGGCCATTACAATCCTTCAGTCAAGATTACGGCCTAGCTTCTCACACCACTCATGTTGTGTGCGTTAATTTTATACTTGAGTGCCGGGACCTACAGTTTAACTTTGACTCCGAAAGACAGATTTTTTTGGAAACTTTTTCATGGCAGGTTTATTTACTCTCAGAATTTTTTGCCAGAGATCTGCTGAGAGGAAGCCGCCGAAGAAATATTTTTTTTTTCATATTACGTTTTGATGCCTGACCTGGGATACGAAACCGGGCTTTACGTCTAATAAGCCAACACACTACCTACTGGACTACGGCGACTTCAGGATATGGCCCACATATGTAGTTTAAATATGTCATCTGTACATGGATATCATCAAGGTCTTAAACATACTTTATGTGGATAATATCAAGATTTCAAAGAAAAATTTAAGAAATTGTGAAAACTAAACAGCTACTGGTACACGTTCTTTCCGGTTCCACCATTAAAAAAAAGTAGAACAAGAAAAATGCTTATAATCTAGACAAGATTGAGTCTTAGTTCTACCCCACCACCAATACTGTAATCTTAACCAGAGGATAAAACCCATTAAAATTTCCGCATTCCATCCAACAGTGAGCTGTCTGAGATCCTCAACCACAAGGACGTTGTGCAGCGTATTAACACTTAGCGGCTGCGCTGGCTCGACCGTATTGTTCGAAAGGGGAAGGCTTTTTCGGAAGTCCGCGAAGAGAACGACTTTGATTGGCATGGAAGGACCAAATCGAGGAAGCCCTGTCAATGATTAGTGTGACCAACCGGCGAAGACACGCTAGAAGCAAAGAAGCCTGGAGAGGATGCGTTAAGGCAGGCCGAAATCCATTAATCGCGTTGTTAATGGCCAACTAAGTAAGAAAGTAAAGCGACATAATTTTGCTTCCCGATCTGCAATCTGATCCTTAAAGCCGTTAAAGTGGCCAATCCTATACATAGCTTGCTTAGAAAAGAAATGACTGTCGATCTGGATTATTAAACGTCTCTGGGAAGTTCGGATAGTTCCCAAATAGACGTTCAATCTTGGGAGAATATCATTCATTGTTTTATCACTACCACTTCAGAATTAGAATTTAAGGATGTTTTTGCTTTGTGCCTTTTAACAAAAGAATTAAGAGAGAATTGTAATTATTACTGGGTCTCACCACCGGCAACTGGGCGTTGAATTTTTCTAAATTATAGAGGTTTCCTGTAGCCCTGACCTGAGCATGAAGCTCACAAGTCATGACTGTAAAAGGGACAGAATTTCAGTGCGTTCTCCTAGCTTAACGTGTCAGTAAACTCTTTCATTTGCACTTACAGTGCATTACAGAAGTAGACACGAGAGGGTAATAAGGACTCTGGCAGTATCTATGAGCACTTGAATGGCTACCAAAGCAACCAGAAAGCAAATCTAGTCCCACTGATATGCTCTGTTATTGATATCTAAAGTTTTTATTTCTAATCGTTTCATTTATTTCACTTTAATGGAACATTTGAAAACATTGCTATTTGTCCGAACATAACTGCTTTTAGTTCGATCACATGTAAATAAAGTTTCTTCATACCCTCTCTTCATACTCAAATAGTAAGTACGTACCAAGTGTAAAAAGCGGGACAGGCAAGAGAGGCTGACGTATGTATAATTATTTCATTACAACAATTAACGTAATAATCTTATAAAACATTTACGTCAAATGGCAACAACAACAATAACAAAAACAACAATAGCTATTACAATAACAACAAATACGATACTAAAGAAAAGAACATACAAATCACCATTTCAACTAGCGAACGAATCAAGTTTCTTTACAGCGACTACTATTGCCGATAGAAAATAAGGTTGAAATAGTACCATAAAAAAAGTACCATAAATGAGTACAACTGTCAGGTGATCGAAAATGAAAAAAATAAAAATAAACATGTTGTTGTTAGAAAAAAAAAGAGATTTAAACTTATAAGAGACTCGTAAATAATTAAAATGTTGCTTAACCTACCAATGAGGGGCAGTTCGTTTTTTACACTTTTAAAAGCACAGGTGAGAACTGTGGAGTACCCTATTTACAGGCGTGGACAGCGTTCTTTATTTAAGAAACCATAGGTAAATTTTCCTTGATACCGCGATGGCGATTTCACGGCACGGGATTTCCAGATTTTTGATATACGTTTGCGATAGTAAACTTTTCTGGGTCCTGGTAGACTTGATATGGCACAGAATTTATTAATGGACACTGCAGGGTCAAGCGGATAACATGATAATGCCAAGTTATAACTTCAGTGGCAGATGTCTGGAAAAAATTTCTGCAGCGAATTTTATACGGCGTTTCAACTTTAAAAGAGCACAAGATGAAGTATCTGGATAAGTTTTATGGTAAATGTAATCAGCTTTCTCAGGAGTACTAATTAATTTCATAGGTGATGTAAGTCCTAATAGGTAATCTATCGGTCCGACTTACACGTATTAGATGAAGTAAAATGAGTCATTTTATGAACAAGTCTAGTCTGATCTAACAAGGGATTGTCTGACTAGACACAGGTTAACCTCAGATAGCGAGCTATAAATTTCAGCAAGGCTGGGACCTACAACCAATAAAAGTGTTGAAGCAAAGCAATAAGGGAGCATGTGTTGCAAAGCACATTATGTAATGGCTTCCACCTTTGCTTCGCTATTGACCTACTGGCATTTGAGCGAAGAAGATCGTGGAAAACAAGGAGAGAAAATCTCGCCATTAGTAGCGCAGATCTCAGATCTCAAACACTACGGCGATGGCAAAGTAGATGGAGAGAGGAAACAAGCGGAAGGTGGACTTATAGACTTATTCCGTCTATAGAGACATGGATACGGCGAAATTTTGGGGAAATTAAATATTTTCTGACCCAGTTTCTTTTGGGTCATGGTTATTTCCGAAAATATCTATACCGCATGGGCAAGGTGATTGATCCTGGCTGCATTTATTGCCAGGAAATGAATGACGACGCTGAACACACATTCTTTCATTGCATCAAATGGCAAGACGAGAAGAACATGTTGATAGAGCAAATTGGCGAATTTACACCCGACAACATTGTGGACGCAATGCTCGAAAGCGAGACGAAATGGAGCGCTGTAAGAAGATACGTTGAATGTGTACTCCGCAGGAAGAAGGTCGACCTTGACACAATACAACGAAATGATATATGAGAAGACGAGCCAATAGCATGAAACTGGCTTCAAATATGGCGTACCCAGACGTGGGAGAGTAGACAACGGTCCCTAACGGGACGTTGTTCTGGGCCCTTCCCAAAGTAATGCAGATAGCCGTCCCGGGAAGGGAGTATCCCCAGAAGAGGAGGAGGGATTGTTTTAGTGGAAGCACCACTCGACGCAGTTGACGACGGTCACTGTAAGTGCGAAGGCATTTTGAACCCTACCTCACACGCCAAAAAAAAAAAAAAAAAAAAAATACCTTTGCTTCGCTTATAGTGCGCAGCCTCAGTTACACTAGGCGTTTATTGATAGCTTTTTGGTTAAATTCTCAAAAGAAAAACGCGGTCATTTGTGCAAATACTTCTTGGACAGTACTAAAGTAAGCCAAGCAATTCAGAGTCTGTCAACTTTTTCATGACGGTTGCCATGTAGATACGGCAGTCACTTGGTACATGACAGCGGCTGACGTCGTGTAAATACGGCAGTTACTTATTGGTGCACAGAGGCTGATGCTGCATACATATATCGGGTCCGCCATCTAACGTTTTCTTTTTTTCAACTAGTGCTTATTTCGTGAATGGTAACACTTAGCTCATGTCTGATTTGACAGATAATTAGTTTTATCCTTCCGCTGAACGAATATGGTTGTGTATACGCGTTTTCCCTTCGCTAATTGGGCCTGCGAGCGACTTACAGAAGATGCCGATTTTGGCAAAAAAAAAAAATCATCTTTTCAGATGAAGCTCATTTTGATCTTGGCAGGTATGTAAACAAGCAAAATTGTCGCATTTGAGGCCCAGAAAAAACACACGCATACATTGAAAAGCCGACGCACCCAAAACGAGTTACTGTTTGGTGCGGATTTTGGTCCAGAGGCATAATTGGGCTATTTTTCTTCGAAAATGAGCAAGGAGTGGCCGTTACAGTCAATGGCAATCGTTATCGGGCCATGTTGAACGAATTTTTGTTCACAAAAATTGAAGAGGAGGATATTGGCAACATTTGGTTTCAACAGGACGGCGCTACGTGCCACACAGCCGAAGCTACACTCGATGTTTTGCGCCCTGTTTTTGAAGATCGCATTATCAGCCGCAGAGCTGATGTCGTTTGGACACCTACTATTATTTGTGGAGTGCCGTCAAAGATAAGTGTTACGCCGACAACCCAGAGACAATTGACGCTTTAAAGGACAATATTCGTGAAGCCATTGGTGAAATACAGCTGCACACAATCGAGAATGTGCTTAAAAATTGGACCGATCGTGTAGGCTACTGCATGGCCAGCCGAGGCAGCCATTTGAATGAAATTATTTTCCATTATTAACCGGAAGGATTGTACTTTCAAATAAAAAAGAAATTTGAGAAAATATTCAGTAGTTTTTTTTTAAAGCATTTTCAAAAAAAAAAGGTTATTTGGCGGACCCTTTATTAGTATACGCCAATCACCTAACGTTTTGCAGCGGCAGCGTTTTAGCGAACAATGAGACAGGATGGTCAGTTACGCTGTCATGAAAAGTTGCAAATAGTGGTGCAGTTGAAGTCAACGTAATCTAGAAGGTAGTGTGTTGGCTTATTAAACGTGAGGCCACTGTTCAAACCCCAGATCAGACATCTCGATCAAATCGAAATATGAAAAAAAAAAATATTTCTTCGACGACTTACTCTCCGCAGATTTCTGGCAAAAACTCTGAGAGTAAATAAAATTGCCATGAAGAGCTTCTCAAAAATCTGTCGTTTGGAGTCGACTTTAAACTGTAGGTCCCGCCACTCATGTATAAAATTAACGCACACAACGTAATCCTGACTGAAGGGTTGTAATGACCAATTATGTAATGTATTATGATTAATATGGTACAGATACGCCATCGCAAAAGGATTAGTATCACAACGAGACTTCCTGTGAAGTTACCTAAAAATTCGCTCTTAAAGTTTAGGCTTCAGAAGATGACATTCACGTTCTATGATGACCATAAAAGCTCACATGTAGGGTACAAAAAATGTACCTTTTTCGAGTTCTTATAAAAAAATGGTACCTCAAGATACATATTTCTTGTTATTATTGTTGTTGTTGTTTTATAACATTAACTTTTTTTGTTGTTGTTGATTTTTTTTTGTTGTTGTTTACAACGGTCCATTAAAGGCAATTTCCTCGGTTTCGTATGGTTGAATGCACAGATTTTTTTTTGTTGTGGATTTTTTTTTTTTTTTTTGTGTTAATTCAATATGGTTGTAAAGCATGACTTTTTGTTGTTGTTGTAAACAGTGGGCCTTAGTATAGCTGGTGGTGGTGGTAGTAGTAGTAGTGGTGTCACTGTTAATTTTTTTGTTGTTGTTTTTGTTTTGTTGTTTTTTATCATAGTTTTTCTGAGTCAAATGTGTTTGATTTGATATTTATGTGAGAAACTAACATCAGTTGTTTTTAGTAGATTTGTAGTTTTTTTTCACGTTTTTTGTTGCCTTTAACAACAACAACAGCAATAACAACAAAATATCACACTTAATTTCTTGTGACTTAAAGAAAATAAAAGAAATAAAAATCTTTGGAGTTTTTTTTGCCTTCTTTCTGGGGGTTTTCGTAATCTCAACAAATGTTTGCAAGTGAGTGAGTGAGTAAAATACGATAAAACGTATACAATTTATACATTTAAGGTTGATGTTGTTTCACTTACTACGTGTATTATGTACGTTTAGAGCAGGGGTTACCAAAATTTTTTTGGTTGTGTATTAGTGAGTAAGAGAGAGAAAATAAGTTGAGAGCTTACAGTCATAGAAAAATGTTAATAATATACCCAATTTTGATTTTCATTTCATCAACATACATAAAGTTATACATCTTTGACTTAATAATTAGGTTATCTTTTTTAGATATATCCTGGATACTAATTTTGGTTCATAAATTTCCTCTCCTGCTAATAACCAACGTTTTAATTTTTCCAAAATATTGCTTTATGTCTATAAAAAAAGTTGTTCTCTTTCCATATCATCTAAATTATTTACATCACTATTAAAACAATCAAAATGTGTTTTAAGAACATATAAGACTTTGAATTTTAAAAAAAGGATTTGTTGACATAAAATATTTTTTCTCTCTGCACAATTGTGCTATGAAATGGTAATCCCTGGTTTAGAGATACATTTCAGTTTCAGTTTCTTAAAATACCTTTTTTTTTTTTGGTTGTAGTTGTCAGGGCTGCTGCTGCCAACTTCGTTATTTATCATGCCACTTATGCAACATGTTTATTTGATTTCTTTTTTTTTTTCTTCTATTTCTAGGATAGGGGGCAAATCTTACCTGAAATGAAATAAATACAGGCATGTGTCATTAGAAACGGATATTTATAGTGTTAAAATAATATTTTTAATTACAACAATAATAAAAACAACAAATCAAATAGAATTCAATAAAAAACTTAAAATACTTGACAATAAATTATTTATTAATCCTGTTTCTTAGACACTGTGAACTGATTTCATAGAGCATAAATCAACAGGTGCCAGCCAATCACATAAAAACCATTGAATTTTTATTCAAGTAACAATAATTCTTTTAAATATTTAAAAAGAAATCCCAACTTCTGGTATGGTGTCATGTAAAAATAATACCAACGGTTTTTTGCCGCTACATGCCCTTGTATCAGGCAACACATGTTCTTTTGTGCCAAACGAGCACGCCCTTTAAACATGACATTTAAGGTTACATTTCAAGCGAAGATATTTCTTTAATACATCATTCGAATAAAAGTTATATTGACTTGAAATGAAAGGAATATGTATCAGTAAAAATACGCTGTGATGCTACTTTTTACCATAAAACACTTCAATAATATGCCCAAGAATTTCTATAGTGTATGTTAGGAATACTATGCGTGAATCGGGTTTGCTTGATGCTCTTCTGAAAATGTTTAAATTTGGCAGAAATAGACCAGTGCAGAGGTCCACATACCGACTACCACCTTGTAGCAGCCCACATTAACATTTTCAAAGTCTGCGCGCTCTAATACTTTGCGAAAGCTAGGCGTAAGCAAGCTTCGATCACAATTAACATCTGAAACTTTGTATAATCATCTCTCAATAAAAAAAAAACTTTTAGGTCTCATCTTATCTCAACGACATTGGTGGCCTGTGAACCAAGATTTCCCCGTCACTAATTCGAACCAGTCCTTGGTTTCGAGTGTCCACCCTAACGAAATCAATCGTACGCTTAATAGTGTAGAGATACGGCTGCCAGTACATGAGAAATTATTGAGGACTATAGAGAAATAGAAGCGAGGAAAGATTTTCTGACGCAGAAGAGGCGCAATGAAATCGAGTTGTACAGAAGTCGGGATGATGTTAAAAAATTTTACAAAAAGGAGTAAAGCATCTGAAGGAAGATTTCAAACATGGAGCATCTTCCTGCAAGAATGAAAGCGATAACTTGGTAACAGACTCGCAAGGAGTGTCTACTTACTTTCTCCGTGAAAACCAAATGTAAAAACTTAGAACGAAATCAATGAAGACGGGATTAAAGTAGCGATTCAGTGACTTAAAAACAATACGCCTCCTGGACCTGATGACATCTCTACTGAGCTGTTTAAGTTCACTTGCAGTATAGGGCGAGAAGTATGAATGCCCAACAGTATGTTCTCTGGCTAGGAAAGGAGACGCCTTTAGCTCTACGCAAGATGATCTTCGGTCAAGGCCGAGTTAGTAAAGTTTTCCACATCCGAATCAACAATCAGTTCTAAGAGCTTCTCAACAACATGGAGATTGTTTGGCGCATTAACAACCAGCAACCAAATTGAGAGAACACCGTCTCTGAATTGGTGTGACTAAAAGGAAATGCTAAGACAGGTCGCATACCAATACCAATACAGAGGGAGTAGGTCATTTTGAGACGAATTTCTAACAACAAAATTATTCACCATAGATCGTAACAATGGTGGTAATCACTTAGTGCCAGGTTTTGTATGGTTTGGCGATGTTGCAATAAAAAAAATGGTTTTAAATGGAACCCACCAGGATTATTTGTGAACATTATTATGTCTTAACTCTCAAAATTATTTCAGCTATCCCACTACCACGGTTGGAAAGAGGACCCTCTGGACTACCATTTACATATAGTCTGTATGGGGTATTACTTCTTATATGTTCCACAATGGCCACTAATCTTCTAGAGAATTTTCAATCAAAAAATTGATATTTTCAAAGCCAATTTTTTTTAATACCATATCACTTTATATGGGACTATGCTACTGATTATATTAAGAGGCCTTGGAACATTCCTTTGCATATAGTATGGTACTCATAGACCTAGAGTATTTCCTCAAAATTTGCTCCTAAACAAGTGGGCTTGTTCAGATGGATACCAGAGATCGGCAACGAGTATTCAAAACGGTGAATAGATTCGAGTCATACCTATAATTTCAGATACTTATACGCATTCATACTTATTTTAATATCATACTCATACTACTCATATTCAAAGTTAGAAATACTCATCGTACTCATACTTAACAATACGCACGATGTTGTTGATTTCGACTCTCCATGATTCAACATATACACGAAGCACAAAATAAGTATGATTCGAGTACGAACACCACAATACTCGCTAGATGGTTGTGTGTGTGCTTTGCTTGTTGTCTTTGTCTTTTCTTTTCTCTTCTTTTGTAAATGCAACAATAACTACTACTGTAAATTTTGATGAATGATTCGAGTGACTCGAATCATTCGTAAGTATTATAAGAGTATTTTTCTAAATTTATGAATCAGAATGAGTAGGCGTATGAATCAAACAATGAATCGAATGTTGTGAGTTTGATGTCAACGTTGTACTCATACTCATTGCAACCTATACTTATAAATCAATGTTGTAGCGAGTACGAATGAATCAGAGTAGTTGAATTTCAATACTCTTGACTCACTCATACTCAAAATTTCATGAGTACTTATGAGTAGCGAAAATACGATTCATTGCTGATCTCTGATGGATACTGTTAAATAGATAACAGTGCTCTGTTAAGGGCTAATTTTGTTGTGTTAAGAGAAAATTTTGTTCTGTTAATGCCAAATGTGGCGCTGCTAATATTTATGGACTGCGTCTTGGATTTTAAATTTGAATTTATCTTCACACACATCCAGGAACTTGGTCTAGGGAATGTCGTAGAGACTATTGATGTAGAAACAAACAAAGTCTGTGAGTTAAAGTCTAAGTTGGACGCCGATACAATTTGTAGGCCGAGAGAATTTTGTGTGGTACCATAGCCAGGCAATAATAATAAAGTTTTAATTGCTTCCTTCGTTCTGTAACAACTGTTGTAAGTTAAATTGTATTTGAAAACATATCCTCTTAATTAACCCTGATAAAGACTTACATAAGGAGTGCGCACGAAAAAAACTGGACTTACACTTTTCGTTATAGAAATAAAACTAAGTGGCGGATTTTTTTCGTTTTATATTTCAATTAAAGTAAATAATATTTGAATTCTTTTGTGTATAAAATTTTTTTCTGACAAAGGTCTCAGAGCATCCAATTTTTTGAGCCACTTTTCTTCCAGACATGTTAGGGTGTTTTTTGAAAAATACATATTATTTTACTTGCTTTGTTTTGGTCGGCAAATCCTTTTTTTACTCCACATCCACGCTTTCTCTCAATACTCAAAGACTCCTTATATTGTTTTAAGTATTACCTTAAAAACTGTTTTTTGGTTAACACCTGCGAGCCTAGCCATGGTTTTTTGTAAGCGGCGCGGTTTTTCATTGAAAATTTAAATTATTTTTTTACGACATTCTTGTTGGGTGCCCATTTTCAAAAAACTAATTTTGCTATTGCAATGACATTTAGCACGTGGATTTTGAAACAGATGACTAACAAAAACAATGTAACGGTATTCATTTTTTTCAATTATGATAAAAGTTATAAGCTTAAAAGAAGGCCCATTTTTTTAGTGCGCACTCCTTATATGTACGTTAAGTACGTATTTTTGGAAAACTTAATTTATTTATGGATGTGATTTCTTTTCTGTTTCTGAAAGATAGCTCGTTAATGATAAATCAGAGGCTACAACATCTGTATGCTATGGCAACAAAAACACTAAAAATAAATTTAATAATAAATAATAACTGCTACTTGCAACATATTTTGGGGAATGTGTATTTTCCCCAAAATAAATGTGGAAGTTTAAAATGAAATTAATTTGCCCCGATGCTAGTAAAGAAAAAGCATTCATTCGAGATGAAAGATTTCCTAGAATTTGTTAAAAAATTTAAACTGCTGCGGCTCAATTTATTTTTCATTTCAAACCAAAAAACATTTTCATTCTTTCATTTTACAATTCATTGTTGAAATGAGTTGAGTTGAGCTGAGCTTTAAAGAGAACCACATTTTACATCTTGATTTGAAAATGTTGTTGAAATGTTTTCTGAGAGATTTATGATTTTCAGTTTTTGTTGGCATAATTTACACTTAATTTAGTCTTAATAAATAAGAATTTAATTAAAATATTAAACAGCAGATGGGGTTTTTTGAAGCAAAAGATTTAATACGATTTTAATACAGTGAAGTCATGGCAGTACAATACTTAAATAAAATTCTCTTGAGAGAAAGCATGAAGTCTGTATATAATAATAATAAGTGGGTGTTTCGCTTTTTTAATCTTTAAGTTTGAATTAAAATTATTTTCGTTGTGTTTTAAATTACTGTGACATCATTTCGTATATTTTTTTCGCATTTTTTTTTTTTTTTATTTTATTATCTTTCATTTGTTCTATTTCCATATTTATTTATGACGCAAATCAACGTTTTTTTATTTAATTTTTCATATTAAGTGTTAATTAACACAATAAAAAAAATACATACAAAAATAGAACAAAATTAAATTCGTTTTAAATTTTTTTTTAACATTTTAAAGCTGCTGTTGAAGAACACAATATTTTTTCATTATACAGTATACATTCTACACTGCGGCGTGGATTTCGAAAAAATCTGGCCTTCACTTTTCGGATCATTTCTGGTGTTGTTACCGTTTTTTTCGTCCACTTTTTGGACGCGATGCAACACTGCCAGTATTACGGTAACGAGCAATGGTACGAGAAACAAAAGATTTATTTACATTTAAATGCTGGAGGGCTGTAACGATAGCCACCTGTGGTTTTCCAGCCAAATATAAAACAATCACACTATCACGCTTGAATTCCATCACGAATAACTCTTTTTCTGAATGCAATAGATCAAAATGCTTTTGTAAGCTTGTAAATAATAAAATGAACTGTCACTGGAATAAATCTGTCAGCTGTCAGACGAGCGGTTTACAAATGATAACAACCTGAAGTTGGTTGCAATACATATCAGCCACCCTGTACATATCACTGGTACCTTACCAACAGCAGACGTAATACTGTCTTCCAGCCAGCCAAACTTTCAATTCTGGAAGTAAATATTGCAGCTGCTATTGGCGAAATACTTCATTAACTTAATTACTCATTACAACACTTTAGTCACGATTACGACCTAGTTTCTTACGCCACTTGTATGGTGCGTGTTAATTTTATCCAAAAGTGGCGGTACCTACAGTTTATAGGCGACTCTGAGCCACAGATTTTCGAGAAACTTTTCATGGCAATTTGAAATACTCTCAGAGTTTTTGCCACAACTCTGCTGACAGGAAGTAGCCGAAGAAATATTTTTTTTATTTCGTTTTATTGAAGATGTTGGACCTGGAGTTTGATCCATGGCCTCACGTCTGAACAGCCAACACACCACCTACTAGGCTACGATGACTTCAAGTCAATTTCACCTCAAACTTCAGTTACATAGCTGGCTCTAAATGTCGGACTTTTAAAGTCATCTAAAATGCATCAATACAAGGGTGTGCAGATCAAAACTTGATAATACTACAACAGCTAGTTCATTCACATAATCAAAAACCTCAAAACCACCACGTTACAGCTCCTGTAATCCTGGGGTTTGATCCGTGGCCGCACGTCTAAAAAGCCAACACACCACCTTCTAGGCTACGGCAACTTCAAATCAAATTCAAGCTTCACTTATGAACATAGTCGGCTCTAAATGGCTGTTTTTTAACGTGCTCTTAAATGCATCAATTTAAGGGTGTGTTATATCAAAACTTGATATAACAATAGCTAGTCCATCCACATAATCAAAAACCTCAAAACCACCACGTTACAGCTCCTCCAACTGTTCCTCTGTAAAGATATTCCACAAGGGTGAGAAAACTCCACCTTGCGGTGTATCCCTATTCAACCTGGTACCCCTTCTTCTCTTTACTGTATTAGAATCTAAAAGAAAGGGTATTAGTCCTATAAATTTACTTCTATATTATGATGAGCAGTGGGACTTCTTATTATTAATGTGGTCTTCCCAAAGAGACACATACAAGAAAGGCAGATAAAATTGTAAGCTTCGTGCAATACACTCCATGGGTTTTTAAATTTT
This sequence comes from Sarcophaga caerulescens, assembly GCA_927399465.1. Lineage (NCBI taxonomy): Eukaryota > Metazoa > Arthropoda > Insecta > Diptera > Sarcophagidae > Sarcophaga > Sarcophaga caerulescens. The sequence continues at coordinate 18,266,567 of OV656873.1, forward strand.
CATCAACTTTTGTGAGTATATTCTCATCCTCAATATTTTTATTTCGTATGATTTTCTTTACATAATTTAAACATTGTTTTACGCAGCAAACATAAGAATTTTGCAATTACCGCCTAAGGTTAGCTGCATGCGTATTAATTATAAAATAAAGACAAGCGGCAGCAAAGCATAACCAAAACAAATAAAAAATAAGCAATTCATTAATCCTTTATCAATGATGCCACTAAAACGTTTTTACGCGTTATATGTCCATATATCGCATTTTTAAAGTCTCTATTTCATGCATGTTATTGACAGCATTAATCTTCACATTGCCAGCATGAATAATCTCTCTGTGAGCAATAATTCTGAGCATAAAAGTAAAGCAGCAATATCTTTGCTTGCTATCACGCTGCCTTTAAAATAGTCCATATTCTATTTTTGACAGATTGCTGCGTTTGCAGCGTTGCGTTTATTGTGTTTATAGCATAAGTAAAATCCATATTATGGCGCATGGCGACACATCAAATTTAACTGATCAAAATTGCATATACATATGTTGGTAATATTTATTTTGCTGCACACTACACACATCAAACTTCATTGTATTGTTGTTGTAAAGAGGAAAAGAACATATGATTTATGTAACGCACGCAGGTAATAAAACTCAAAAGTATTTTGATATTCTTCAAACTCACCTCGGCCTGTATGTGTGAATTTTATTTACCAACACAATAAGAAAAAAGCTGAGTTTGATTTATTATTTGATTTGCGGCCGGGCAACTTAAAAGCAAAGCCACTGAATCTTTGCTTGTTGTCGCGCTGCCTTTAAAATAATCACTTTCATATACACCCATGTATTCTATATTTGAGAGATTACTGCGTTGCGTTTATTGTGTTTACAACATACAGTATTGGCCAAAACTAACGCACCCCCTCAGTACATTTAGGATTGAACGGTTGTCCGTTTGGCCTGCCTCTGGATGCCTTATGCCATCTGAATCCTTCAATTTAAACTTAGATTTGTCAGAAAACAGCACATTCATCCATTTTTGGACACTCCAGTTGAGATGGGCCTTGGAGAATTCAAGTTTGGCGATGTCAAAGGTTTTTTGCTGGTCGTCGACTGAATAATCCGGCCTCTACCGCCCTTCTGGGAATCGTTCTTTCGGTTATTTTTAAATCTAAGCGGTTTCGTACGTGACTAGAAGATGCTGTAGGATCATTTTGGATTGTCCTTTTAATTAAGGAGTCTTCATGTCGCAAGGTTTCACGTGACCTTCCTCCAGAATGAGTAGGAGATGTGCGACCAGTCTGTAAAAACTTTTAAAGTAGCCTAGAAATAATTGATCAGTTGATTGAATATTTTGCACTCAATTGATGCCTTGATAAGCCAGCTCTCCAATCCAATCATTAACTTAAAAATCAACCCACAAAATTGCAAAACCAAAGAAGATTTATTTGAAGCCGCAAAAATAGCCTGGGAAGCAATATCTCCTAAAATAATTAATAATTTAATGTCCCCTATGCCTAAAATATTGATTTCAATAGTTTTTTGTGCACCTTAATTTGGGGGTGCTTTAGTTTTGTCCGCTTATATTTGCGACTTAAAATGTTTTTTGAATTCTAACTTTTTTTTTCTAAATTCTGAATTCTTTAAGTTTGTGTTTTTCAATAATAAGGATATAAATAAATAAAAAAAAAATAAAAATAAAATTTTAATAGCTTTGTTTTCTAAAAAAATTATGATTTAAAAAAAATGTACTGAGGGGGTGCTTTAGTTTTGGCCAATACTGTAAGTAAAATCCCTGTTACTGCAATGTATGTTTTGAAATTAAATTTTGTAACGGACTCGTACGCTCTACATATCTCTCTTTCCCTGTCTCATTATTTTCATATTTAAGACTTTCTCTCTCTCTCTCGCTTTCGCATTGTAAACAAAAATTGTATAGAAATTTGATGTTTATAAACGCGTCTATAGTATAGTTATTGTTGTTGATATTTTAATGCTCTTTTATTAAAAAAAAAAAAAAAATATGAACAACAACATTGTGTGAAAAGATGTAGAAGAAGAATAATAACAATAACAAAATCAAACGAAGGAGATAATCATAAATGTTTATGCATTTGTAGCAACCATCTGTGATTAATGTGCAATCACACGTTTTTCTCATTAACAAGCAGGCTCATGCATACGGTTCTACTCCTGTACATATGCTTCTGTGTGAGTGTGTACGTGTTGTGTGTGAGTAAATATTAATTAACCATTATGGGGAGAATTTATATGAGCAACAGTAAAAACTAATGCAGCTGTAGGCTTATGTTTACGTGTTGTTGGGGAAATACAAAACAAATATGTTATCAAGTCTAGCTCTCTCTCTCTCTCTCTGTCTCTGTCTTTGTTGCTGTATACAATTTAAGTTGATGATAAGAAATCAGGAGACAGGCAAATAAACCGTAATTTAAGAAGATAGAAATAGAGAGAGTGATGCCTTTAACAAATTTGGCTACACTGTTCATTTGTAAACAATTATTGTTCTTGACAGTTACACTCAAACACAACTGTTAATGCCACACACTGAATATTCAAAGAAATTGAACGATAATTCATTTAATCGCTTAAATATGAAGAGAATTTTGTTTAAATTGAAATGGAATTTATTAAATACAGACGAACTTCTTTAATTTGAACTTCTATTACTTGAATTTTCTATAAGTTGAAGCACAGCAACAGCATCTTGGAGAGAAATTCTATCAGGTTTTACTTCTTTAACTTGAAGTTTCTATAAGTTGAAGTTTTTTTCTGGATAATGGTGATTCAATTTATAGAAGTTCGACTGTAAATAATTTTATTAACAAGAATCTGGTATAGTAAACATAAATAATTAAAATAGTTTTGTTTTTAAATAAAATATAATAAAAAAATATAATAAAATATGTTAAGTTTGCCGGAATAAATTAATTTTATTGTGGCATTAAATTGTATTTACATTTGAATTATAATTTTTTTTTAATATAGATTTTAAATTTTATGGATCATGAGTTTTAAGTTATAAATTTGTGTTGCGGTTATAAATTTATTTTTAAAAATTATTTCTTGTTAAATGCAAGCTTTTATAATATCAGTATGACGAAAAAAAAATTGTTTTTTCGCTTAAAATTCAATGTCAAAATTTTTAGACGTCAATAGAAAATAATCTAATCATGAATTGCTATTTAAAATAAATATAAAAAAACACTGAACCACAAAAGTATTTGGTTTTGTGTTACTTTCTGTTTCCAATTGTTTATTTTACATACATATTCGATTTTATTTTTTCTAATTTTTTTTTTTTAATTTTTTTTTTGTTTATGCGAAATAGTAAAGCCAAATGTAAGTTTTTTTTTTTCTTAAGAATTGTTTATTTAAATTATTAGTTTACAGTTGTTTATTTATTTAAAAACAATTTGTTTTGTTCTTTTTTTCTCATGAAAGATTAATTTTTACAGAGTTTGAAATTCTTTTTTCTAAAGAGTGTCTAAAGCAATGTATTTAACAACAATTTGCCGCATACTACATCACTTTCCCTCCTCATAAAACATACATACATATGTACATACATACATGAAACATACAAACTGCTTGAATAGGGGCCATCCCCAAAATGATGGGTGTATTGTTAAACAAAAACCGGGTGAACTGGTTTTAAATTTTAAAATAAAAAAATTTTGCCAAAAAAAAAAAACAAAAACGGCAAAACTGAAGTGACCACATCTAATACTATGTTCAGACATGCACTTATATTGAGTAAATCGCAATAAACGTCATTATTGATCTCAATATTTCATATAAAATGTCAATTAATTACACAGCCCTGCAAATTTGGATTTTTTTTGTGCAAATAAGATGGCATCAGGTGTTTCCGAAGGCATTTCACGAATCTGGATTCCAAAACTTTCAATCACGTCAGGTTTTCGAGAAAAAGGGGGCTGAAACCCCTAAAAATAGCGTTTTTGGCCATTTTTGAAGAATTATAGAGCTAAACACTGACGTGCTAGAACCATCGCTATTATCTGAAATTCACAATTGATCTTTGCTCTTTTAAATGAGCCCAAAGTCAAATTGTTTGCATGCACCCTTAAAGTAGGGGGTGGGTTTATGTCAAGGGGTGCAAGAGAAAAAGAAACACATTACGGAGGTCCTTAAAAATTAATCAGATTTACTTGAAAATTGTTACTCAGGGGTTTTTGGGGTCGCTGATTACAGATCTTCATTCAGATTTTAAAAATTCAAAACATCCGAGTAACAATTTTCAAGTAAATCTGATTAATTTTTATAAACATCGATCGCCATATTGGATCCGCCATGTTGAATTTTTAAAATCTGAATAAAGATCTGTAACCCATGCAGGGCTGTGTTATTGCTCAATAAATTCATAAATTGTTATAATATTGATTAAAACTTTAAATAATACAACACTGTCATAAGTACGTTCAGTGAGCATATTACAATTTTCCGAACACTTTCTATTGATTCAACAACAACAAACAAAAAAAAAACAACGAACAAAACAAAAACAATGTTGTTGAAACAAAACAGCTGTTTTGTTTACCAGCTGTCAAATGAATATTAAATAAGCAGCTGAACTGCATATATTGTTATGTCTAAACACTTAAAATATTGTAATCAATAAACCGAATATTGACTCAATAAAAGTGCATGGCTGAACATAGTATAAATACCGCTCTAAATATTAAACATTAGGATCATAGTGTTAAGCTTTGTAATACAAAATTTAGTAACCAAGTTATTGAACGTAATTTCCTTTTCGTTTACATAAGATAAAATCCAGTTACATACATATGTACATACATAATTGGTCATTACAACCCCTCAGTTAAGATTACCACCTAGCTTCTCACACCACTTATGTTGTTTGTGTTAATTTTTTACATGAGTGGCCGGACCTACAGTTTAAAGTCGACTCCGAACGTTAGATTTTTGAGAAACGTTTTCATGGCAATTTCATTTACTCTCAGAGTTTTGCCAGAAATCTATTGAGAGGAAGTCGCCGAAGAAATATTTTTTCGTATTTCTTTTTGTTGGAGATGTCTGACCTGTGGTTTGAAACGTGGCCTCACGTCTAATAAGCCAACACACCACCTGCTAGGCTACGGAGACTTTAAGTCAGCTTCAAGCTTCACTTACATCGCCGTCTCTAAATGGCTGGCTTTTAATGTCTTCTGAAATGCATCAATTCAAGGGTGTGCAGAACAATACAATAAGCCAACACACCACCTACTAGGCTACGGGGACTTCAAGTCAATTTCAAGATTCACTTACATCGCCGGCTCTAAATGGCTGGCTTTTAGCGTGCTCTGAAATGCATCAATTCAAGGGTGTGCAGCACAGCTAAGCAGTAACGAAAGCAATGACATTTGAAAAAGGCTTTTAGCGTAAAAACACTGGTCCAACTAGAGGGAGAAAAAAAATGTTATAAGTGTTGCGAACCAAATGTGTTAGAAGCAACAGATATACAGAAGGAAAACTGATGGATAAAGCAGAAAAATTAAATGTAAACAAACATTTATATTGTGTTAAAAAAGGGAAAATTTAGAATATTTTTTAATTTCTTCAATGAAAATTTTAAAAATTCGTAAATATTTAATTATTTATAGAAATTTGTGTGGTTTTTGGTCACAACGAATATAGTTTCTTGTGCAAAAGGTAAGTAAGAAGCTAAATATATCAAGATCAAATAACACATATTGCTCATAAAATTTTTTCTTGTAGAACTTTGTGTATATTACCAGTATTTATTAATTTCTTGAATGAAAAAGTTAAAATTCGGTAATTTTTTCATTATTAATTGAACTCTTAGCAATTTCTCTACATAATGAAACAAGTTCCGTGTGCAAAAGGTAAGTAAAAATAAAAATATAACAAAATATATACTCATAACTTTTTGTTTCAGGAATTTGTGAATATACCTCTCAATTGGTTAAATACTAAGTTAGTGACGATCGATAAAAGGTGTCACCAAATACGCTAGTTCCAAATTACGTTTCTCCAATAAAATGGTACATCTCCTTTCAACCAAGAACCCGTATTATGTGCATAATTATTCTATTATTCTACCACAATATCATCAATTTCTATCCAATAATAAAAATCCTCCCCGAAAACAAACATAAACAAAACAGAGTTACTTTTAGACAGAGACAGAAATACTTTTTGGTAATATTTGCTGTCCCTTTTACATTCGAACAGTGCTCCTGTCAAATTCGTTTCGCTACTGCTTATATTGTGGTGTGCAGAACAAAACTTGAGACTACAATAGTTACATACATAATTGGTCATTGCAACCCTTCAGTCAGGATTATTGACCTAGTTTCTCACACCACTTATGTTGTGTGTGTTAATTTTATACATAAGTGGCGGGACCTACAGTTTAAAGTCGACTCCGAACGACAGATTTTTTGAGAAACTTTTCATGGCAATTTTATTTACTCTCAGAGTTTTTGCCAGAAATCTGCTGAGAGGAAATCGCCGAAGAAATACTTTTTGTATTTTGTTTTGATGTCTGGCCTGGGGCTCGAACCCTGGCTTTACGTCTAATAAGCCAACACACTACCTACTAGACTATTTATTAATTTACAATAGTTAGTTCATCCAAATAATCAAAATCCTTAAAACCACCATGTTAAAGCTCCTCCAACTGTTCCTCTGTAAAGATATTTCACAAGTAAGGGCGAGAGAATTCCACCTTGCGGTGTATCCCAATTCAACCTGATAGCCCTTCCTCTCTTTACTGTATTAGAAGCTAGAAGGGAGGGCATTAGTTCTATAAATTTGCTTCTATATTATGTTGAGCAGTGGGACTTCTTATTACAAATGTTATCTTCCTAACAAGGAACACACAAGAAAGGCCACTAGAATTTCGAATTTCGTGCAATACACTCCGCGGTTTCCAAATTTTCTTCAAATTTTTATGGATCTGGAATTTTGTGCAATACACTCCCTCCATGGGTTTTTTAATTTTCTTCAACTTTTGTGTCGTCATCAATATTTTTATTTCGTATGCTTTAGGTTCGATTAGCTTAGAGGACGTGTACTTGTCAACTGTGACAAGTACAGTACCCGGAGGTCGAATTGACCCATTGTACAACGTCGTAGCTTCTCATACCACTCGTGTTGTGTGCGTTAATTTAAGACATGAGTGGCGGGACCTACAGTTTAAAGTCGACTCCGAACGACAGATTTTTGAGAAGATTTTCATGGCAATTTTTACTCTCAGAATTTTTGCCAGAAATCTGCTGAGAGCAAGTCGCCGAAAAAATATTTTCATATTTTCGTTTTGATGTCTGACCTGGGATTTGAACTCGGGCTTTTCGTCTAATAAGCCAACACACTACCTACGAAACTACGGCGACTTTGTCGTATGCTTTTCTTTACATAATTTAAACATCGTTTCCTTTATTAAATTGTCGTCATTTCAAGTTGGCTTTTTTTGCTTCCTTGTACAACCATACCTCAGGCGTTTGTCAATATTGAATCGAGGCGATTGTCTGACATCGTTAATCTTACAGAAAACGGGGAGAAGTCTGAGTTTTTTATTGATGTTTACTGTTACAGTGATTCATCAGTCCGATCAATATCAGCTGGTACCTTTTTTTAAAAATAACTATGTACCATTTTATAAAACATATTTACGTGATATTTTCTTATTTTTTAAAGTCCATTTATGACTATGGTTTGCGATAAATCTATTATTATTATTAATTTCATTTAATTTATTTCTTTATTTTATTTTTCTTTTTTTTTTTTTTCTTTACAAATTCAAAGTACAACTTCATTCAGTCCCTTACTGATAACAGAAGTTTTATTGTGGGGGATTTTCTGTATTTTATTTTTTTTTTTTTTATTTTTTATATCACATTTATTATTTACAAGTAAATGGTATGTACTAGAGGTGTGCACAAGACTTCACCCTTCACCGAATGCAATACTGTATTGTACTCTTTTCTGTTGCTCTTGATTTTACGAGTGCACTGAAATGTGTATTTCTCATTTATTCAATGTATACAACAGCACTCGTTTGTCTGTGAAGTAACGGAACTATGCTTTGTGTTGTAAGAGCATATTTTACTACTGAAGCTACATTTTCAGTATTGCCATATTGAAAAATATGTGTACATAAGTGTTTCTATACATTCTTTGCTTTCGCCATAAACTCATAAAAAAGGTTTTTCCCCGAAATAAAAAGTTTAAAAAAGTTACTGGCAATGGTGGCGTCGACGAAGATGTTCGGTTCTCGAGAGCAAAACATTCGGAGCTTTCTTATTCATTGTTGTTAAAAAAACAAAAACAAACTAAAAATGCATGTTGTGACTCTATGAAGAGTACAATATTTTTTGTTGCACTCTTCACACAACTCTCTTTTATACTGTTGTACAATGGTTTACGAGTGCAGTTGTTTTTTTGTACTCTATCTTTGCTTCACACTTATTTATATTTGCAGCTACAATCAATATTCGGTCTTGGGAAAAATACAATACTGTGCAATTTTATATGTCTTGTGCACACCTCTAGTATGTACATATACTCATTGGAATTAATTACATGTTGAGGAAAATGAAAAAAAAAAACAATTTGAATTTCTTGTTCATCGGAATTATATTTCTTTTTTTTTTTCTAAGTTATAAAACAAAATTTTTAACTTTTTACAATATATACATAGGAGTGCAAAACAGTATTTGAAAGAAATTCCTCCGATTTTTATTATTTAGGTTAGGTTAGAGGACGTGTACTTGTCAGTTAAGACAAGTACAGTACCCGGAGGTCGAATTGACTCATTTTTATTATTCATTTCCTTTAAATTTCTATGAAAGTTTACGAGAATACTCAAGGGGAGTGTAGTGGTTTAGAAAATTGATAATTTTCTGGTTGTACTATGAAGTCTAAACTGACTTGATTGGTCCTTCGAACCAAGTTCAGGAATTAAAAATTATTTTGTCTGACAAGCAACAGTTAGAAAAGACTCAGGCTTATTATCCTAATAAGTTTAACCCTAGACGGTTACTCTTCGTCGAATTGACGAAGCTCATTTACTCTTTTTTCAACAACGTTATTTGATAATAAAAGCTTGCAGTTAGTAGACAAAAAAAATTTCTTTTTTGTTCGTCGATTCGACGAAGAGTAAACTTACTGTACAAAAATGGCTATCCAGGATTAAAAAAATGGGTGGCCCGGGTACGTTTACGGACTACAAGCTTTCGTAATCAATCAACATTGTTTATAAAAAGAGCGAAATTTGGTCAAACATAAAAGAATTATATGATAAAGAGTAAATGAGCTTCGTCGATTCGACGAACAGTAACCAATTAGGGTAAAAGTGTTCGTCGATTCACCGAACAGTAACCTTAATGTACAAAATAGAAGAGTAACCGTCTAGGGTTAAATCTGCGACTGTTTCGGGACCGTATTATTCTTGTAAATGACCAATTATTGCCTATTTTGGTTTACAACTGTAATCCCCACCAAACATATGGGATTCTGGATTCTTGAGCATCGTGTTAGTAAGGCTCATTACAACAATACAAAAATACAAAATTGGTCATTACAACCCTTCAGTCAGGATGGCGACCTAGCTTCTTAACACTTACATATGTATGTTGTGTGTGTTAATTTTATACATAAATGGCTGGACCTATATTTAAAGTCGACTCCGAACGACAGAGCTTTGAGAAGCTTTTCATGGCAATTTTATTTTTACTCTCAGAGTTTTTGCCAGAAATCTGCTGAGAAGAAGTCGCCGAAGAAATATTTTTTTATATTTCGTTTTGATGTCAGACTTGGGTTAATAAGTCTCATTGCTTAACAGAATATGGGAGCAAATTGTTAGAAATAAAGCGCTATCGCCTCGTTGATTATGCAGTATTAGGAAGACAGCCTATTATGTTCAATAGAGGTTAGCCCTAAACTGGAGTTAACCCGCCGTTGTTGTGAAATATTGTTGTGAATGAACTGTTGGAGGAGCTGTAACGATGTAGTTTTGGGTTTTTGGTTATGCGGATGATCAGGCAATTAAACGTATCAGGTCCTTAAACTTCACACCATTGAATTAAGGCATTTGACAGACAATACCTTTAATTTCCGATCGATCCTCAGTTGGTTTCCTTATCAACGAGAGTAAAATATCTGGAGCTATCTTAGACACAAACCCTCCTTGAGATATATTATAAATGAGATGAAAGTGATAAAATAAGGAGCTTAGAAGTGTCATCACAAACTGACCTTATCCGATAGTGGTGGATCCAAACTTACTTTGACTTTTATATGGGATTCAGGACATAAACATTTGTATTGCTGATGAACTGGTCAGGTTTGGTAGAGAGATACATATGTACATAATTAGTCATTACAACCCTTTAGTCAGGATTACGACCAAGGTTCTCACACCGCTGATGTTGTGTGTGTTAATTTTATACATAAGTGGTGGGACCTACAGTTTAAAGTCGATTCCGAACTATAGATTTTCACAATTTAATTTACTCTCAGAGTTTTTGCCAGAAATCTGCTGAGAGGAAATCGCCGAAGAAGTATTTTTTCACACTTTCGCTTTAATGTCTGACCTGTGGTTTGAACCGCGGCCTCACGCCTAATAAGCCAACACACTACCTACTGGACTACGGCAACTTCAGGGAGTTCACATAGTTTCTACAAATTACAGGGCATATGTGTCCTGATCGCCTAATGGTGTTTTCTTTTCTACAAAGAAAATGTCACCCTCTTACAAGGTACATTAAAAAATTTTTTGACCAACCCTGTTGTAATGTCATTTTTTATTTGAGAAGAACATAACATAAATATTAAAAAGGGTATGCCCTGTGTTTACCACTTATTAAAAAAATGAATGAGGAAATGCCAATATGTTCAAAGGTGTTGCCAGATCGCTAATTTTTCGACTTCATTTTTTGCACGCTTTTTTTATAACAAAAAAAAATATTTTAACACTGTTCTAACAATGAATGCAATTTTTTCTACTGCTGACCATGTAGCTTTAATAATGTAATATTTCCTTAAGATTATTCCACAAAACAATGAAAAAATTAACTTCAAATTGGATAACAATACCAGGCGACTTTTTTTAAATTTCATCTGGTAGCCCTATAAATAAACAAAAGTCATCTGCTTTACAAGGCATTATCAGCACTCTCGATTTATACAGGGCATAAAATGCAATGCCCTCCACCATTGGCAAGTGCGAATTATTTAGAATAAAACATACCAGCCTTTTAGAGGGCGAAACATTTTTAAGAAACAAACGCAAAATTGCATTTTGCGTTAATAAAATGCACATTTTTTGGTAGAAAAGAAAACACCATTAGTTATATTAGGGTTGACAACGCTCGTTTTAGTGGGAGGCTTTACATCGTTGAGAGCATAAGCGTACGTGCAATATTGCTTGACCCTGCTGGACTGATATGGAAAAGATGACTGATTTTTTTCCCCTTAAATCGCATGCCATCCATCACACTATTGTTGTTGTTGTTGTAGGTCACTGCCGTATTAAAAAAAAATTACCGATAAACTTTGAATCTCTTCAAATTTCTTCTGCAAGATTTTTAGATCTGAGGAGTTTCACTTCATGTGTTAATGCTCGCTCGGCTCTTGTTCTGAAGAAGAGAATCAACTTTGTAAGAAGTTGATGACAAATAGAATTCCTGACAGAGAATCACACATATTTCTTGGGCATCAAAATCCTACATACATATATTTTGTAATTTAATTTTGTAAAGATTTTCTATTTTTTGTTTAATTAAGAAAGAAAAAAGGAAATAAATTCAATAGAAAGACATTAACTTATTACCCACACCAATAGTGAGCACTTATAATAACAATAACGTCTCATCGATAACGGGTTTATCAATTAAGTAATCGAAATCATGAAGAAAAAAACAAATCACAAGGCAATATAAAAGCGATGAAATTGAATAGATACTGCCATGGGGATGGCAATTACGCTGTCACTTACATAATTATGTACGTACATACATATGTATTTTATTTCTTCATATTGTTTTTTTTTTATTTTTTTGTTTGTTTGTTTGTTTGTTTAATAAATAAATTTTGTCATTTATTTTATTATTATAGTGGTAGTGGTAGCTGTACACAGTTAGTTGGATTGTGTTATTTTTCAATTTTTGCTAGGCTGTCATATTCATTTCACTGATACTGCTGATGATAAGGGTTAATGACATAATTAAACATAGAAATTCACTAACGCACACACACAGCTAAATACACAGTAAAGTACAGAGAGAGATAGAGAGACCAAAAACTAAAAATAATTTGGTAAACAAAATTGATGTTTACAGTCGTACTCACACAGTTACATACACAATCAAATTTGGTTTTATGCTCTCTTAGGAAAGAAAAGCAAATGCTGCACTATTTTTTGTAAATAACCGTACTCATACACATACATAAAACACACTCACACTTAGTGTAATCCATAACAAATAAGACAAAAACAATTTCAATTGCATGTAAAACTAACGGACCAAACAAGTAGTTTAAAAGGGCAGTGGCAGTGTAAAGTAAAGAAAATATAAACAAAAACAAAACAATCTGGCAACATGTTGAAAACATAAACTGTGTTATTTTTTTGTTTGTTTTAATTTTTATTTTCATTTTAATATGCATGTGGCGTGAAATGAACTATAAAATGAGTAGAAATAATTAAAAAAAAAAATACAATGAAAGAAAAGAAAAGATTGTCAATTCTTTTTCTTGAAAAATAGTTGTTTTTTTGTTGTTGTTGTTTTTTAATGTTTATTTGTACCAGTAGAAAGTGAAATTTGTTGGAGAAAAAAAAAACGAAAAAAAAAATTGGAAAGGCTTTCATGGTAACGACAAAATAATTTGTTTTTAAATATTTTTTTTTCTCTCTTTTAGTTTAACAAATAAACAGCATTTAGTCTTCATTGCTTTTGTTGTTAAATTTTATGTTTATTTTTTTATTTAATTTTTCTTGTTTTTTTTTCTGATGACATGTTGCCTTAAGCTTGTAATCGCATTATACAAAAAGGTCTTAATGTCAGGCCTTTTTTTTTGTTAATTTTTTTTTTATTATTTTCACTTCATTTGATGAATGTCATCATTTATGCCTTCTTCAATGATTAATATGTAATGGGTTAACCATTTAGTGGTTTCAAAACCAACGATCTGGCAAGGTTGTGCCATATATTTAGTGAAAGGTTTGTGGTTTTCGAATATTAATCGTTTAACAGAAAATTATGGTGAATCAAATGTGGCCACTTCGACCTATGTTAGGTTCGGTTAGGTCGAAGTGGTAGCTTGGATTACCAAAGTTCACTTGAGCACGTATAGCGGCTCGTTGTAGCGCCACAGGTAAACGCAATCCCTGTACTGACCGAGTTCCTCCAAGCTACAGATGAAGTTGGTCAGCGCTAGGTCAGCACCAATATCGACCTACTGTGCACGGAATTATAATTAGAAATTTGAAGACACTGAAAGTGTGTTACAGATGTGTCCAGGCCCTAAGCATCATAACAAGGTACACACTGTCAAAAATATTGCTTCTGTTAGTAATTAGGCGGATAATCAGAATCTGTTTAATCCACAGCGTTCTCAGCAATTGGTCCTAGAACATTTTGTATTTGCGGTTGCTTCTCTATCCATATAAAGTCTAATATCCTGACCTAAACTGAACAAGAAGCATACTAATCAGTAGCATCTCTGTCAGTGTATCAATTCTCACGGGTCATGGCATAATAGATAGGCATTCGAAGAGATTTTGATTGTCTATAAAAGACGTCTTTATTTCCCATTGTACACCTCTGGTTCGATGAGGTCTGTTCTCATTTGACTCACCCTTTCCCTATAGGCTAACGGAGCTATTGTTAATACATCTCCGATCGATTATTCTATATATTTATATATTTATTTATTTATAGCATATCACATACAACAAGAAATTAATCTTTTAAATTATATTATGTGATTATTTAATGATTACAAAAAGAGGTATAGGTATTAAACAATGAAATAAAAGTATAGAAAACAAACATATCAAAATAATAATAAGTAACAACAGAATAATAATAATTTGACATTAAAATTTGGAAAATAAAATTTTTTTAAATTGCAAAGCGTTGCCATTGATCTGTAATGAGTTTGGTAACGAGTTCCACAGCCGTATTGTATTTGTAAAGAGCAGCCACTCGGATATTAAAGTTCGATATCTTAATTGAATGATTTGTTTTCCTCTGTTCGATCTTGCAAATTGAATTCGATTAAATAAATAAGATGGTTCCTGCGTGTAGATAACCTTGTGCAGTAAAATTAATGATTTGATTTTAAGTAAGTCCATTAGCTGAACACCATATAATGATTATGAATACTGAGAAGTATGCCGTAGACATACCTAAGAATCGCGTTATACGCTACAGTCAATCTAGTTCTACTTGTCGAATCGCAATAAGCAAAAATTTCGCAGCCATATAACAACTTGGACATTAAGTAGGTTTTAGCAAGAAGCACACGAATATTAAGAGGTGTAATGTGTTGTAGGGGATATAGTGTTCTGAGCATAGAAAAAATTGTTCCGGAGACAGAATTTAGGTGGGTATTCCATTGAAGAGAATTGTTAAAAATTATACCGAGGTTTTTTGTTGATTCCACTATAGAAATGTTTTGATTTCCTAAAGTGATCGGGATATCAACGACAATATTCTGATTTCGTTGTACTATGATCAGGCCCTTTGACTTTGTAGGGTTCAGGTATATGCCATTTGACGATGCCCAGTAGAGTATTCTGTCAAGGTCCTCATTAAGTTTCGCACAACAGTCATCAATTGAGTCCTTTTTACAATTTATATATATTTGTTCATCATCTGCGTAAATGTGGATATCACTATGCAAGAGACAATTAGGTAAATCATTTATGTACCAAGTAAACAGTAGTGGTCCAAGAATAGAGCCCTGAGGTACTCCCTTGGACACGGGCAGGGGAGTAGATACGGTTCCGCCAGCAGAGACAGACAGGTATCTATCAGCAAGATATGTTCTTATCAGCGATGATACAGTCGAAGAAAAATAAAAATTGTCGTATATCTTTTTACAAAGTACATTATGGTTTACAGAGTCAAATGCTTTAGAATGGTCCAGAAGTACCAAAAGTGTGATACCACCATTATCGATATTGGATCTTATATCCTCGGACACACTTAACAGCGAAGAAACACAGCTATGACCTGTTCTAAATCCAGATTGTTTGCTAAAGAGCAGCCGATGGTCATTTAAATAAGTACTAATTTGGTTGTGTAGCAGTCGTTCCAATACTTTAGATAAAAATGGAAGTATCGATATGGGGCGGTAATCATTTGAAGATTTGGGAACAGGAATGACCTTAGCATGTTTCCAACAGTTAGGAAAGTGACTGGTAGTGATAACAGTATTATCTCTCTCCTTGACATGGAGAGAGTTATGATTTAAATGGAAAACCTTCATACTAATTGTCAAGACTGACTAATCAGAACTTGACAGTTCGTATTGGAGCATCGCCTCATATCTTACCACAATGGGTCGCTATGTTCGCTCAAGCAGACATTGATTTGACAAAGCCGCCACCCCATTTTATAGGCTGCGTTAAAAACCGTGTCTATGTGGATAATATCCAAGCTCGGAGAATTTAGAACCTCAAATTCACCAAGTTATAGTCGAGATACCGTTCGGAATAAACAAAAAAATTGCTTGTAAAGTACAACAAAAGGATCCAGAGCTACAAACAATCCAAAGGCGATCGCATATAGGAGTTCCACGCATTATAATTAAATAAAATTATCATTGAAATCATAGCTTTATGTGTAGAAAATCGCACCCCGTAAGCAAACACCCTACTCCCTAAACTACAATGACCAGCTGTTAGCTGTTACCTGTCAAATATAATAAATAGTTGGCAAGGTTAATAACATTTCATCAGTTTGTCATAATAAATGAGCCTTTGAATGACTGTACAAAAGGAAGTTGCGCAGGTTTATTTAAATTTAAAATGTTTGTCTAGTTTTATTGACAGCAAATGGTACGTATAAAAAAATGAAATGAAAAAATTTCCAAAAAGAAAAAAAATGTTGCGCCAGCATAAAAATCAGTGGCAATAAACAAACTCATGGCCACTCTCTCTCTCTCTCTATATCTCTACGGCTAAGCCTCTCACACACAACTCACGTAGTTTACGGTATTTATTGTTTGGGGAAGTGTTGTAAAATGTTATGATTTACAAAGTGAGGTTAGGAAGTGATGCTTTTGGGAAAATTTATAATTGAAAGACAAACACACACACATACACACAGAGGCAAATGTATTGGCATTTCGGTGATGCTTGTTTGCTGTATATTGCAGCAAAAAAAATATATTTTGTGTTGCCATTTAAAAGTTCAATACACTGACTGTTGCAATTTATGTTTTTTTTTTCATTTTTCGTTAATAAATTAAAAATTTTACAATTTTTTTTGTTTTAAATATTGACAGTCTTTTCAATTATTTTTATGCGTAAAAATTTTATTTTTTATTTTTATTTTCAAAAACAATTTTTCAAATCCTGTTGAACGTTCGGTCAGAAACATTTGCTTTAAAAAATTTTTGTTAACGTTCAAACATTTACGCAATCTTTCTTCAATTTGGCCATAAAAACATAGTAAAAAAAACAAACAACAACCAAGTCTGGTTTATCGACAACAATTTAAAGTTGTTGCGTTTAAACAGTTTAAACGAAGAAAGAAAATTATACCGTCAGCTTAAAAAATTCATATGTAAACTTAAGGAAAAAAAACAAAAAAAAATTTTGTTTCGTATCAAAAAATAATTGAAAAATTTATGATTTTTTAAGTTATTTCTTCCCCAAAACACTTAAACAAAATCGAATTAAAACGAAACAAAAAAAAAATTCCATAAAGCCATGTGAAATCTAAACAAGTGCTTTGTGGCCAGTGGCCATGTGAATACGTACGCCTGCTACACTGTAACTACCGATATTACTGAGGCCCAGGTAACTTTTTTTTTACAGGAATTTTTTAAACATTCAATCACGTTTTCTTTCAAAATTAAAATTATTACGTAAAATAAAAAATTATGACCCATCATTATGCCTACCTCCCCCTCCTAGCTCATTAACATACCATACCATACCATACAATTATTATGAGTTTTTTTTTTCTTTTGCTTTTTATTATAATTTTATAACAATTAAAAAAAATTGATTCTCTTTTCTTTTCAAATTTTATATGATTTTTTTTAAAACTCTAAAGTATTTCTTTTTTTTTTTGTTTGAAATGAACAAAAAAAGTATGAAAGAAAAAAACGTGATCAAAATCTTAAAAAGAAAAAAAAAATAAAAACACATTAATTGGGTGGGGGCAAAAGCTACTTCCTTAAGTGTCGTTACAAATAATTACTTTAGAATAGTCTTTTTTCACCATCATCCACTGCACAATGGCTCATTACGTATAAGAAACAATAACTGTTTTCACTAATAAGCTACCAGGGTTACCATGATATGCAGAAAGTTCGCAGAAAATTCTTGTGGGTGCACTGAATGGACAAGCCCATTGCGACCAACAAAGCCTTTGTTTAGGCAGAAATAATTTGAACACAACTCAGATGGAGTTGGATGAAGTACAGGAGTACAGTGACGGACATGTGTTGATGTAATCGGGGAAATGGGATCTTTTTCAATAAAGCAGGATTAATACTCTATTGGAAACAAGTGCATAGAGAGTACTAGACCTATGAAGACTATGGTTAGAATAATAAGAGAGAAATATAACATGAGATTCATCGGGCGATATCGTGAAATGACATATCGTGTAGATGACAGCTTCCTGCCTAAGTGGATCAATAAACCCAAAGATTTTGAAAGATGCTTCGCAAGAGGGCGACGATTATGTAGCACAGGCATGGATTAAAGACAGTTAATGAGACAAGAGCGCGGATATGCTTCCACAAAGTAAAATAATCGGAACTCATGAAGCCGCAGTTGTATAGTAGTTCATAACCCAGGTCAGACATTAAAACGAAAATATGAAAAATATTTCTTCGGAGACTTCCTCTCTCAGCAGATTTCTGGCAAAAACTCTTGAAAGTAAATAAAAATTGCCATGAAGTTTCTCAAAAATCCGTCATTCGGAATCGACTTTAAACTGTAGGTGCCGCCAGTCATGTATAAAATTAACACACACAACATCGAGAAGCTAGGTCGTAATCCTGTCTAAAGGCTTGTAATTACCAATTATGTATGTATGATGTAATTTAAAGATGTTTTTCAAGCGGTAGACGATTACATCGAGAGATTTTTTAAATTCAATTGAGAGAAAAGGGGCAAACGACGGTATATGGCAATACTATGAGACAGTCGGGTCGCAAACCACATACTCGGCTTGTAGAAGATTAATTCGAGGATAGTAGAAAAGTGTGTGTGTGTGTCTGTGCAAACTGAATGAGCAATTCAAAGAAAATTCGTTTACTCTCTGCTGGATACCAAGCCATGTAAAAATTTACGGCAAAGAGCAAGCAGATGAACTTGCGAAAAGGTGCTTCCAAGCCTCAAAGGGCCAACGACGGTACATAGGAATACTATGAGACAGTCGGGTTGCAATCCAAATACTCGGCTTATAGAATGTTAACTATAGAATGTTAACTCTAATCAATCTGAATAAGCAATTCAGGAGAAATAGGTTCATTATCTGCTGGAGACCAAGACACGTAAAAATTCGCGGCAACGACCAGGCATAAAAGTTTGCCAGAAGGTGCTTCTAAGCTGCTTATAAGTTCGGAAGATGTAGAGAGGCAAAAACTCTTCTAAAGCCAAATAAGTTTAAACACTTAGAAAAATACGAATCAGACTATCCAGGAGGTGCCTAATGCTATGTTCAGACATGAACTTTTATTGAGTCAATATTCGGTTTATTGATTACAATATTTTAAGTGTTTAGACATAACAATATACGCAGTTCAGCTGCTTATTCAATATTCATTTGACAGCTGGTAAACAAAACAGCTGGTTCTTTCAACAACATTGTTTATGTTTTGTTTGTTGTTTATTTGTTTCGTTTGAGTTGTCAAATATCAATAGAAAGTGTTCGGAAAATTGTAATATGCTTACTGAACGTACTTATGACAGTGCTGTATTTCAAGTTTTAATCAATATTATAACAATTTATGAATTTATTGAGCAATAATTAATTGACATTTTATATGAAATATTGAGATCAATAATGCCGTTTATTGCGATTTACTCAATATAAGTGCATGTCTGAACATAGTATAAGGACAGTAGTAGACACAATAAACACGCGTTCGGAATAGGAATACTTCGAGTATGTACAGCATGTAAAGGCAGAAGAACATCCTCATGTTTGTCAAGGCAACAGAATTGGATATTTAGGGCAGTACAACGATGTAACGTGAATTATATACATATGTTCAGTGAAATTAACAGAGAATATAAGCTCAAGCAAACTCTTACCATTGGATTGTCCAAAGAAACAATCGTCTAATAAATAGTGAGCTTTAGCTGATCGAAGTGGAATTGTAGCCCAATGTATTAACATTTCTAATGACGAGCCTGATGCCCTGGAACATTGTTTGAAGTTACCTTCTTGCACATACACATTATACCAGCAATTATGATTTGCGTACACTAATGGTGTTTTCTTTTCTACAAAGAAAATGTCACCCTCTTACAAGGTACATTAAAAAATTTTTGACCAACCCTGTTGTAATGTAATTTTTTATTTGAGAAGAACATAACACAAATATTAAAAAAGGGTATGCCCTGTGTTTACCACTTATTAAGAAAATGAATGAGGAAATGCCAATTTGTTCAAAGGTGTTGCCAGATCGCTAATTTTTCGACTTCATTTTTTGCACGCTTTTTTTATAACAAAAAAAATATTTTAACACTGTTCTAACATTGAATGCAATTTTTTATACTGCTGACCATGTAGCTTTAATAATGTAATATTTCCTTAAGATTACTCCACAAAACAATGAAAAAATTAACTTCAAATTGGATAACAATACCAGGCGACTTTTTTAAATTTCATCTGGTAGCTCTATAAATAAACAAAAGTCATCTGCTTTACAGGGCATTATCAGCACTCTCGATTTATATAGGGCATAAAATGCAATGCCCTCCACCATTGGCTAGTGCGAATTATTTAGAATAAAACATACCACCCTTTTAGAGGGCGAAACATTTTTAAGAAACAAACGCAAAATTGCATTTTGCGTTAATAAAATGCACATTTTTTGGTAGAAAAGAAAACACCATAAGTTTAATTCTACAAAGACCTTAATACTCATTTAGAATTTTTTTTCTTATTGTTTGTACAACTGCGTATAAACGACGAACGTGAGTGATTCTAACCTCAAATATAAAAATCGGAATAGATTTTTTTACATATGTATTCTTCCAACAAGGCGATTGATTTCTTTGGTTTTAATCCATAGATAAAGAAAGTATTACTTTTTTTTTAATTTCGTTAGAATTACCCACAGCTTAGTATTAAACTTTAAATTTAATTTTCTTTAAAAATTTTCCAAGACAATAAATTTCTGCAGCAAAAAGTCTGAACTTTAAACGTCTTGCCATTAAACAAGGCAAAACATATTTAATCGAAACAACAACAAAAGCAACAACACGTTAGTGTTAGACGACCACAAAAAAAAAAAGTCATTGAAAAAAAGGCAACAAAAAAAAAATAAAATAAAATCATAGAAATAGAAAACAACAACAACACTCAGAGAAATATCAAGGACATATAGCGGACATTATACCTGTTAAATGATGTTTTTTTTGTTTGTGTGTTTTTGCTTTCGTTCGTTATTATACAGTAATTAACATGCACTCAAACTGAAAAGTGTGTTCTTACAAAGGCCCCCAAAACAAGACACAAACACACAACACAACACAACACAACAGAACAAAACGAAAAAAATAGAGAAAAAATAATTATCAAGGACGTTTTGTTTTAATTTGACATCATAAATGCTTACACAGACAGCCAGCCATATCATACAGACACACACACACACTTATGCATACACATGTACATACAATAAATGCAAAGTGCATTTAGCTTTTATGCAAATGCATAGAAAAATAAAAACAAAAACTAAAGAAACAACAGTTACAACAATGGCAGTAGCAAGAGAGAAAAAAAAAATAAACAAGAAAAAGCAAAGAAAAAAAACTTAGTAAAGAATTATGTTTAAAAAAAAACACAAACAAAATAGGTTGCTGTTATTGTTGTTGTTGTGCATGCAATTATTGTTCCTTATGTTGTTTTCTCCTCATTTCTCTCTGAGTG
This sequence comes from Sarcophaga caerulescens, assembly GCA_927399465.1. Classification (NCBI taxonomy): domain Eukaryota; kingdom Metazoa; phylum Arthropoda; class Insecta; order Diptera; family Sarcophagidae; genus Sarcophaga; species Sarcophaga caerulescens. Next base: position 18,287,921 of record OV656873.1, read on the forward strand.
TTTACTTAAACTTAAACTCACTCTCCTGGCTTTCTTTTCTATTAAGATAACCTGAAGACACTCTTCTACTGTTTTGCATACAATAACTGGACCTTACTCTCTCTCTCGCTCTGTTTTTTTTTTTGTAATGCTTTACTTTTTAATTTTTTCGTTATTATAACAGAGTTGTTAAACACCATTTCACACCACCATACATACGTACAAAGTACAAAAAGTGAATTATTTAAATGGTTTTAATTAAATAACCATTACGTCGTCGTCCGTCGTTCGTTTGCCATTTGAATGTTTATTAGTTAAAATAAAGCCACGGTCTGTCCATCTAACTAACTGACCATTTGACCGTTACTGGTTTGTTTAACTGACCTTATATTTGTAATGGTTTGTGTTTTTTTTTTCTATCTACTACTTTGCTTGTCAGATGTTCATTTGACTGTGCTTAAAAGACTTGTCATTATTAAAGTTGTGTGTGCTGTGCTGTGTGTTGTGTTGTGGTTTTTATTTTTAACACCAAACCAACCCAACCAACCACTGCAGCCATGTATTCGCTTAAATAGTTTTTTTTTGTTTTTGTATTTGTTTTTGCTTTCTTTAAGAATCATTAAACACAACACAGTGAATTAAAATTAAAAATAAAATGCTGCCACAATATAAAAACCATAGAAGCAGCTGGTAATAAAACATTAAAAGAATTTATTGTTTTAAATAAATTCAATGGGAAATTTATAAAATATTCTCGAGAGCAACAAAGTTTTCGCAACAAAAAAAACATCAAAAATTCACACAATCAATATGCCAGGAGATAAAGTGAACATTTAGCGTCCTGAACTTCCTTAAAAAGTCATTGTGGGGCAACGATTACCATTTCATAGCACAATTGTGCAGAGAGAACTCACACGCATTCTTGTGTTTTTTGATTTAGTTGTCGATCAGACTGCGACAAGAACATATGTGCGGCGGATGCTTTACCATTTTTTTCAGGATGACACTCAAAAAATATTGTATGTTAAATAAAAAAAAAAATATTAAATGTTGTCGCATAGTATAATTTTTTTTAAATGCTTTTTAATGCTTGCTTTTTCTATATTAATAAAAAATGGTTTATTATTTTTTTATTTTTATTTATCTAAAAACATGGTCTAATTTTTAAGCCAAAGATGGATACCTTTACGATCTTTTAATAAAAAATGGATTTTTTATTTTATTTTTATTTATCTAAAATTATTAAGCCAAAGATAGATAGCTTTACATATGTAAGTTGATAAAATGAAAATCAAAATAACGTATATTACAAACACTTTTCTATGGCTGTAAATAAATCAATTCTCTTAATTTATTTTCTCTCTCTTACTCACTAATACATAACCAAAAAATTTTTGGTAAACCCTGTTGTGGGGTAACATGTAATCAAGTGTGAGTGATAACATTTCATGCCTCAGCATATACAAAAAAGGTCGAGTGGAAAAACATGTAAATCCGTCTCCAGCCGACGTAGGTATAGTATTGCTGACAGTATAGATCATAGATGCCAATTTCATAGTGCTTTTGCGCAAACTAAAAACACACATATTCTTATTCTCTTTGGTTAGTCGTCACTCAGACAGCGACGAATGCACATGCGTAGCGGGTGTACGATTTTTTTTGTAATATTTTTTGCTTAAAGCACTGAAAAAAATTTACTATGACTTACGAAACATTTTATGATGAAAAAAATTTACTATGACTTACGAAACATTTTATGATAAAAAATGCGTTTGGTGATACTCAATGCATTTTATGTTATAAAATATTGTAGGAATGTAGAGAATATGCTTTTAGAAGGCACTATTGTTCTTATCATAGTGATATGGATGATTTTAATGATTTATTTTGTAAAAATAAAAAAATTTATTTAGAAAAATTGAACGAGTGGTTACTTGAAGAAGAAAACAATGAAAAAACCTCAGAAAATAAAATGTTAAAAATGGAGTTATCAAGCTTAATAAGCTTGGATATTGTTAGTCATAGTAGACCATTTTCAGATGGGGAGTTCATTAAAAAAAATTTAAATAAATGTTTTCAAAAACTTAATTTTAAGCTTATCGAAAACCTTCCATTGTCACGCAGTAGTGTTATTCGGCGCACTGATCAATTGGGGGCATCTTTAGAAGCCGCCATTGTAGAAAAATTTCCATTCCAAATTTTATTGTAAATTCCGCTTTTTGGATTTTTTTCGTACATTTTATTTCAGTTTACACAACTTTTCTTTCAGTGCAGTTCTCTCTCGCTCACCAATACTACTACAGTTTTAGCTTTGGGCATCCCTGGTATAGATTCAAGTAAAGATTTTGGGCCGAGACGAATGTCTCTACCAGACATCAAAATTATACGTTATGACCGTAAAACTTATTTGGAATACGCTTTTACTCTCACTCCCAGCTGCCTTCAATATACCATCATATTCATCAGCAGTCAACATCATCTCTCCAGTCGATATAGAAAATTTGTGTTGCTCTTCAGGCGGTATTCGCAAATTAAGTTTTTCTTCAAAACTCAATGAAATTCATTTTATAAATTGAGTCTTCGTCAAGGATAATTTTAGGCGCTGTTTAGCTTCTTCGACAATTGGCTATTGTAAAACATCGTTTCTTTTTGCATCAAAATTCTCAGAACTAAGCCAATGAAACTGATAAATCACCAGAGGTCCAAACTTTATAGGGAATCCCTGTGCCTCCTTTAGGCCTATTGCCCTGACAAATTCCAGAATGTTACTCGGTGTCAACAATGACAATTCCAATGACAGGTTCTAGAACTGTATACCGCTTATTCATTCTCATTGTCTTTGAATCTACATGTTGTACTCCAAACAACCCCCATTCTGTGTAAGTGTATAGTGCCCTGTCAAAAACCGTTTGACAACCTCAGATTATTCCTGCATGACTCAGAACTGCTTCTATTGTAGTTTCTCAACAAAAGTTTCAACAGCCCCAATTTCCACTTGATTTGAGAAGATTCTTTGCCTCTTTCGAAACATCCTCACCCACTTCATAGAAGGGTTCTGGTCATATCAGTGGCAAGAAAATCTCCCCTCCTCAGGAGCTCGCCGGTTAGCACATGGCCGAGAGTTCCCACATGACCTAGTACCCAGCAGAGAATTCGGTTATTTTCCCTATTTAGTTGATTCAGCTTCTCCAGATGGTTCCATACTATTTTCGATTTAACCAAGTGCTCGAATGACGGTCTAACTGTCCGACAGTAATGATATGCTCGGAAGATAACAGCGAGTTTCACCATGAACTTGAATTTTTTTTTTTTATCAGTTTGGAACCAAAAATCCTGCACTCCGTTTCAAGAACCGTTCTTAACCCATCTGTATACTACAAAAAAAAGTATCCCCCAAATTACTCCATTCATTTTTGTTACTAAGCCTCTTCGCAAAGCATTTCCCAACATCATAGAGCCAAACTGATTCTGTGCAGCGGACAGTTAAGAAGGGAGATGGCATTATATTATGATACTTGCTTACTTAGTTGGCCTTTACAACATATTAGTCAAGATTAAAACCTAGCTTCTTACACCACTGATGTTGTGTGATTTAATTGTATCAATACGTGGCGGATAAAATCGACTCCGAAAAATAGATTTTTGAGAAACTTTTCGCGGCAATTTTAGTTTATTAACTCTCGACAGTTTTTGCCACAAGACTGCTGAGAGAAAAATGTCGAATGGCTCGTTTTTTTAGTGGAGATGCCTAAGCTGGTGTTTGAACAGTTGCCTTACGTCGAATAATAGACTACGGCGACTTCTGACAGCCACTAGACTAGCTCCATCATATTATGATGCCTGTTCGGTACATTTCACTATGGTCTTTACTACCAGATGCAATGGGCTTCAATTAGAGATTTTTGTTACATCAATCATAGGACAGGTTTTCATTGCTTCGGTTACGCCGACGCATCCCAGTCTTTGTTTTTATCCAATTCCGCTTGAGTTGTTTTTAAATTCATTCTACTATGCCTACTGCAAAGGCATCTCGTAATCATCTTATATGGTGTTCAGATATGTGCCTTTATTGCGTAAATAGCAATAAACGCCATTAGTGAGCTCAATATTTAATATAAAGCTGTCAAATGAATATTGAGTAAGCTGAATTGCGTATTATCGCCGTAGTCTAGTAGATAGTGTGTTGGCTTATTAGACTGAAGGCCCGAGTTCGAATCCCAGGTCAGACATCAAAACGAAAATATGAAAATATTTCTTCGGCAACTTCCTCTCAGTAGATTTCTGACAAAAACTCTGAGAGTAAATAAAATTGCCATGAAAAGCTTGTCAAAAATCTGTCGTTCGGAGTCGACTTTAAACTGTAGGTCCTGCCACTCATGTATAAAATTAACGCACACAACATAAGTGGTGTGAGAAGCTAGGTCGTAATCCTGACTGAAGGGTTGTAATGACCAATTATGTATGTTGTGTATGAATTGCGTATTATATTATGACTGAATACTCAAAATATTGTACATACTCAATTAACCGAATATTGACTCAATAAAAGTGCATATCTGAACATAGTACTAGGGTGAAAAGCAAGAATGTTTTTTTTTTTGGAAACCTTTTATCACACGTTTCAAGTCTGTTATGGTAAATGAAATATTTTTTTTTTATATAGCTCTAGGAAAATCTAGCTGATTAGGGATACGCAACAGTAATCCTCCATTTTGAAATGAATTCTTTTAAATCCTGCAGATTTTATAATAGAATCATGCAATTAAAGTAAAAAAAAAATTATGCCACAATAAAGAATAAAAAAAACTAAAACCAAGAAACACTTGTCAAGTGACTTGTTTGTGTAAAAATAAAATAAAAAATTGAATAAAAAAAAATTTTAAAATAAATAAAAACGAAGCCAGAGTCTAAGAGAACACGCTAAGAAAAAAAATGAAGCAAACACTACAACCTTAGTGGGTTAGTCTTGCATTTAACCTAAATTTTTAAAGTCTTCGAAAAGCAAAAACAAATAAAAACTAAAGAAAATTGAACAGAAAATAAAAATTTAAACAAAAAAAAAGAAAAACAAATTAAATGATATTTAAAGAAACAAGTTTTTTTAAATTTTTATTTTTTTTTTGTTCAAATCGAATAGAGAATAAATAAAAATTGAACTAAAAACTTTGCCAATTTAAATTTTAAATTTTCAAAAACAGGCCTTTTATAGTGAAGATGCCTAAGCTGGTGTTTGAACAGTTGCCTTACGTCGAATAATAGACTACGGCGACTTCTGACAGCCACTAGACTAGCTCCATCATATTATGATGCCTGTTCGGTACATTTCACTATGGTCTTTACTACCAGATGCAATGGGCTTCAATTAGAGATTTTTGTTACATCAATCATAGGACAGGTTTTCATTGCTTCGGTTACGCCGACGCATCCCAGTCTTTGTTTTTATCCAATTCCGCTTGAGTTGTTTTTAAATTCATTCTACTATGCCTACTGCAAAGGCATCTCGTAATCATCTTATATGGTGTTCAGATATGTGCCTTTATTGCGTAAATAGCAATAAACGCCATTAGTGAGCTCAATATTTAATATAAAGCTGTCAAATGAATATTGAGTAAGCTGAATTGCGTATTATCGCCGTAGTCTAGTAGATAGTGTGTTGGCTTATTAGACTGAAGGCCCGAGTTCGAATCCCAGGTCAGACATCAAAACGAAAATATGAAAATATTTCTTCGGCAACTTCCTCTCAGTAGATTTCTGACAAAAACTCTGAGAGTAAATAAAATTGCCATGAAAAGCTTGTCAAAAATCTGTCGTTCGGAGTCGACTTTAAACTGTAGGTCCTGCCACTCATGTATAAAATTAACGCACACAACATAAGTGGTGTGAGAAGCTAGGTCGTAATCCTGACTGAAGGGTTGTAATGACCAATTATGTATGTTGTGTATGAATTGCGTATTATATTATGACTGAATACTCAAAATATTGTACATACTCAATTAACCGAATATTGACTCAATAAAAGTGCATATCTGAACATAGTACTAGGGTGAAAAGCAAGAATGTTTTTTTTTTTGGAAACCTTTTATCACACGTTTCAAGTCTGTTATGGTAAATGAAATATTTTTTTTTTATAAAGCTCTAGGAAAATCTAGCGGATTAGAGATACGCCACAGTAATCCTCCATTTTGAAATGAATTCTTTTAAATCCTGCAGATTTTATAATAGAATCATGCAATTAAAGTAAAAAAAAAAAAATTATGCCACAATAAAGAATAAAAAAAAAAAAACTAAAACCAAGAAACACTTGTCAAGTGACTTGGTTGTGTAAAAATAAAATAAAAAATTGAAAAAAAAAATTTAAAAATAAATAAAAACGAAGCCAGAGTCTAAGAGAACACGCTAAGAAAAAAAAAAAGAAGCAAACACTACAACCTTAGTGGGTTAGTCTTGCATTTAACCTAAATTTTTAAAGTCTTCGAAAAGCAAAAACAAATAAAAACTAAAGAAAATTGAACAGAAAATAAAAATTTAAACAAAAAAAGAAAAACAAATTAAATGATATTTAAAGAAACAAGTTTTTTTAAATTTATTTTTTTTTTGTTCAAATCGAATAGAGAATAAATAAAAATTGAACTAAAAACTTTGCCAATTTAAATTTTAAATTTTCAAAAACAGGCCTTTTATAGAAACTCCACTAACGAGAGAGTATGATTTAGAAAAACTTTTTTTATATTTTTTTTTCTCTAAATTTACAACACAATGGTTGAGTGAATAAATTTAAAAACAAAACTGTGAATCATCAACGCCAGCGTTGTGCGGTTGTTTTATTTTTATTACTTATTTATTATTATTAATGAAACAATATGGTGAAAAACAAAAAAAAAATTATAATTTTTAATAGAAACAATGATGGGTTGGTTGATTTGAATTTGTTTTCAATTTGACATTTCCTACACACCAAAAACAGAATAGAAAAAAAAACTTTCGATTTCATTGACAAAACAAAAACCAGCAAACACGAGTCAAAACAACCTTTAAAACTGATGTTTGAGATCATAAAACGCGATGCTCAATATTGTTGTATTATTAACAGCATGTGACGTTATATACAGCACCCACTACAAAATTGCAGTCAATGCAAGCGGTATTAGTTTTTGAATACGTAATTTGCTTATAAATAGTATTGCCAACTGTAAGGTAATTAGAAAAGAGAGATACTGTTACAACCAGAGTAATCAATACATAAGCACTCGCCAAAAAACACTAATCAACACCGTTGTTAGCATTAAGCATTTTGATAAACAGCCTACAACATCCTATAATGATTTTATAAATATTGTTACGTTTTTACCTTTTAAAAACGTTTAAAATATGAGCTCGCAGATTGCAAATAAAATAAAAATAAATCTGTGTATAGTTTTAATTAAAATTCTGTGTGCCACTGTTCACAACTTTATGTAAACAACAACAATTACTTTGTTTGTTATTACTCTGTTTACACCCTTTGCATTAGAGATGATCGATCCAGTGATTTTTGAAGAACGTTGTTCTCAGTGAACGTGATTTGTTAATCACTGTTCTTTAAAACAGTGATTGTGATAACAGTATTCCAAAAGAGAACAAAAAAAATTTTTTTTATTTTTATTCCAACAATAAAAAGTAACTAACAAAAGCTACAAAAACAAAACAATGCAGTTGTTCACGTGATCAAAGAATAAATAAAAATATAGCAACAACATCAGCATAAAAAAATATAAAAGATAAAAGATGTAAATAGCCAACAACAAAGTATATATAATTCAGTCAGACTTGTGTGCAGACAAGTTGCGTGAAGAAAACAGTTGTTAGTGTTGTGCTTACAAAAAGGTTGTGAGCAAAGAAGAGTAACTAACAAGTGTTGTTGCTTACAAAAAGGTTGTAAGCAGAGAAATATCACGAATAAGCACATATTGTGAAAGTTATCATTGTATACGTGGAATAAGTTCGAACAGTGGCACAAAAGTTGTGCAGATAATAAACAATTGACTTAAAATTAAATACATATTTATTTTTATTTTATTTGCAATCTACGAAAAACGTAACAATATTTATAATTTGAGTTTAAAAACAATAACATTTTTGCTTTATTGTCACTTAAACGCGTTCGTCGCTCATTTAATACTTGTCCAGCTTTTGGGAAGACCCTTTCGCATGGTACAGAAGAACCAAGGGCACAAAGTTTTTCTTGAGCAATTTTATAAAGTTTTGGATATTTTAATTTATTAGTACGCCACCAGTTTAATGGGTCTTTATTTCGTGGAATAACATCATCTTCCAAATAACTATGTACTTCATTAATAGCACGCGATGCTGCTGTTCTTCTTGGTTTAAAGTGAGAAATATTCGAATCAAAAGAGTTCCATATTGAAAATTCTATAATTGTATCTTCTTGTATCTGATGTTCTAATTCAGAATTATATATTAAAGAGACAAAAGATATAACAATTTCTTTAATGCGTTCTGCACAAGCCGGATCGCAAAAGGCAAACGTTTTAAATCTCGGACCAAAAAAAGTAGTTATTCCTAATATATCGTTATATTCTACATTACTGAGGCGATCAATGTTATTATTTTTAATGTAATTTTTTTTTTATATGAAGTTAGACAATTAAGTTTCACAGAAAGTTCATGTCTAAAAGACAAAAGTAAATAATCAGCATCATCTAATAGTTATTCTGCCTCGCTCAAAATAAAATGAAATAAATTTGAGTATGTAACAATTTTGAAAGAACGACATTATTAGTAACTGTTATTTGGCAATTTCAATCACTGTAGTTATCAGTGAATTATCAATCAACGTGATTAAATCACAGTTTCGAAAATATCGGTCATCTCTACTTTGCCTAAACAATAAAAATTACTAAACAATTGTTCGATAGATATTTGTAACGTCTTTGTAAACATCGTAGTTTCATTATTGTTGTTTGTGTATTTTGTTTACATTTATTCTTGTAGTGTTTGTTGTTGTATTTTTGTTTACTTGTTTCTGTTTTTGTAGCTTTTGTTTCTAATTTTAATGTTAAACGATATAAAAGCAAAACACCAGTATTTAGATTTTATCCATTTTCATAATAATACGTACGTAATAGAGTAGTTACACTAGGCAACCAGCTTAACAACGAAAAAACAAAAACAAATTCATTAACAATTTCTTTTTAATTTCTCAAGTCTTTTTTTTTCGAGAAACAACATACATACGTGCGACATTTAATAGCAGCTGCTGTACTCTAATTATAATGAAAATAATCTATCTTGCTACTGAAAATAGCCATCAACCGCAGGCTAAATCTCTTCATTGTGAGTAAATCTTTTATCATCAAGCCATTTGGTCAAGTTTAAAAGAAAATACGAAAAATAACCCCTGAAAACGTAATCTTGCGAATAAGATTCGTGGCGAAGCAATTTAAAGTTTAATTGGTTGGTTTAACATCCGTCAAATTAAAGTCTACTAAACGTCAATCAATCAGCTGGACCACCATTTCTATTTGTGTCCAGATCGATTTGATCACGATGATTTTTTTGCTTGACATTATCCTAAGTAACCGTTTATTTTTTTTATTAACCAGGTCAACCCGCTTGAGAATTTCTCAGATCTTGTTACGATTCCGAAGTAATACGCAGAAGAACGTTCGGTTGGCTATGCTTTAACTCAAGTGGAATTCATGCATTGTACTTTTCTTTCTGGATTCAATCTCTTTCAAGTGATTCTAAACGATTTTTTTTTAGCTTTTAAGCCAGTGAAGCGCGTTAAGTTTTGAAGTACAGCTTGTCCTGAGAATGTTTCATCGATTGCAAAGTGCGAGAAATGGTTTATGGCTCGAAACTTGTGATCAATTGAAAGTATTATTCTATAAAAACTTGTTGTCAATCTCAAGAAAAACTTGCAAAACTATTGATTTGTTGACATTCTAATCAAAAATTGAATGCAAAAACTGTCAATCAGTGTTATTAATGCTTTAAACACATTAGACTCAGCACTTGCTGCGCGGCAGTCTATAAAAAATAGAATACGTGAGTGTATATGCAAATGACTATTTTAAGAGCGGCGCATCAACAAGCTTCGATGCTGCTGCTGCGTCCTTAGGCTAATTTATAGTTTTGAGAGTTTTGAGAGAATTAATGCTTGCAGTGAGAAGATGTGTGGAGACTATGAGAGGGTTAGTGCCACCAATATAATAACATGCATGAAAGAGAGGTCTCAAAACAACGATACATAGAACATAGCTATTAAAAATGCGAAAAATATTTTAGTGGCTAACATTTTGATAAAGAATGAAAGAAGTGTTTAATTTTTATTTGTTTTAATTATGCTTTGCCCCTGTTGCCTTTCATTGTACAATTGATGTGCCGCATAAGTTGCGTCTATTGTGTTTATTGTGCTTAACACTTTGACTTGCATTTTTTTTTAATATGATCGTATTACCATCCTCAAGATCATCAAGGCAGGCCTTTGCATTGAATAAAAAAATTAATTTAAATTTAAATACATTTCAAAGATTATAAAATAGATTCACAACCATGTTTGTTTTTTATTATTAATAATTAATTATGCATTAAATAAGGCATGCAATTATTGTAATGATTTATTAAAAAAAAAATTAAAATAAAACAGAATAATAAAGAACTGGATCTGTGTTATAAGAAACGAAAGCAAATTTGTATTTTCCATGGGTTTATTTTTAGCACCGGATGCTGTCATTTTTTTTAAATTTAATTTTAATCAGTTACAACCAATGCAAGGCTATCAAAGGTTTCTTTAAAGTTCTCAATTCTTGATATTTTATTTTTTTCAAGTATTATTTAAATTATTCTCACACAGTTTTCTCTTCTTCTAAGAAGTCCCTTATTATCTAAATACAAGTTTGAAGGTTAAATGTATTTTTATAAAGCCATTGGTGTTGCCACATTTTTTCAAATCAAAGTTGCAAAAATCTAAAATTTAAATGTTGCTATACAAAATGCTTAAAAACGCTTAAAAAGAATTACAGTCTTCACCATATACAACGTATTCTTTAAGCATGGCTTTTATCTTTATAAAGCTTAAAGTCAGCGCTTTATTTCATGCTTGTCGCCTACTGGCGGTTGCGCTTAATGCTTTTTGCTCTATAGTGACGTGACTTTCAGGTATTTTTTTTTCGACTATAGAAGTGTTAAAGATCTAAATATTTGGTATTACGTATCGTCTAATAGCATTACAGTAGTCATCATGCGCCGCCTGATAAGGCAGTCTAGTGCGGGCCACCGGTGGTATGCGCCGCCTGATAAGGCAATCTAGTGCGAGCCACCGGTGGTACACGCCGGCGTGAACGTGTTAATAGGATTTTGGAGGGAAAAGATCAGTCATTAATTCACATTCTACAGAGATTTTAGCTTCGAAAATATCATATTGTTACGCAGATCGAAACGACCTAATATCGTTTCACATAAAAACAATAAACAAAAGCTACCAGCTACACTAACACATAAGTACATCGAACCATTTATAAGTAAACCAACAATAACATCAGTATGAGTATGAGAGAGATGGATAACGCAAACGCAACAAGAGGCAATGTGTACACAATACACAAATACATCGAACATCTTCCAAATAACCCAACAACAACAAGCATGGGAGCAAAAGGGATGGACAAATAAGCAAGCGCAACAACAAGCAATACAGTCACTATAGAAATTGCGAGAATGCGAAACCGCGAACATTCTTCTTCAAGAACGTTCGATGTACTGTTCGTGTTGGACTATAAAAGGGCAAGACAAAGCAGACGAGTGAGTCAGTTGTAATTGAGTCAGTCTTGAGTGAAGTTGCGTGTGAACTAATCAGTCGCGGTTTGAAGATATCCGTTGTGAGCAGTATAGCTAATAGTTGTGTGTGAATAATAGTGAACCAACAATTATTGTTGTATCGGTTAAGTGTGAACAGTGGCACATAAGAAAGTGTGGACAATATAGAGAGTTTAATTAAAATAAGACACATATTTGTTTTTACTTGGTTTACAATCAACGAACTCATATTTAAACGTTTTTAAAAAGGTAAAAACGTAACAATATTTTATGTTATCATTTGCAGAATATTTTGTTCAACATATTTACTTACTTAATTGGTCATTACTACACTTTAGTCAGGATTACAACCTAGATTAGCACACCACCCCCATGTTGTGTATGTTAATTTTATACATGAGTTGCGAGACCTACAGTTTAAAGTCGACTCCGAACGCAAGATTTTTGAGAAACTTTTCATGGCAATTTTTTCTTTTACTCTAAGAATTTTTGTCGGAAGACTGTTGAAAGGAAGTCGCCGAAGAAATATTTCTTCATTCGTTCTGTTCGAAATGTCTGGGCTAGGGTTTGAACCACGGATTATCACCTAATAAGTCAACCTACTACATACCAGTCTACGGCGACTAACTGACACAATCACTGTGTATTTTTGGAAATAATATATGGAGTCATTAAAAAAAATGAATATTTAAATATAAAAAATTCTGTTTAGGAACACATTTTAAATAAAAAAATCAAATAAAACGGGTAAAATATTAATTTTTTTCTTATTTCTTGTGAATTTTAAGTATGACTCACTCACTGAGTAAGTTAAACTGAGAGTTTAAGCCATAAATAACAATAAAAAGTAAGTAAATATTGCAATTTTTTTTTTCAATTTGTTTATATAATATAATTAACAATAAACAATTAAAACGTATGTATATGGTTGGTTAAACGTTTTAAAACAAAGATTAAATGAAACTACAACAGCTGTAACTGATATGATCTCTCGTGAAAGAGGGTGTATAACGCGGTAATACTTGAAGAGGAATGTAATGTAATGCAAAGAAAAATAAACGAATTCAATAAAATATCAAGTAAAAACGGTCTCAAAATCAATGCCGAGAAAACCAACCCGCTAAATATAAATGAAGCAGACATAATATCACTTCTTCTACGTGGCCAAAACATAGAATCAGTAGCTGCCCCGATAAGTACTCAAATTTCACCAGATCGCAGATACAAGTGCCAATATACATACATACATAATTGGCCATTACAACCCTTCAGTCAGGATTACGACCTAGCTTCTCCCACCACTCATGTTGTGTGCGTTAATTTTATACGTGAGTGGCGGGACCTACAGTTTAACGTCGACTCCGAAAGACAGATTTTGAGAAACTTTTTCATGGCAGGTTTATTTACTCTCAGAGTTTTTGCCAGAAATTTGCTGAGAAGAAATCGCCTAAGAATATTTTTTTTTTTATATTTCGTTTTGATGCCTGACCTGGGATACGAATCCGGGCTTTTACGTCTAATAAGCCAACACACTACCTACTAGACTACGGCGACTTCACAAGTGCCAATATATCACACAGAATTAATGCAGCCTCATACTCATCTTTGCCGGAGTATATAAGCAGTTGTTGTTATCTAGTAGGTAGTGTGTTGGCTTATTAGACGAGAGCCCCAGGTTTAAACAACTCAATATAAGGAAAAGCGGAAAAAATATTTCTTTCGGCGACTTTCAACAGATTGTTTTACAAAAAATTCCGAGAGTAAAAGGAAAAAATTGCCAAAGGTTCGATTCTCAAAACTTTGTCGTCCAAAGTTGATTTTAAACTGTAAGTCCTGACATTCATGAATGAAAATTAACACACACACAACATGGATGGTGTGAGAAGCTAGGTTAGAATCCTGACTAAAGGTTTGTAACGACCAATTAGGTATGTTAGTAAGTAATAGAAGATTGGACTAACTGGCCAGATGGATAGCTGGGTAGTATAGCTGGCAAACTGGGTAGCTGGTTAGTACAGCTGAGTGGCTGGCTAGCAGGCTAGTATAGTTGGCGATCTGGGTAGCCATGAGGGTAAATCTGCTCCAAAACAGTAATACATCCCAGCAAACAGACAATGTTCTCTCTGTGCTGTCATATAGTTGGTCCACGACTATTGAAATTACCAATAATCTGCAGAGTTTTGTCAACAAATCCCCGTGTTATTCACCCTTATTCTGATTGTCGTCGTCGTCGTCGCCGTCGTCGTCGTTACCAAAAATGATGTCGATAAAATCATAGTCGACAAAATCAGAGTCGACACAACACAATATCGACGGCGTATTGACTTACAGAATACCAAATGTGTGTCGACAGTCATCTATAACTGTCAATAACGACAAACAGAATACCAATTTTAAACTGTCGACGCCGACAACCAGAATAAGGGTGATTGTCAAAATATTACGGGAAATAAAGTGTGTTTATTTATGAACACTCTTCCCTTGTTTCAATGGCCAAAATCAACGAGTTAAAGAACAAATTGCTTCATCATGCAACATATATTCTCTCTAAATTTATTTCCATTTCTAAACTTGAAAAACTGGCTCTTGCGGTAAAAGATTTGCCAATAATTAAGACATAAAGTATACGATTTATGGCTACAACACGGCTGCCTTAAAAATTTTCTGGTAATTTTCTCTCTTTATACAACCAAAACTGTAATATTTCCTAATCTTACCACCTTTTTCCTTTATTTTAAAGTACAGAAAAACCTATGCAACCTTGATTTCAGTCACCACAAGACAGAATAACGGTTATTGCAATGACCACAACGACCACATAATAAAATGTCCGAAAATTATTTCCGAATAATAAAAATTATTCGTGTTTTGTTTCGTTTCACTCTCTCTCTCTGTTCAGTTTTGTTTTATGGATGAACGATTAATTTCCCATAAAGACGACGACAATGGCCAGCCAGCCAGCCCTGTCTGTTGGTCATAATTTTCATAATGCAGCAATGACAACCACAACAACAACAACAACAAAAAAACATTTCTTGTAATTTTTATAACTTCTTCAGCACAACACATCATAGAAACAACAAAACTAAACAAGTGTGACATTGACAAGCAAACTTTACGAAATTGTTGTACTCTACACAACGACCATTAGAGCCAAATATTTATTATGTATTGCGACCATATCCTCCCGACGTTGTTGTTGAGTGGACCTGTTTTTATAATACTTGGCTTCTGGTCCAATAATACTATATTTCGAGGACAACAAAAGTGTTCTTCTTTAAGTCAGCTGTCATCCTCGGACACACAATACAGTGCTCAATAGACGGGTGAAGTATTCGACCAGTGCCGCCATTGTGAATTCCCACGATTTAATATTCACCCTTATTCTGGTTGTCGTCGTCGACGGTTTAAAATTGGTATTCTGTTTGTCGTTATTGACAGTTATAGATGACTGTCGACATACATTTGGTATTCTGTGAGTCAATACGCCGTCGATATTGTGTTGTGTCGACTCTGATTTTGTCGATTCTGATATTATCGACATCATTTTTGGTAACGACGACGACGGCGACGACGACGACGACAACCAGAATAAGGGTGATTAATTGAATGTCATGAGCCTTAGTTAAGGAGCCGGACACTATCTAAACACTCCTACCTATATTATGGCACCCAATTAAGAGTATAATACTAGAGGAGCGGACTCTTTCCCGCGATTTGGGAATAACTCCACACCACAACCACCTAGAAAATACTCTTTAGGGGTGGAAATTAGCTCCAAGGTCTCCCAATACCCATGGTGCTAGAAATAAATCTCAGGGCGGCAGGCTTCACTGTATCAATAATACCATCAGTTGAGTTCAAAATGGCTTTGGACTGGACACCAAACATTAGACGTCACAACACTGAACCTAGCCACCCTGTCGGAAGACTTTTAGCAGCCAAAAGAGCGACACTGCAGATCAGAATAAGAAATAAAATCAAGCAGACGGAGCAACAGTCTCTTGTAGACTATAAAAGAGAGACTGCTAAGCAGGCTAAGGGATGCAGCCAGCCCCGGCGTGAATTTTGTAGGAATTTGTCACGGTCAAATTATCAACAGGAATTAGAGCTGGATATGCCTCACTTGTGCCTATGATTACTCGACATTGTGTTATAGAAAGGTACGCGCAGCTCTTGAGCTTTGCTGCTACTCTCGCAGTGGTAGTGATGAGGCTAAAGAGAAAAATGTGGAACGTCGGACGTTCAAATCTTGAAAGAAAAGAAGTATAAAAAGTTTTTCTTTCGCGGTCAACCTCCTCTCAGCAACTTTCTGTCAAAATCTTCTCAAGTCTGACGTTCAGTATCGACTAAAGGAATGGACCAATGATAGAACACCTATTCTGCCATGCTCTCAGTGCTCTTGGCGGTAGATGCCTGACAAAAAAAAGGGGTATACAGCATTGCAGAAACTGTCTGATATGTCAGATTTAAAATTGAAGTGCTCAATGGGCCTTGCAAAGATCACAGATTGGTTTTACGGTGAAGACTAAAGAAAGTATGATCATGCTTTCTGTGTCTAGTTTCAGAGCAACTGATTAAGGCGTTGAGCACATTCTGACACTCCAGTAAGTACATGTGCAAACTCAAGAGTCGGCACTGTTTGGGAGAGTTTTTATTCTTATAATTAAACGCCCTATTCCGGAGACAGTTTCACCATTTACTGTAAAGTTCCCAAATGAAAGACTGTGGTCTCCGGCGGATGAAAGTTATTGGCCTATCTGCTTGCGTTCCGACCATATCCAACCGAGTACAACCTTTAGAAGTCGTCATAATCTAGTAGAAAGTGTGTTTACTTATTAGACCCCAGGTCAAACATCTCCTAGCAAAACGAAAAATTAAAAAATATTTCTTCGTCGACTTCTCAACAGATTTCTGGCCAAAAAATATTTCTTCGTCGACTTCTTCTCAACAGATTTCTGGCCAAAACCTCTCTGAGAGTAAATAAAATTGTCATGAAAAGTTACTCAAAAAAAATCTATCGTTCGGAATCGACTTTAAACTGTAGGTCCCTCTACTTGTGGATAAAATTAACACACACAACATAAGTGGTGTTAGAAGCTAGATCGTAATCCTGACTGAAGGGTTGTAATGACCAATTATGTATGTATGTAAGCTTTTCCATGTTCTAGAATGATAGGGTTGCCAACTGTAGTTTCCTGGACACTGCACCCGCTGTCAAATTGTGATGGCTTGTTGTATTGACTGTAGTGAAGAGTAAACTTTCTTATTTAATTAAAATTTTTCCTGAGAGATATAAATGTATTTCCCCTGTATTTCCAAAGACCAAGTTCGGTGTGATAGCTCACCTAAGACAAGAAGAAATGATCATGAGGTTTGCTAACCTTAAATATTGCTTTTCTACATAGCCGTCTCGTCTACATTCATCCCGCTAAACGATCAACATTCCGGAGTTCTTACACCCGTCTTTGGTATGGTTCAATAAAACCTTATTAAACCTTTCAAAGAAGTTTTTCCTTTATTGGCAAATCTTCACTTCCTCCTAACACCTCCTAGAGTGAGGCAAAATGCTGCTACAAAAGGAAAGACAGCTATGTACTGGTAAAATAGAGTATATCTTTCAACTACACCTTCTAATAAAGTTGTGTGTGAGTTTATTATGGAGGTAGGGTATCCCATAAACGATCCTAACCTTTGAAAACTTTCTTACACGTTGTAGTTGACTACCCATTATCCATCCGTTAACGTTTTTCTTTTTTTTTTTTAACTTTCGTATTGTCGCTAGGCCTTGTAAAATTTGTTGTATTTTGTTTGTTTATGTTTTCGTTTTTGTTTTTTTTTTTTATTTTTATTTGTTTCGCTTTAACACCTTTCTTCGTCGTCGTCATCGACATCATCTGGTACGTTGTATCCATATGTAAAAGTATTTGTGTGTGTGTGTGTCTCCATGGAATGGGGAGTATTGCTGCTGCTGCCGAGATTATGCCAATCGGACATTGACGTTTTGAAAGAGTTTCAGTTTGGGATGGCATTGCTTTGGTTAAAGAAGTGTGGTTAAGTTGGCGTTTTTTTTTTGTCTTTGCTTTTCAATGATTTCTTTTGAAAGTCTCTCTCTCTTTTGTTTCGATATTTCACGTTTTTTTCTTAATGTTTGTAAACAAAATCACATGGCGACTGTATGTAGTAAGGCAACAATAACAACGTATGTATTGAATTGGAAAAATAATTTTTTTTTCTTAATTTTATTTGTTGTTGTCTTTTGTTTAAGATTCAAAGCAGCAGAAGCAGCAGCAATAACAGCAACAAGAAAAAAGAGAAGCTGTTGGAATTTAAAATAATGATTGAATATGATGACTCAACCCATTCAAACATTAAAGCAACAACGCAGGCAGGCAGTCAGGCAACTAACATAGACAGTCAAGCTATTCAACAGGCCACAAAAACAGCACGACGACAACAGCTGCAGCAACAACAAACAACAGCAATTTATTTTATTATTACCACAAATAAAAAAAAAAATAATTTTAACTGTTTTGTTATATTTTTAATACGTTTGGTTTGCTGTGTTAATACTCTTAATAACGTACAGCCCGAGGATATATATTTCTGAGGCAATGTGGTGATGATGATCATGATGGTGGTGGGTATAGGGAATTAATTTTGAGGTTGACAATAAATTACATGCTGGTTTTTATTGCTAAAAATTAGTTGAGTTTCTGATATTTTTGTTTTTGCATTGGCAATTCACTTGAAAATCTTTTAATCACAGTTTAATATCGGATTTTATTAGGAAAAAAAAAACGTAAGAAAAAACACATGGATTTTGTTTTGTTAAACGTCTTGAATATTTTTTTTTATAAAAATAAAAAAGAAAATAGATAAAAAAAATGGGGTTAATGACACTACAAAATAAACAGTGTTGCCAATTATTGAAAGAGTTTAAGATGAAATAATGTTAAAAGTACCTTAGCCAGTTTAAACTAGTATAAACATCACATACAGTGACACAGAAAACTATACATACCCCCCGAATAAAATGATTTTCTGTAAAACCTGAAAACTGAATTTTTTTAATTTTTAATAAATGTTTACTTAAAAAAAAAAAATTAAATGGTTGGAAAATGTTTAATTTATTACAAGGAATAATACGATATAATTTTTTTATCTAAAGATTTTAAGGTTTTACAGAAAGTCATTTTTTTCGGGGGGGTATGTATAGTTTTCTGTGTCACTGTACATCGACTTGTAATTGTTCTGTAGCCTAAAGTTTATTATGTTTTCTGTCTCTCCGTAATAAAAACTACTGTATAAACCTCTAAAAAAAACTTACTTCAATAAAATAAAGTATCAATCTTTCACAAATAAGTACTATTCTCCAGTTGGAAAAGTGTTACACCTATGTAAACAAAAAAGTATCATAGTTCCGTAAAAACGTTATATTTTTCAGAGAAAAAACACTTTCCTTGAATAAATTCTTCAATAAATTAAAGGACCAATCTTTGAAAAATAAGTACTTTTCTTCAGTAAAGAAAGTATTATGCTGCAGTAAAAAACATACTATTTTTCAGAGAAAAAGTACTTTTCTCGAATAAATTCTTCAATAAAATAAAGGACCAATTGGTCCTATTGTCCCATGAATAAAGTAATATGTTTTAGTACCCCACGTTAGTAACAAAATTTCTGCAGAAAAAAATACTATTTTACGCTGAAAAAAGTCTTCAAAAGAGAAATAGAGCAAAAACGTGTTTTTCTTATCAAAATAAAGTACCTTAATTCAGTAACAAAAAGTTCTAAAAAAATATATAAAATAAGGCAACATTCTTCAGAAAATAAAAGTACATTTCTTCAAAAAAAAAAAAAAAAAAAAAAGCATCATTACCCAGTGAAAATAGTACCAAAATCAGTGAAAAAAGTACCAATAAATATAAAATAAGGCGACATTCTTCAGTAAATAAAAGTACATTTCTTCAACAAAAAAAAAGCATCAGTACCCACTGAAAACAGTAGCAAAAAGAAGTACCATCAGGTGAAATTATTGAATGAAAAAAGTACCATTCGTTATTATAAAACTCTATTAGTTAGAAAAACGTATTATAGTACCACACTTCAATAAAAAGTACGTTTTATCCTCAAAAAAAAGTACCATAAATCAGTAAGCACCAAAAAAGTAAAATAATTCTTCAGTAAAAAAGTACTTTAATTAAAAAAATAATACCATTATATAATGAAAAAAAAAGAAGATTAAGGGTGACCTTTTTTCAATTGAAAAAGTAATATTCTTTAGTAAACAAAATAAACGAATAGTAAAATAAAGAATAGTACAGAAAAAAGAAAACTTCGCTTCAATCTCAAAAAAAGTTACCAAAAAAGTAAAGTAAGGCAACATTCTTCAGTAGAAAAGTACTTTATTTAAAAAAATGGTACCATTAATCAATGAAAAAATACAAAGAAGAATAAGGTGCCCTTCTTCATCTAAAAAAGTACTACTCCTCAGTAAACAAAATGGACGAATAGCACTTCAAAAAAACAAAACTTCTTTTCTTCACCGTAGTCTAGTAGGTAGTGTGTCTGTCGGCTTATTAGACGAAAGGCCACGGTTCAAACCCCAGGTCAGACATCAAAACGAAATATGAAAAAATATTTCTGCGGCGACATCCTCTCAGCAAATTTCTGGCAAAAACTCTGAGAGTTACAATAAAATTGCCATGAAAAGTTTCTCGAAAAAAAAAAATCTGTCGTTCGGAGTGGACTATAAACTGTAGGTCCCGCAACTCATGTATTAAAATTAACGCACACAACATAAGTGGTGTGAGAAACTAGATCGTAATCCTGACTAAAGGGTTGTAATGGCCAATTAAGTAAGTTAAGTAAGTCTTTTCTCAGAAAAAAAAAAATCTGCAGTAAAAATGCCTTCCTTCAAATGAAGTGCTGTTATTCAGAGTAAAATATTCTAAAAAAGGCGAAATTTTTCAGTAAAAAAAGGTAGAAAAAAAGGGAACAATTATTTGCTTAAATAAAGTAAAAAACAAACTAAAAGATTAGTATTCTACAGCAACAATAGGCTGGCCCATTCTTCAGTAATAAAGTACTATTCCTTAGAAAAAAAAAAGTACTATTCTTCGGCAAAAAAAAAGAAAAAGTAGGTAACGTACTTCACTGAAAAAATACTTCTTCCATTAAAAAAAGGTACCATTATAAAGTCAAATAAAGTACAAAAATAACTAAAAAAAGTTAATATTCTACAGCAACAAAAGGCCCATTCTTAATTAATAAAAAACATCTTTCTTGGAAAGAAGTACAATCCATCCGTGAAAATAGTACCACAATTCCGTGAAAAAAATGAACTTTGAAAAATAAGTACTTTTATTCTTTGTAAAAGACAGACCTTCATACATCCGTAAAAAAGTTCTGTTACTTAGAAAAAGTACTTTTTTTTGTTCTGTTCCTTAGTAAAAAGTACTATTTTTTGGCGAAAAAGTTCTTCAGTAAAAAAAGTATTTTTCTGCAAACAAAAAGAAATCACCCCATTTCAGTGAACAAAAAAGTACCAAACAACAAAAATAGTACCATACATATGTACATGATTGGCCATTACAACCCTTCAGTCAGGATTACGTGTGTGTTAATGTTATACATGAGTGGCGGGACCTACCGAACGACAGATTTTTGAGAAACTTTTCATGGCAATTTTATTTACTCTCAGAGTTTTTGCCAGAAATCTGCTGAGAGGACATCGCCGAAGAAATATTTTTTCATATTTCGCTTTGAAATCTAACCTGGGATAAATACAACCCTCTTTTAGTAAAAGAAAAGTACCATTTGCAAGAATTTGGTATCAAACGGACGAAGACCTTAGAAATTTCAATAACAAAGTTTTGAGGGGATCTTCTAAAAATTTGTAAAATTTTTTTAAAACCAAAAGGTACCATTGCTTAGGGAACGTAATACAATAATACTGCTAAGGTCACTCTTTAATCAATTTTATGAATAGCAGTGGTAAACTGTGGATTATCCGAATAAATTCTTTAAGCCAAGTGGAGAGTGTAATAAACCACTGTTGATTTTCAACAAATTATGGACACATCGTCTATCTATAGACAGCAATTCATATTGAGACGCCAAACACTTGTTTCTCTCTTGTAGTCATCACACATCGATGTAACGATGACGATGATGATGATGATGACAATCATGACAATTTTTTTTATTGTTGTTGTAGTGTGTTGTCGTCGTATATTAGATGTTACTGTCCATTGTCACTTACAATATCTATTGGCATTTGTCACTTTCACATTAAAAGCCATAAAACTAGGCAGAAACAGAGAACACTTAATAGTTAAAGAGTTGGTGTCTGGTCAAAACTGTAGGCAATTGACAAGGAAATCCACTGCATCGGAGGAGGTAAAAGAGAGAATAATTGTCTGACTGGATTAGAAAGAATTCTTTCTTTAAAACAATAACAAAAAATATTCCAATTGTTTGGGTTTGAATGCAAACGAACTTCTGTGTTTACTCCTGCAATTTCATGATTGGCAGGTGAGACTCTGGTTTTAAAATTAAAAAAAAAAAAATATTTTTTTTAATAAATTTTATGCGTTAATATTGCAATCATGTCTTAACCAGACCTGTAATGTGTCAATAATTGTAGAATTTTTTTTTTTTTCAAAATCATTATAAATGACTGTCAGCATAAATGACTTTGAAGTTGTCAATGCCTGACTATGGTTATGGCTTATGGCATGCAAGTAAAAAAGCGTCTTCAATGTGGATTTGCATGTCCATTTTTTATAATTTTTAATTGACTTTCAATTGTTATTATTATTAATATTATAAGTATTGTTGTTAATACTATTTAAAGTAAAGAAAAAAAACGTAAATTTTTTTTATATAATTTATGTGTGTAGGCCTGCCAGCCATTCAATTTAAAATTGACTGAAAAGTAAAATTCAAGGCACATCTAATAGGTAACCGTAAGTGTACAACAAGTACAACAATGCAAAAACAACAGGCATTTTGTTTTTGTTAAAGCGTACGCGTAATGTCAAAAAAATTAACCCTCAAACCTCCATAGGAAATTAATAAAAGCAATTAAAAAAACTAAATAAATTTTATATATTGAAATTTCTTTTGATTTTTATGTCATGCTCAATTACGCAATAGTGGAGCACTTATAAATTAAAAAAAAATTATTCCATGCAGTCAATAACATTTCCACTTTATCTAAAGAACATGTTTTTATATGGCCATCGATCAAAATGGCAGATGCTAACGTTATTTGTTATTGGTCATAGTTTTGGCACTTAGTTAGAGAGACCGAAATCTTTTTTTGGGTAATTCATCAGCCTCGTCTAAATAAATATAAATATAGTAAATCTAGGTTGTAGTTTAAAAGATATATGGATTTAGTGTTAAAAGCTTAAATATTATTAATCATCTTCCAAAAATTTTAATAAAATTGGCTTTGAAATAGTAATCCTGAAGAATTTCTAGAGTGCGTATCGTTAAGGATACATCCGGTACATATGAGGGTTTATAAATGCGAAAATGATTATCGAAACAAAACAAACAAAAAAACAACAAAATTTTGACATTTAAAAACGCGTCAGCTGTTGACATAGTTTTACCTGTTAGATTTGCCTTGGTAAAATTCGTTGTTGTCATTTGTAAACAATACCCCATATCACTCATAGTCGTCACTCATAATAATAATTCATATACAATATTTTCCATACGAGTTAGTTTTTATTCAAAGAGAATTCAATAAAACAATTGAACAAACAAAATTGTTTTGAATTGTTTTTAATTGAAATTCTGAAGAAAAAGTCACCCTATATACCATACCAACCAACCAACCATCTTAAGGTTGTATGAGTTTTCAATAAAGAAAATATTTTTTTTAAATATTTTTACTTCATAATAAATTTTAAATCATGCATCAAAGGTTTTTTTTTTTGCCTTATTATTGCCAAAAATTTAGGTCAAATCGTGTCAATTATTGAGTCAATTTGTAAGCGATCATTGAGGGTTAATGATGGATTTAACAAATAAGCAATTAAGCGCCATTTATATTTAAAGATACTAAATGGTTAATTATTGTATAATTAATTTGTTTTAAATACCTGGTTGGGATAAATAGCACTTAGTTTTGTATAAAAATCTGAAATTTACCTGCAAAAGGAAAAGAGAAATAATTTTTAATTAAATTAAAGAAAAAAATTTGAAAATAAATTTTAAAATTCTTAAGAATCGTATATGGATGACAACCGAACTCTAGATGAGTTGCCAGCTGTCAAAAAAAAAATGTTATGAATTGGCAACTGACAACCATTAACATTTTAACAAAGTTGGCAATGCGAATGCTGTTCGATAGTCATTCATAATCGATCCTTTAAAATAAAAAACTTTACATATTATTTACATTCGCTGTGTAATTAAAAAATTAAAGATTCACTATGGTTGACAAGAATTCGTTGTAGACTAGTAGGTAGTGTGTTGGCTTATTAGACGTAAGGCCCGGGTTCAAATTCCAGGCCAGATATTTTTCAACAAAACGAAATTTGAAAAAATATTTCTTCGGCAACTTTCTCTCTCAGCAGATTTCTGGCAAAAACTCGGAGAGTAAAATAAAATTGCCATGAAAAGTTTCTCAAAAATCTGTCGTTTGGAATCGACTTTGAACTGTATGTCCCGCCACTTATGTATAAAATTAACACACACAACATAAGTGGTGTGAGAAGCTTGGGTGTAATCCTGATTGAAGTGTTGTAATGACCAATAATGTACAGTCAAAGAAAAAAGTCTACTTACTCCTCGCTGTATGTAGACTTTTTTCCGGTGATTCTTATAAAATTGAAAAAGGTACTATAGCGTTATTTAAGGCAGTCACAATTGAGAATGTTTGAAGACAAAGACGAATATAAAAAATAGAACCTAGGAATTATTGAAAAAAAAAAAAAACAAAAATTAGCAAGGCTGTATGTACACTTTTTTCTGTGACTGTATGTATGTATGTACATATGTACATCTAATATATAAAATTCTCGTGTCATGGTGTTAGTGGTTAAACTCCTCCGAAATGGTTCGACCGATTTTCATGAAATTTTGCGTGCATATCGGGTAGGTCTGAGAATCGGACAACATTTATTTTTCATATCCCTAAATATTAAGAGGGCGTGGCAAATCGTTAAAATTGAATATTTAGGTACATATTGATCGTAGACGAAAAAAATTTGGTGGGTAAGTTCGTAGAGTCGATATCGACAAACTCACCAAAAATGGGCGTGGCAACCCTCCCTCTTCAAGTGATACCTATAACTCTTAAACTACTGAACCGATTTTAACCATTCTTTTTTTGTTTGAAAGGTTATTAGGTTTAGATGGTTTAAAAAATTCGATATAGCAAAAAGTAGGCGTG
The DNA here is from genome assembly GCA_927399465.1 of Sarcophaga caerulescens. Lineage (NCBI taxonomy): Eukaryota > Metazoa > Arthropoda > Insecta > Diptera > Sarcophagidae > Sarcophaga > Sarcophaga caerulescens. The sequence continues at coordinate 18,313,131 of OV656873.1, forward strand.
GCAAACCTTTAAAATTGAATATTTAGGGACATAGTGATCGTAGACGAATGCAATTTGGTGGGTAAGTTCGTAGAGTCGATATCGACAAACTCACCAGAAATGGGCGTGGCAAGCTTCCCCCTTTAAAAGATACCTATAAGTCGGCTAATTCGATGGTTTATAACTACTTATGTACATATACTGTGAGCGTCAAAAGAAAGTGTACAATTCAAAAAAATATACATTAATAAATTACCGTTATTTTTTTTTTTTTTCAAATTATTTTATTGCCAGTTTTTAAAATTGAAACAAGAAGAAAAGAATTAGAAAATTTTGGAAATATTGTAAAAAGTTTTCGGGCACACTCCTTAAGTGGAAAACTTGAGTTGAGATTCTTAGAATTTTATCCATAGTGTACACTTTCTTTTGACGCTCACTGTATGTATAACATGTATGTCTGTTAGTTTTTGTTTTGGAACGAGTACAACAACTACAATAAAATAAAAGCAATAAAAAGAAATCAATTTTGGGCGGGACGAAGTTCGCCGAGTCAGCTAGTATGTTTATAAAATTAAGGATTAAAAAGATGCAAATTCCTAGCAAACTAATACATTTCAGGGCTTACTATATATATAATAACAATTATTTGCACAGCGACTTTTAATATTCAAAAACTAAACGAAGTTTGAGTTGTTTTGTTATAAGAAATGAACTATTTTTATTAAAAATATTGCCAACCTTTCACCTTTTTGTACTTCTTGAAATAAGAAACTAAAATCAAAATTTATTTCTTTCACCAAAAAAAAAAAAAATGTTTCTAAAACCCATTAAAAAATTGACATGATCAATTAATAAACAAAAAACAAAGAATAGTTAACATATTGGCAAGCAAAAAAAAAATAAAAAAAAACAGCTTCGCGAGACTTATTTAAATATTTAATTTCAATAAAAGAAACAAAACGAAAACCTCACTTCTTTATTTTCTGAATTTTTTTTTTTTTTTTTTTTTTTTTTTTTTCTTTAAATGAAAGTAAATCTTCAAGAACTGATGACCCATATATGGAGATGAGTTTTTAAAACAAAAGAAAAATTACAATAAAAAAAAACAGAAGAAAAAGAAAACAACAATAAAACTTAAAAAACAACAATAATAATTTGCATAATTAATTTTAATGAATCAATGCTTGAATGAAAAAAAAAAATGATTAACGATAAAATAAAAAAGTTTTTAAAATTTTTAAAATCATCATTCTCATCATCTCCGTCATTATCCCCATCATCATGATGATGATGCCACAATAAAAACACAGTCTTAAATTAAAAATATTAATTTGAAACACAGCAAAATAAAACGTGAACATTTAATTAAAATGTTCTTTCAAAAACAAAAAACATTTAAAATAACGTTTTATTTTTGAAATCCGCAAACAAAACAAAAAAAAGAAAAGAAAAATCATTTATTGGGTTGAGTTGTCTGTGTTGTATTGAAGTGAAGTTGCCAATAGTCTCACATCTCCTAAAGTATTTGCTGTAAATAGATAATCGTGGTTGTTGTTGTTGTTTTTGTTTTTTAAAATTTATTTTCAATGCTCCTCATTAATTTGCAAATAATGGTCATACTTGGTAATACTGTTATATATCCCGTTGTTGTTGTTATTGTTGTTTCCATTTTAAATTTAAAGATTTCAGTTGATATTGAAATCTTTTCTTAGGTTTTGTTTGTTCCTCTCTCTTTCGCTCTTGCCTACTCCCTGTGGTTATTTTAGCGTTGCCAATATTTTCATTTTTTTTTATTTAAATTTTTTGTTTTTGTTAAATTATTTTTTGTTTGTCTGTTTTTAACTTCAAATTCTTGACATTTCTCTTTCTGGGTTTCTGTGTTAGAGATGATGTTTTTGTTGTTGGCTGTTCGTTATTTGTGTCTGTATCGTTCTTAAACTGTGTGTGTTGTTGCTTTGTGTATGTATGTGTTTATTTGCATATTATTGTTGTGTCGTTTGTTTTTGTATTTTCTTGTTTGAATTTCATATCACTATTGCAGTGTATTTGTGTGTTGTTTTGGTTTCACCCAAATCCTCCATATTTTTTTAAAAGTGCTGCTAATTTAAGCAAAAAAAAACCAAAAAAACAAACTGATGGCGGTTTTCGTTGTTTTACCTCAACTATGTATTTTTAAATATAAAAAATAATTTAAAAAACTTTTAGTGCGTCATCACCGACATTCTCATGATCTACAAAACCAAACATACTTTACAAGTCATTAGCATAGCTGCCAGATTTGACAATTTATCGTCATTTTGATGATTTTGTGCTCCAAAAATATCATATTGACGATGTGACGATTTATGCCCTTATTTTGACAATTTTTAGAAATTAAAAATTTACATGATATTCCTAACTTTAGTACATTAAAAGCCACTTTAAGCTTTGTATTTACTTTGAAGTTATTACTATTGCAAATTTAAGTGATGATTTTTCTGTATCTTATATATTTTTTATCCCTTAAAAGCCAAAAAATTACAAAAACTGCACGATGGAAGTTCCACATACGAATAGTCCGACTAGAGAAAGAATTTTTTCTGTAATGCAGTGTGCGATCCACTGGCCAATCGACCACATAAGTATTTGCACGTCGAGAAAGGCGAGTGTTAAGTAGGAATACATGATTCTCGGGAACAAGTCCCTTATTTTGTTCGAGGAAAATCCGTTATAATATTGATAGAACAGTGAAACACAAACCACATTGCAACGATGCTCCAATGAATAAATGGCGTTCGATAGCCCACCGTCATTAACGGGCAACTTTGCCCTCTCTTGTACGCGGTCGAGAAGTCTCAAAATAGATACTTGAGGCACCGGCCTATACATGAGAGTTGTATTCCATTCTCTTTCGGATATAAGTGGTGTAAACATCAGATGAAGTGAAGTATTTCTTGCACTCTCTTAAGAAGCTAATGGTGTTTTCTTTTCTACAAAGAAAATGTCACCCTCTTACAAGGTACATTAAAAAAATTTTTGACCAACCCTGTTGTGATGTCATTTTTTATTTGAGAAGAACATAATACAAATATTAAAAAAGGGTATGCCCTGTGTTTACTACTTATTAAGAAAATGAATGAGGAAATGCCAATTTGTTTAAAGGTGTTGCCAGATCGCTAATTTTTCGACTTCATTTTTTGTACGCTTTTTTTATAACAAAAAAATATTTTAACACTGTTCTAACATTGAATACAATTTTTTATACTGCTGACCATGTAGCTTTAATAATTTAATATTTCCTTAAGATTACTCCACACAACAATGAAAAAATGAACTTCAAATTGGATAACAATACCAGGCGACTTTTTTAAATTTCATCTGGTAGCCCTATAAATAAACAAAAGTCATCTGCTTTACAGGGCAGATTTATAGAGGGCATAAAATGCAATGCCCTCCACCATTGGCAAGTGCGAATTATTTAGAATAAAACATACCACCCTTTTATAGGGCGAAACATTTTTAAGAAACAAACGCAAAATTGCATTTTGCGTTAATAAAATGCACATTTTTTGGTAGAAAAGAAAACACCATAAGGCATTGAAAAATGTGTCGTTCTAGCGAACATCACACTGAATTTTAATGCCGATATTGTGACGATTATTTTTACTATTTCCATGAACGTCTTTGACGATTTTTTTCTAACATTTGACGATTTGATGCTTTAATTATCTGGCAGCTATGGTCATTAGGGTTGCCTAAAGTTCGGTGAAAATTTATTATACTCTCTGTTACACCTTAATTGAAAGCGGAGGCTGAGTTCAATTTTTAAACTGTTGTGCTATAAATATAGCAAAACTGCCAAAGCTTGAAAGGAACTAGTCTAGTCTAAATTGTATAGAAATTGGCTTTTAATAGCTTTCTTCTCAAGATATACTGTTTGATAGTCTGTTTAATTAGGAATACTTCATTGCATTATATAAATTTTATATCTTTTAGTTAGCAAAGGGTCGCCCCACCAGGGACCATTTTCATTCGTTGCCGATTAATTATTTTTTTTATCGTTTTGATTCCGTTTCTTTAATAAAGATTTTTCAATTCAGCATAAAAATGGTCTACTTTAGCAAATTCTACAATAACAGGGTTGCCATCGGTTGTTGCCGCGTGTAAAGACATGGATATTGTACTAAAAAGTTTTGTTCCCTGAGTTCTGTTCTTATCCAGGATGTGGTACTGTCTTGCCATCCTATGATGATCGCCTTTGGCGTTGTGGTTTTGTCGGTGAGGTTATTAAAAAGAGAATTAACCATCACAGTCTTATACTGTTGGCCATTACAACCCCCCATAAGCCGGGATTACAGCCTAGTTTTCAGCTGTGTGAGTTAATTTTATCCTTGATTGGCAGGACCTGAAGTTTAAAATCGATTTCGAATAACAGATTTGAAAAGTTTCCTTCATGGCTATTTATTTCTCTTACGAGTTATTCCAAGAAGACTGCTGAGAGGGTATCATCCCAAGAAATATTTTTTGTTTGTTTCTCTCTTGAACTCGACGTTGGCTGTCAATTAGAGGGAAAGTTCTTTTCCAGATTGAAATGGAGTCGATATGTTCTCTTACACGGGTTCGACATTAAGTTGTATGCCAATTGATACAAGATGAACTGGAACTGGTGTCTTCTATATCGAGAGGTTTCACAGAGCTATAGCTACAGCATTTACAGGCTGAGGTCTACGGTATTATAAAGACCTGCTCATTACTATGTTCTTAAGGCTCACGAGACTACATGTGCATTTGCACCAGATTTACATCCTGATGATGATTACAGCCCTTCTTTTCCCGTAAATTACACAGCCCTGCAAATTTGGACTTTTTTTTTGCAAATAAGATGGCTCCAGATGTTTCCGAAGGCATTTTGCGCGCTGAACATGAATCTGGGTTCAAAAACTTTCCATCACGTCAGGTTTTCGAGAAAAAGGGGGTTGAAACCCCTAAAAATAGCGTTTTTGGCCATTTTTGAAAAATTGTAGAGCTAAACACTGACGTGCTAGAACCATCGCTATTGTCAGAAATTGACAATTGATCTTTGCTCTTTAAAATGAGCCCAAAGCCAAATTGATTGCATGCACCCTTAAAGTAGGGAGTGGGTTTATGTCAAGGGGTTCAAGAGAAAAATAAACACATTACGGAGGTCCTTAAAAATTAATCAGATTTACTTGAAAATTGTTACTCATTCAGATTTAAAAAATTCAAAATGGCGGATCCAATATGGCGGTCGAGGTTTATAAAAATTAATCGGATTTATTTGAAAATTGTTACCGCCATATTGGATCCGCCATAAATCTGAATGGAGATCTGTAATCAGCGACCCCAAAAACCCCTGAGTAACAATTTTCAAGTAAATCTGATCAGTGTTTAGCTCTACAATTTTTCAAAAATGGCCAAAAACGCTATTTTTAGGGTTTACAGCCCCCTTTTTCTCGAAAACCTGACGTGATGAAAAGTTTTTGAACAAAGATTCGTGTTCAGCGCGCAAAATGCCTTCGGAAACACCTGGAGCCATCTTATTTGCAAAACCCATGCAGGGCTGTGTTATGCATAGGGTTGCCAGATTCCGATTCGCAAAAAGCTGGACAAAACAAAAAAAGCTGGACATAAAAAAATTCGGAGAAAATGTTAATTTTGGTTTTGTGTAAATAATTTTTACGTCAGTGATGATAGAAGAGGGAAATCATAACTTAGTTGTATTACAAATGTACAATCAGTGTTGGCTAACATGATTTGACAAAGATAACATGAAAATTATTGCCCAAGTTATTGCAGTGTACTAAAAAAATTTCTATTTAGCTGGACAAATTAAATGTTAGCTTGAAACTGGAGAAGCATTAAAAAAGCTGGACAATCCAGCCAAGTCCAGCCAGGCTGGCAACCCTAGTTATGCATCATTATCACTCATCTGGTAAATTGAATTTATCGAAGACCATCCTTGTTCGGATTTCTGGATATCTTAATTAATGAACCGCCAGAGAAATTGGTTCGCTGGGAATAAAATAGGCTTCAACGTCCATTCAGTATCATCTCCGTCGGGTTGTATTAAAAAGGGAACTCTCCATTACGATTTTAGTAGGACAAATTCCCCGTCGGTGACAAGTGACTCCTATAGGATCCAAAGAACACATGGCGCGAGTATGATAACAGATGTTACTGACAGTTTCGACTGGACATTGACCAAATGGTGATCATGTTTGCAGGGTGAAAAGACAGCATAATAACTCACTGTGGTTGTAATACGGAAGTGCCGAAGTTATTTGAACATTTCATGTGTTGCTCGGTCCTCTTTAGCAACCGTTCTAGTATCTGTTGCAGATGGTCTGTACAGGCCATATAATGGAGATAACGTGCATCGATCCAGACGATATCCTCAGACACTTTACTCTGACGAATTGGACGTGACATATGTAATTATATGAGGTTACGAGTGATGTGATATTTACTCGACATTACTGCTTGAGGCAGAAGTTGTTACAAACCCCATTATAAATCCAATATAACCACCGTACCACCACCTCTAATAGTGTATTTTATTTTAATTTCCGATTGAATCTTTTTAACTTTTTAATGCTGGGGAATTAGAATTCTATAATGTTTTGCTTAAGTGTGCTTTTTTCTATTTACTTTGCATTCTACTGATTATTTCATTTGCTTTTGTTTTGGTTTTCTATTTCTGTATTTTTAATTTAATGATTAAAGTTTTTCTGCATTTAAATATTCTTTTTTTTTTTCATACAAAATTCAAGTTGAATGCTGCAGCTGTTAGATGAGATGCTAATTCTTTGGGTTTTTTTTCGCATTTCAAGCTTTTAATCTTCACAGAACTTTAAAAGAATTAAATGTTCTTCGATTTGTCTAAGTAATTAAGGAGTCTTGAGTTTAATTCTTTAAATGTTTAATACCTTCAAAGCCTAGATGTGAAGCAAGCCGCCAATGGCTGCTTATCAGATGACTTTAAAGCAAAGCTTATTATAAACGCTGATTATGTTAAATCCGTATTAAAAAAAAAAAATAAGCAATGCTTGTTTTTGATATTTTTAATTTATTTTTAAATATTTTTTTTTTTTTTTAAATATTTTCGTCATCATAATTTTTGTGGTTTATTTTTTTTTTTTTTCGTTTTGCGCTATTCATCCGGTTTATTTGGTGGCATTAAAAATTTTTTTATTTGTTTTTGTGTCAATCGTCTTTATTTGTTTTGTTTTTATTTATTTTCAAGTTTATTTACTGCATATTTGTTTATTGTAAAGACAATAAATAATTAAAAAAAAAAAAATTAAAAACTAAAATTCAAATCAAAATCAAAACAAATCTTGTAATTAAATCATATCCCAAAAACAAAAAATCTACTTATACAGACTAAGGGCCATTATTACAACTTGCCGTTAACTAAAGGGAGGATTTTAACGGACAGATAAATAATATTTCATTATTATAAGTGGACAATATAGTAGAAGTGAGCGTTATACTATGTTCAGACATGCACTTATATTGAGTAAATCACAATAAACGGCATTATTGATTTCAATATTTCATATAAAATGTCAATTAATTATTGCTCAATAAATTCATAAATTGTTATAATATTGAATAAAACTTGAAATACAGCATTGTCATAAGTACGTTCAGTGAGCATATTACAATTTTCCGAACACTTTCTATTGATATTTGATAACTCAAATATCAACAACGACAAACAAAAAAAAAAAAACAAAATAAACAACGAACAAAACAAAAGCAATGTTGTTGAAACAACCAGCTGTCAAATAAATATTGAATAAGTAGCTGAACTGCGTATACTGTTATGTCTAAGCACTTAATATATTTGTCAAGAACTCCTTTAAATTTTCAAAATTCGAATTTATTTATTATTATATATTATTCCATTTATTTATTCAAAAAGAGATTTTAAAAAAATAAAATTATTTCAAGTGTTTCTTCTACCGGCTCAACTATGACTGGTTTCTTCTCGTCTCCCTTTTAGAATAGTGTTGCCGGACGCTCTCAGGGTGCAGGGCTGCCAGATGATGATAGTGAGACGGCATTGCCAGGTGACATATTGTAGTTCGGCTAGACTGTCGAGGTTGAGGAACAGGAAATCGAGGTTAAGAAGTTTGTTAGATCAGGTACTGATATTGATTATGCTCTTTACTCTAGGGCGCGTGTGGATTATCGTAGGATGAATCATCACTGTTATGAGGAATATATGATTAAGGTCAGGTCGAACTTCGCTAGTGATCCTAAGTCGTTTTATGACTTCGTTCGAGCTAAACGTAAATCATCTTTGTTTCCCACGGAGATGTTTTATGATGGCGTATCATCCTCTAGTTACCTGGATATTTCGAATATGTTTGCTGACTTTTTTCAGTCTACTTATAGGCAGTTGAACTCGGGCCCTGATTTGAGTTGCGGCTTTTCGTATCCTTATTCAGTGGGAAGTGTCTCTATTTCTAATATATATTCATTTGATGAGGAGTCTGTTCTTGATTCTTTGTCTGGACTGAAACTTACATACTTGCCAGGCCCTGACGGGGTACCGGCCTGCATTTTAAAGAAGTGCGCTGTTGTATTGAGTGGTCCTTTGACCTTTATATTTAATGGGCTTCTGAGGGCTGGTCATTTTCCATCTATTTGGAAGAGTTCGTTTATAATTCCTTTGCATAAGTCGGGTAATAATTCCAATATTTCCAATTACAGGGGTATTGCCAAACTCAGTGCTATTCCCAAGTTAATGGAGAAACTGGTGACCGATTACCTCTTTTTTAATACGAGATCTTTAATATCCCCTTTCCAGCATGGTTTTTTGAAAGGTAGGTCGACTGTCACTAATCTTCTTGAATTTACTACGCATGTTTTCAGGGGTTTTCTTGCCAGGGCTCGGACTGATGTAATTTATACTGATTTCAGTAAGGCTTTTGATAGGGTTGATCATGGAATTTTGCTTCATAAACTATCATTGATCGGTATTCCTGATACTATTCATCGTTGGCTGGGCTCCTATCTTTCCCTTAGGACTCAGAGGGTATTGTTTAGGAATGTATTATCTAAGACTGTTTATGTTACTTCTGGTGTTCCGCAGGGTAGCCATTTGGGTCCTTTACTGTTTTTATTGTTTCTTAATGATCTTCCTTGTGCTATTTCTGATTGTAATATTCTGATGTATGCTGACGACGTTAAATTATTTTATACTTTTGATGATGACCATGGTCAGGCTGTTCTTCAGCGAAATATTGATTCCTTTGTAACTTGGTGCGGGACTAATTTGATGGATCTTAACTTGAGAAAGTGTAAGTGCATGGTTTTCTCTCGCGGGGGCGTAGTTTCGTCCACTTATGTGATAAATTCTTGCCCTTTGGAAACCTTTACTTCATTTCTTGATTTGGGAGTATTATTGGATATTAAACTGTCTTTTATTGATCATATTAGTATGGTGATTGGCAAGGCTCGGGCTGTTCTTGGTTTTGTGAAAAGATGGGCTAAGGAATTCACTGATCCTTATATAACAAAACTGCTATACATTTCACTTGTTAGGCCTATTTTGGAGTACGCGTCTGTTATTTGGAATCCATACTATCGTTGTCATAGTGATTCAATAGAGTCTGTGCAGAAGCAGTTTTTATTATTCTGTTTACGTGGCTTAGGATGGGATTATGCCAATGGGTTTCCATCTTATGAGGCTAGACTAGGTCTGATAAAACTTTCAACTTTGGAACGTAGAAGGGCTGTGTTAGGCGTTTGTTTTGTCTATAATCTGGTTAAGGGTGATATCGATTCCGAGTTTTTGCTTTGTAACCTAAATTTCAGTATTCCAGCAAGATTTTCACGGCACTATCGTCCTTTTTCCCTAGATTTTTATAGAACAAACTATGGTTGTAATTTTCCTTTTCGTAGATTATGTAATGATTTTAACATGTATTATGATTTTATTGATTTTAATTGTACTGTTTATAATATTAAACGTAGCTTATATGCTGCCATTAATTTGTAAATTATTATAGAAAAATATATTCTCGTTCTTGTCTTAGGTAGTTATGGTTTATTGTTACTTTATTCAGCTTGTGATTAAGTTCTGTAGCTGATTTATGTTGTCGTTGCCTTTACTTTTCCCTAACCCGCTATAGTCCGGACTGTAGTGTGTACGTGTCCCTACGTAATGGGGACGAGCCCTCCGCGGTCGGGTGAGGGTGGGTTAGTGTGAGGCCGGGGACGTTCGATAAAAAAAAAAAAAAAAATAAACCGAATATTGACTCAATAAAAGTGCATGTCTGAACATAGTATTAAGCTAAAGGGAGGATCATCCTACCGATAACTTTTAAAGTTAAGTTTATGTTTGAACTAGCCATATTATATATTATTTTCAATATGGGAACTCCGAATATAAACAAAATGAGCATATATGGACAACAAAAAAACAAAGCCCATCGTTGCCACTACGTTTAAAAAAATCTTGTTTAATTGAGCAGTGTTATCGGTATTGCTCCGGCACTGCTATATTTTTGTAAAAAGTGAACTTTATTTTATCTGCAAGTTGTAATAACGAAAATAAGTTAAAGGTGACTTTAAAGTTCCCTTTAGCTAAAGCGACCTTTAACTAAACCCAAGTTTAACGACAAGTTGTAATAATGGCCCTAAATCAAACAAAATCTGGACGTAATAGTAGTGTCGCCTTATATGTAATTGAAGAGCATTTCATTCCATTAATAGGTACTTTCCATCACTCTATGTTTTGGTTAAAGTCCAACATTGTTAGAGATACAATATGACAGAAATTCATGTCTGCTATTTGACGCCACACCCTTTTAATATAGTCAACGCGTATCTTATCAAACTTCTGAAGTGTCTACTAAGGAAGGGCTTTGTTTATTTGTTTAAAAGTGATAATAAAAAAATTAAAAACAACCCATCAAACCATTGAAACCAATTAATACCCTTTTAAAAAACTCAGAATATCAATAACAGGGTGTGCTGTAATCAAATAAAAATAACGCTGACTCCATCCAAACTAAGAAAAATAAAAAATCGCTCTGAAAATTATAAGAAAAATCAGAAGTATTCGCAAGTTAAGCTAATTTCAACTATTTTTTTTAGACATTTCACCTGGAAATAGTGTTTCAGCGACTTAATAATGTTGAGGCAAAAATTGTTGAAACCCTGAGGCCTGCAAACTTACAGTCCTATACAAATATAGGGCTATATACAAATATAGGCGCTGTGATAACTGTTTGAAGTCGTCATAGCCTATTAGGTAGTGTATTGGCTTATTACACGTGAGGCCACGGTTCAAACACCAGATCAAACATCTTGAACAAAACGAAATATGGAAATACATATTTCTCCAGCCACTTCCTCTCAGCAGATTTCTGGCAAAAACTATCTGAGAGTAAATAAAAATTGCCATGAAAATTACCTCAAAAAACCACTCGTTCAGAGTCGACTTTAAACTGTAAGTGCCGCCACTCAAGTATAAAATTAATACCCACAACATAAGTGGTGTGAGAAGCTAGGCCGTAATCCTGACTGAAGGGTTGTAATGACCAATTATGTATGTATGTATGTAACTTAGAAAACATCTAAAAAGGTGAGAAAGGGAGAGCCAAATGAACAGCCTACATTGTGCCAGAGCGGATGCTGATGCCTTCTCAACAGATTTACAACGTTTACCGCCTTTGCAGAAGTCATTTGCAGCTAATCAGAGTCTCACTGCGTGCCATTACACAATAACCCCACAGAAGAGATAGTTTCAGTAGGTGATTGGTAGGCCTTCTATCCAAATTAGGCCATGTGAACGAGAGGCGGATGCTGATGCCTTCTCAACAGCTTTACAACGTTTACCGCCTTTGCAGAAGTCGTTTGCAGTTAATCAGAGCCTCACTGCGTGCCATTACACAATAACCCCACAGAAGAGATAGTTTCAGTAGGTGATTGGTAGGGGCCTTCTATACAAATTAGGCCATGTGAACGAGAGGCGGATGCTGATGCCTTCTCAATAGATTTATAACGTTTACAACTTTTTCGGAAGTCGTTTGCAGCTAATATCTAATATCTAAACCGAGATGTTCCTGAGAACAGGAATTCATGTGAGATTGATACAGAATAGTCGCTGGAGTTGATCAAGAGAGTGCCACCAGATATCGAACGTGAAGGTTGCGCCCGAACGAATTTTAATTGCCGCTGGACTATCACAGAAGAGAGAAATGCTAGTAGTGGGTGAACCTTTACTCAGGATTAATACCGCAATATCATATAAAGCGGCTTGAAACACATTATAATAGTCAGAACGGCTGGGAGTTATTTTAAGACTAATCCTTTCCGGGAAAATTCCACCTGCTATCTTATTCCCAACTTCAGAAACTTCTGTGTTGACTTTCACTGAACTCTCGGAGATAAACATGTCAGAGGACTGCTCTCCCTGTTTAGAATTCTACTGCGAAATCCTCTATCAAGATTAGTTTTAGACGAAATAGACGGGAGAGAGAGAGAAATCGATTGCTCTTAAACCCTAGTGACACTCAAATAAGACTGAGGAGTGCCCAGTGAAAAAAAACATGCCAGTGAAAAGACGTGCGGGACATATAGTCACACTATGACAACTACAGCATGTTGTCTGGCAAGTAATTTAAATGGACGTCTATTAAGAATTACAACAAGGGCGCAATGTATCCCTAATCAGAAGTCGCCGTGGTCTAGTAGGTAGTGTGTTGGCTTATTAGACTGAAGGCCCGAGTTCGAATCCCAAGTCAGACATCAAAACGAAAATATTTCTTCGGGGACTTCCTCTCAGCAGATTTCTGGCAAAAACTCTGAGAGTAAATAAAATTGCAATGAAAAGCTTCTCAATAAAATTTGTCGTTCGGAGTCGACTTTAAACAGTAGCTGCCGCCACTCATGTATAAAATTAACACACACAACATGAGTAATGTGAGAAGCTAGGACTGAAGGGTGCGGGCTTCTTGGGGACGATTGCTTTAGACTGTCTAATGGTGAAGGTATAGCACTGGCCATTTTATAGTCACCTAGCAGCAACTCGTTTCCTTGCCGTTCGCATCTTGAGATGTCCACAAACATTACTCCCTCTCTTCCACCTTCCTATAACCCATTTTCTTAAAAAAAAAACCTGCACAATGCACTGCATGAGTAGGGGCCATCCCCTGAGTGCTGGTTTCACAAAAAAAAAAAAAAAAAAAAAAAATCTGTTTGGCAACAGATCGCAATCAGAATGATACAAGGGTGACCAATTCGTTCTTGACGCACAAATTTGCAATGATCGTTCCTTAAAAAGCGATAAAAAAACCAAGTGACTCCTTGAAACCTAAAACATATTTCTTAGGAGGTTGCCACCTTTTATTTCATACTAAACTGCGACTGCCATCTCTTGGTACCACTCTCGTAAATCCAATTTTGAAAATTAATTTCTTGAAATTTTCTAAATTCTGTTAGATTCAAAATTTTTTTCACATTAATTGAGAGCAAAATAGAAGAGAAGAGGCCATCAAGCAGCTGCTAAATTATAATCTCCAGGTGCTAATTGATTGATTTAATAAGCGCTTCACTTTATTTACAAAAGCAAAAAACAAAATGCAAATAAATTTAGCTATTGGCTGCGATATTCGCTTTTTTCAATTATTTTTGTACACTTTTATGTTCATTTTTCACCACCTCTCTCCACCGAAAAGCATTCGTGGTCTCAACGATTTTGCATTTCTAACCCAATAAATATCGTGAATAATTTCGCCTTATGCAGGGTTATTTTCCAGTGTATTTTTCTTTTCATTTTGATTTTGTATTTTTATTTTTCTGTATTTATTTTCTTAAGTTATTTATTTATTTAATTATTGTTTTTGTTTACAGATCGATTAGAATTTTTTAAATAAATAGGCAAGCTTTAGGCAAGTCTAAAAGGGGGCTATGCATGTAAGGGAGAATCCGATGTGTGTGTAACTAAACTCAGTGAACAGTGAATGAAAGTATGAGCAGAGAAATATATCAATGCGGAGACTTATGTGTGGGTCCGAAAGTGATCTTCTCTTTATCCTTCGCTTAGGTTAGAGGACGTGTACTTTCCAATCGACAAGTGCAGTACCCGGAGGTCCAGTTGACCCATTGTACTATCCTTCGCTTGACATTTAGATTTTTTGCCACTTTTTGTTGTAGAACTTCTAGGGTTAAGCATGGAGAAAGATGCAATCAAGGCAATTCTGTAATCAAAAAGCGATAACCTAGCCATTGAAATGAAGCCATGCTTGTATAGGGTCCACCAAATAACTTTTTTTTTTTTTTGAAAATGCTTTAAAAAAAACTACTGAATATTTTCTCAAATTTCTTTTTTTTATTTGAAAGTACAATCCTTCCGGTTAATAACGGAAAATAATTTCATTCAAATGGCTGCCTCGGCTGGCCATGCAGTAGCCTACACGATCGGTCCAATTTTTAAGCACATTATCGATTGTGTGCAGCTATATTTCACCGATGGCTTCATGAATATTGTCCTTTAAAGCGTCAATTGTCTCTGGCTTGTCGACGTAACACTGATGAGGATGCCAGTTTCTTTCACTTTTTTCACAAGATAACGAACATACGGAGCTAACGGTGCTTCTCTTCTTCCAAAATCCGTACGCAATTATCGCACACATTCTGCAACATTACCATGATTTTCAAAGTAATGTCGCAATATTTCCCAGCGTTGTTCAAGCGTATACACAACCATATTCGTTCAGCGGAAGGATAAAACTAATTATCTGTCAAATCAGACATGAGCTAAGTGTTACCATTCACGAAATAAGCACTAGTTGCAAAAAAAAAAAACGTTAGATGGCGGACCCGATAGATTACTGCTAGCCTATCGTAGGAATACTCCGACCCTTACATTTCTTCCTTATTAACCAGTGAAATTTAATACTTTTGTGTAATAATTTTGAACCTGACGAGGGCTTAAAATAGGTAAAAATGTTTCGGTTTTAATTTCCAAAATCGCTTGAATAGGATTTCAGTAATACATGACAATGTGCACTGGAACCAGCATATTCTTCCAGTATCAAAAAAAAAGCATTGAAGTGCCTTGATTTTTTAAGACAGTTCAGGAAATTCTTCTCTTCATCTGGTTACTTTCCATTTACAACACTTGCATGTGGCCGAAAACGGTGACTATCGATTGCGTTCTGTATGGTTCGTATGGTGATCCTATTAATTAGTTAGAAACATACATAACTAGCTGCCACGGCGAACTTGGTCCCGCCCAAAATTGATTTTTTTTATTGCCCAAAACAGGTCACATTATATATTTATTGTAATACGCTGCATAAAACAGTTATATAAAAATGACTAACTTACTATAAGTGTGTGGATCTATCTATCTACTATAGTTCAAAATTTAATCGAAGCCGGTACGTTATTTAGGTGAGGCATACAAAGAATAACAATAAGAGGTCCGAATCATGTGTAGCGCTGACGAAGTTGTAGTTGTTGTACTCGCTCCAAAACAAAATCTAACAGACATACTTGTTATATATGTACATATGTAGTTATAAACCATAGAATTATCCGACTTATAGGTATCTTTTAAAGGTGGACGCTTGCCACGCCCATTTTTGGTAAGTTTGTCGATATCGACTCTACGAACTTATCCACCAAATTGCATTCGCCTACGATTACTATGTCCCTAAATATTCCACGTTTGCCACGCCTACTTTTTGCTATATCAAATTTTTTTTTAAACTATCTAAACCTGATAAGTTTTCGAACAAAAAAAGAATGGTTAAAATCGGTTCAGTAGTTTAAGAATTATAGGTATCACTTGAATGGGGAGGGTTGCCACGACCATTTTTGGTGAGTTTATCGATATCGACTCTACGAACTTACTCACCAAATTTTTTTAGTCTACTATCAATATGTACCTAAATATTTAATTTTAACGATTTGCCACGCCCTCTTAACATTTAGGGATATGAAAAATAGATGTTGTCCGATTCTCAGACCAACCCAATATGTACAAAAAATTTCATGAAAATCGGTCAATCCATTTCGGAGGAGTTTAACCATTAACACCGTGACATGAGAATTTTATATATTAGATTGGTCATTACAACCCTACAGTCAGGATTTCGACCTAGCTTCTCCCACCACTTATGTTGTGTACGTTAATTTTATACATGAGTGGCGGAACCTACAGTTAAAAGTCGACTCCGAACGACTGATTTTTTGAGAAGCTCATGGAAATTTTATTTACTCTCAGAGCTTTTGCCAGAAATCTGCTGAGAGGAAGATAATAAGTCAGCACCAGAGATCAGCAATGAATCGTATTTTCGCTACTCATAGGTACTTATGAAATTTTGAGTATGAGTGAATCAAGAGTATTAAAATTCAACTACTCTGATTCATTCGTACCAGAGATCAGCAATGAATCGTTTTTCCGCTACTCATAAGCACTCATGCAATTTTGAGTATGAGTGAATCAACAGAATTGATATTCAACTACTCTGATTCATTCGTACTCGCTACAACATTGATTTATAAGTATAGGTTACAATGAGTATGAGTACAACGTTGACATCAAACTCACAACATTCGAAATGTGTTTGATTCATACACCTACTCATTCTGATTCATAAATTTAGAAAAATACTTATAAGTGATTCGAGTGGCTCGAATCATTCATCAAAATTTACAGCCTTTGTTATTGTTGCATATACAAACAAAGAAGAAAGGAAAGACAAAGACAACAAGCACAGCATACACACAATCTTCTTGTGAGTATAGTAGTGTTCGTACGCGAATCATACTTATTTTGTGCTTCGTGTAAATGTTAAGTAGAGACGAGTCGAAGTCAATAACATCATGCGTATTGTTAAGTGTGAATACGGCGAGTACTTCCAACTTTGAATATGTGTAGTATGAGTATGATATTAAAATAAGTATGAATGCGTATAAGTATCAGAAATAATAAGTATGACTCGAATCTACTCATCGTTTTGAATACTCGTTGCTGATCTCTGATTCGTACTCGCTACAACATTGATTTATAAGTATAGGTTGCAATGAGTATGAGTACAACGTTGACATCAAACTCACAACATTCGATTCATTGTATGATTCATACGCCTACTCATTCTGATTCATAAATTTAGAAAAATACTTATAATACTTACGAATGATTCGAGTCACTCGAATCATTCATCAAAATTTACAGTAGTAGTTATTGTTGCATTTACAAAAGAAGAGAAAAGAAAAGACAAAGACAGCAAGCAAAGCACACACACAACCTTCTAGCGAGTATTGTGGTGTTCTTACTCGAATCATACTTATTTTGTGCTTCGTGTATAATTTGTGTCATGGAGAGTCGAAATCAACAACATCGTGCGTATTGTTAAGTATGAGTACGATAAGTATTTCTAACTTTGAATATGAGTAGTATGAGTATGATATTAAAATAAGTATGAATGCGTATAAGTAGCTGAAATTATAAGTATGACTCGAATCTACTCATCGTTTTGAATACTCGTTGCTGATCTCTGGTCAGCACACTATCCATTAGACTACGACGACTTCTGAGTTAGTTCTTCAAATTTTGCTTCTGCTCTCGTATGTATTTATGTATTTTCGTTCTAGAGTATATGCAGGCAGACAGGTATGGCACTTCCAAAACCACCAAGAAAAACGTTGAAATTATTTGTTTTTTTTTTAAGTATTTTGTTCTATTTTCTAATACCATTTCGATTTTGTTTTATTGATAACGACAGAATAAATAATTCCCCATTTAAACTGTAAACGGAACTGTAGTTTATGCACACGTTCTCACCAAGAGACTTTAAGGGTCTTAAGTATTTGGGAGTCTTAAACCAAAAAAAAAAAAAAACAAAAACCCGGCGACATTGTAAATATTTGTTCAAATGCTTAAAACTCAGCGATAAACAATAAAAATAAAAAGTTTTTTAATAAAAAAAAAGAAAAAACTTTCCATTCTTTAGTGTTCAATACACTCGGCACTTAGAAAAATAATTTTACGGCAGTTTTCTTTCAAGGGAAATATTAACCAAAAAAAAAAAAAAAAAAAAATAAAGAAGGAAGAACCACTTGTTCTTTCACTTAAGAAGTCCAAATAAATCATAAAATAAGGAAATAAAACTTAAAAACAAAATGCCATAACAACTTTAAATAAAGAGGGGGAGCCCTATTAAACAAAAAATTTATGTTGACAACCCTCCCTCTTCTATAGAAAATAATATCACATTGCATGCGAGTGCGTGCGTGCGTGAGTGCGTCCGTGCGTTTGTCATTTCAATGTCTTCACTTTAGTTTTGAGGGGTTTACCCTTTTTGAATAATTTATGTTTTCAAGTAGTTTTTGATTTAAAAATGATTTGATTTTCTATTCAATTCGGTTCATTTTGTTGCCGTTTTTTTTTTTTTTTTTCATTAAATTTATTTATTTTTTATTGTAATTTAATTTAAAAATGCTACTGTTTATTCATTGGCTATTACTATTGTTGTTGCTGTTGTTGTCGATTTTTAGTTTTAAATTTTCCCTTCACTTGTGGTGCGATTAACTAAGAAAAAGAAAAAACCGTGGTTTTGTTTTGAAATTGAAATTCATTAACGAATGAAGAAAAAACACAAATAAATTAGAGAATAATTATCAAAGCTTTACAATACAGTGTTGGAAGAAATAATACAAACGATCCCAGTTCGCTTGCAGAACTAGGAAGAGTCATTCGATATGTATACGACACAAGTTAGAGCTATTTTTAGCTACGTATAGCCGGTATTAAGGATTACAATCCTTAACTGGATATGACAAATATCGGGTCCGCTATCTAACGTTTTTCTTTTTCAACTAGTGCTTATTTCGTGAATGGTAACACTTAGCCCATAACTGATTTGACAGATAATTAGTTTTATCCTTCCGCTGAACGAATATGACCCTCCAATGATCCATCCAATTGACCATCCAATGCGTTTTCGCTTCGCTAAGTAGGCCTGCGATCGACTTACAGAAGATGCCGATTTTGGCAAAAGCAATTATCTTTTCAGATGAAGCTCATTTTGATCTTGGCGGGTATGTAAACAAGCATAATTGTCGCATTTGGGGCAAAGAAAACCCGCACGCATACATTGAAAAGTCGACGCACCCAAAACGAGTCACTGTTTGGTGCGGATTTTGGTCCAGAGGCATAATTCGGCCATTTTTCTTCGAAAATGAGCAAGGAGTGGCCGTTATAGTCAATAGCGATCGTTATCGGGCCATGTTGAACCAATTTTTGTTCACAAAAATTGAAGAGGAGGATATTGGCAACATTTGGTTTCAACAGGACGGCGCTACGTGCCACACAGCCGAAGCTACACTCGATGTTTTGCGCCCTGTTCTTGAAGATCGCATTATCAGCCGCAGAGCTGATGTCGTTTGGCCACCTCGGAGCTGCGATTTGACACCATTGGACTATTATTTGTGGGGTGCTGCCGTCAAAGATAAGTGTTACGCCGACAAGCCAGAGACAATTGACGCTTTAAAGGACAATATTCGTGAAGCCATTGGTGAAATACAGCTGCACACAATCGATAATGTGCTTAAAAATTGGACCGATCGTGTAGGCTACTGCATGGCCAGCCGAGGCAACCATTTGAATGAAATTATTTTCCATTATTAACCGGAAGGATTGTACTTTCAAATAAAAAAAGAAAGCATTTTCAAAAAAAAAAAAAAAGTTATTTGGCGGACCCTTTAGAAAGTCTGTTTGCATCATTACTATCGCTACATTGCACACTGCACTTATGTCGGCCATGAAAACAATTTCCCACTTGTTTCCCCTTTGCCTTCACTCTAGGCTATCGCATCTTGACAACGTCTTGCAGGCGAAAGTGTCGGACCGTCAAACTACGATGATAATTGCTTTGATTTTGGATGGATACTAACATACTTTCTGACCCAGGCGGCTTTCAAGCCATTGGGTTTGCAACATAAAGGCCTATAAAACAGTTTACTACAGCAGAGCAGTGCAATATTCTCATCATATTGGTACAAGGACATAGTAGTAGTCTGGGAAACTGCAGAGCAGATAAATTGAACAGATGTGGTAACCACATTACATTGGTAGTCCCATTAGAAACTTGCAAGCTTCGGACATTGTTAAGAGAACTCAGTAACCCTGGCCTAAATGCCAGACTCAACAAGCCGCAATTTGAGACACATTGGTTCCATAACATTACATCGAATACATACATTAAAACCCTTCAATTATGATTGGCGGGACCTACAATTTAAAGTCGACTCTCTGAACGACAGATTTTTGAGAAACTTTTCATGGTAATTGCATTTACTCTCAGAGTTTTTGCCAGAAATCTGTTGAGAGGAAGTCGCCGAAGAAATATTTTTCATACTTCGTTTTGATGTCTGACCTGGGGTTTGAACCATTCATGGCCTTACGTCTAATAAGCCAACACACTATCTACTAGACTACGGCGACTGTATTTACAACGAAAACAGGTTAGGTTAATTGGCGAACCCTCCTTTAAATATTAGGTTCCCTGTTGCCCTGATGTTAGGTTCTTAGGATGTGAAACAATAAATAAATATCCAACTCAGGGGAGCAAACAATCCCTTTAGAAAACCATTCCGCCTGCAAAATAAATCTTGCTACTGCATTAGCACTTATTTTTGAACGTTCAATCGATGAGGAGGGAAGTCATAGAGATGAAATGTAGTCTCTTCTCCTCCTTAGACCTACAGCTCTTGCAGAAATCATCTGAGTGAATGCCAGATTTATCAGCATGGCTTCCAATAGGATTGTAGGCCATGACAACTACAATAGTTCGATGAATGTCCATGCAATTTATGGAAAGAAGTCATGTTCTTATTTATACTAGACTAGCTTAGAAATATGACACATGACCTCATGCTGCCAACGAAGTTGAGCCTACCTGTAAAACAACCGGTGATTCCAGTTTAACTAAGGCAATCGGAACACCAATTCCCTGTAACATGTCAGAGAAATTCTGTACCAGCGCTGTATGCTTGAGAAATTCCCGGCATTTATGGACGAGAAGAGACTTAAACGATTCCAAAGAAAACGTCATCACACAAAACCTTTGCGCCGCTTTCAATATGACTTTGGCCTGAAAAACAATACAGTTGTCAGATAGCCTACACAAAAGTCTAATATCAGAACTTCTTATAAATATAATACTCACAGCCTCGTTCTGTGTTTAAAATTTTGAAGTGCTGGTATATACCTGAAAGCCACTACCGGCATCCTCCAAATCGTCGAACCGATTAGAATCATAAAAACAAACCTACTGGCAAACTTTAAAATAAAATACCTCATGTCATGCTACATATACGCTTTTTTGTTATTCATATTTTATCCACCACTGCAAAAAATTCCTCAACATTTCATACGATTTTATCTCAATCTTTAAGTTTCTGCAATTTTAAAACATAAATTTCATTTATCTCTACTCCACGAAAGAAAAAAAAAACGCTATTTTGCAACACTTTATTTATATTTCCTTGAAGACATTTTGCCAGATTTATCATAACAATACCCACTCACTAGCATTAGTACTCTCACCTCAATACCTAAATACACCAAATGCAACACTGTTATTACTCATTGCATTGTTATTGTTATTGTATTTGTTTAAAGTCTTGCTCTCTCGTCACATACTCATTTTTTAGTATTGATAAGTTGTTATGTATGTGTATGTGCAAGTGTATGCATGTGGACTTTTGCCGTAACTCAATGCCAACCACTTGTTTCATTTTGTGAATTACGGTTATTTTGTTATATTTTTTTGTTTTCGTGTGTATTTTTATTTAGTTTTTGTTGTTGTTGTTATTGTAGTTAAATACTTGTTAATACAGTCTTGCTGTTATTAAATATACCCCAACTATCTATGCAAGTTAATGTATGTTTTATTCTTACTTGTTATTGTTATTGTTTTTCTGTTTTTTTTGTGTTATTGTTATTATAAAATACATCTTGTTATTATTAGTGTTGCTAAATATATTATGGCTGGTGATTGTTTCTATTTTTTCCTTTTTTTTTTTGTCTTAAAACACGCAAATAGTAAATTTGTATAGTTGTTGTTGTTTTTTTTTTCTGCCAGCAAATGCAAGAAAATTAACTCAACAAACAGTGTAGAATTACAATGTAAGCGACTGAACTACACAAGTCGTGTGGAAATTATAAATAAAAATTTAAAAAATGCTCAAGTTAAACATTTTTTGTATTGATTTTTTTGATATAAAAAATAATGATTTTTTTTTTTAAATATTACTTCTTCCTGTTTAATTAATTTTTTGTTATTAGTTTTGTTAAGTTTTCTTAAATTAAAAAAAGAAACCTAATTTTTATTTTTGTGGCTTTGCAATTAAATATTTCGCAATCAGTAACTGACTCAGTGTCTTAGACCCAGCCATTCAAAATGCTGGCTTTTTAAGATTGTTTTTCTTTCCAAATATTTTTAACTTTTAAATTTTGTTTTATTATCAACTAAAGATTTTTTCGTTTTTTTCATATTTTTTATACTTTTCTCAACTAATTATGAATGAATCATTTTAAAAAGGCAAGTAATTTAGTTTTTTTTTTTATTAATAAATTCAATTTAAAAAACGGTATCCATAGCCTGAAGGTTATTTAAAATACGATCAACTAAAAATATATCAGGGCTTCAACTTAAAAAATTAAAAATTCAAATTTTCTAAAAATTAAAGAAATAAAATAACTTTTCAGAGAAGAACGAATAAGAATGAAATCTAATGATCGAAGAGTTTCAAATGAAATGAGTAATTAAAGATGAAGAGCAGAAGAAATCCGCAAGCCCATAACACTAATCCTAACAATATCAAATCATCTAAAGAGTGATTTTTTAGCTATTATCGTTTTGGCAACACTGGTTTAAACAGCTCACGCACGTTTCGTGTTTTGTTTCACTGTCAAACATCTTCAGTTTGGTCTATAATTTAACCATGAATCGTCTTACAAACGAACAACGCTTGCAAATCATTGAATTTGGCATCATTGGACCGTACTTCTTCAAAGATGCTGCGAATCGTAACGTAACTGTGAATGGTGAGCGCTACCGTGAGATGATATCCAACTTTTTTTTTTTGCCCAAAATGCAAGAGCTTGACTTGCATGACATGTGGTTTCAACAAGACGGTGCCACATGCCACACAGCACGCGTAACAATGGACTTATTGAGAGGCGAGTTCGGTGAACATTTTAATTCACGTTCGGGACCGGTCTAGATCATGCGATTTAACGCCTTTAGACTATTTTTTGTGGGGCTATGTTAAAGCTCTTGTCTATACAGACAAGCCCGCTTCAATTGACGCATTGGAAGACAACATTGAAGCATTTATTCGTGATATACCGGCCGAAATGTTGGAAAGAGTATGCCAAAATTGGACTAAGCGGATGGACCATTTGAGGCGCAGTCGCGTTCAACATTTGCATGAGATAATCTTCA
This sequence comes from Sarcophaga caerulescens, assembly GCA_927399465.1. Lineage (NCBI taxonomy): Eukaryota > Metazoa > Arthropoda > Insecta > Diptera > Sarcophagidae > Sarcophaga > Sarcophaga caerulescens. The sequence goes on from OV656873.1 coordinate 18,336,593, forward strand.
AACATTAAATTATATGGATCGTACTATCGATTCAAATAAAGATTTCATGCATTTTTCTGAATTTTATGTGTTTTTTTTTTTTGAAAAATTTTCCTATAGCTCTTAAAAAATCACCCCTTATTAAGAGGCCTTGGAACATTCCTTTGAGTATGATATGGTAATCATAGACCTAGTATATGTCCTAAAATTAGCTCCTTAAACAAGTGACCTTGTTCAGATGGATACTATTAAATAGTTAACAGTGCTCTGTTTGCACTGTTATCGCTAAATATGGCGCTGCTAAAATTTATGGATTGCGTCTTGGATTTTCAAATTCGAATTTATCTTCACACACATAATAGGATATATGTAAGTAGACGGGCTATCTAATCTCATAAAATCAGGCGCTTGAAGCAATAGTGATTGATTTTTTCTTAAGGCTCTGATAGCAATTAAAATTCAAAATTATTTTATTATAAGGACAAAGGCAATATTCTACTCATTTTGGCAACTACATAGCTGGCAATAGATTTAAAGATTGGATACCGGGAAAACCAAGTTTAAGATCACATACGTATGCAAGTTGTTCTCTCTAACGGACTAACCCCCTAATTAAACTAATTTAACGCCGATTTGTTTATGTTTAAATAACTAAAGATAAGGAAGGTAAACGTACTAATCTGTATGTATTCGGGGTATGATCTTTAAAATAAATTATAAATCAGAAATAGTATGTATCAACTTATTTTTATGGTGATTAAAAGAATTTCAATGTCGCATTTACTCTGTGACTACAAAAACAATTTTTCATGGTTGTAAAACAAAAGTTCATAGACTTCTTCTATCTAATGGCTCCCAAAACTCTTTTCAAGATAACCAGCAGGAATTTGTTAAATTTCTTATTTTTACGCGGCGTTGTTTTCTTTTTAGATTATTTCTTAAAACAAAAAAAAAGTAGTAAAAATAATATTCCTGCTTAAAATTATGGCTGCTTGATACATCAGCAGATAAAAATTTAATTTCAAACTACCGTTAGAACAGAACATTATTTGAAAAGAGAAAGAGAACGAAAAAAAATAAATTAAATATTATACGATATATTATATGTATTTAAGATATATATTAAGATAATTTAATGCTGCTGCTGCTACTGCAGCGACTGCTGCTGCCTCTACTGTACATATTTTGTTTTTATGTGTTGTTAGTCGTACATTTATCTCTCAGTTAGGCTCGGCCTCTCTGTTTACAATAATTTATCTGTTGTTTGTACACACTATATTAACAAATGCAAGTACTTTCTGTGCATAACAGAGCATTATTCATACACGAATACAACAATACTGCTGCTCATCTGTCGCTGTATGGCTGTATGCATGTAAAGTGTACAATCGAAATTGTTGTAAGAAAAATATGAAAACAAAACAACAAAGCGTAGTCGTTGTCGTTGTTGTCGTCTTATCTGCAGTTTTCGTGGTCTTTCATAATTTCTGTTGCTTAATTAAGTAGTAGTGGAGCTCAGTACTGTAACTATTATTTTTTTTTTTTTTTGGTTTTTTTTTTGTTGTTTTCTTGTATCAATTCTTAGGAATTTAAATATTTTTTTTCTTATGTGTTTATATTTTGAAAGCCGCTTATCTCTTTCTTTCTTAAGCTGTGTTGTTTTTCAATTATTTTTATGACGAGAGAATTTTAAAAATTTTTTCACAACAAATAATTTATCTTTTGGGACAAAAACATTGAAGAAAATAAATGTTTTTTTTCTTCTTCTTTAATTTTTATAATTTTCACAGCTGCCTGCTACGAAAAGGGTCAATGTAACATCGTCTAAAGAAATCATCTTTATAAAAGGCCCTTGAAATTAAGGTTTTTATATTCGTATTTTGCAAAAAACAAATTAATAAAAAAAAACTTAACAAAATTTTTATATTAAATTAAATAAGGTGTAGTAATAAGGAATCTATTACTTTTTCCAAGAGGCCTTATCTGTAATCCGTAACTGGTTCAGCTTAGTGGTGAGATAAGATTTCATACTAAAAACACCTTTGACAGTTCAAATGCTTGTCAAAAACGAATAAAGGGCTACCCATTTCGTGGTTTCAAAAGTATGGGACTGGAATTCGACACCTGTCAAACTAAGTTGTGAAACCAATTCAGAAAATTCAATTCATTACATTCAGAAAAAGTCACTGTTTGGTGCGCTCTTTGGTCCGAAGGTGTGATTGGACCTTACTTCTTCGAAAACGACGATGGAACGACAGTCACCGTCAATTCGGAGCGTTATGGTCATATGATAACCGACCTTTTGTTTTGCCTGCTATTGGAGAATACGACTTGGAGAATATGTGGTTTCAACAAGACGGTGCCACATACCACCAGCGTTGCCATTTGCCAAGTTTTCCCTTTTTTCAAGTTTTTGGAGATGCGAAAAAGTTTTCATTAAATTTGTTTTCTAACAAAACAAGTTTTTTCGACAAAATTAAATTAAAAATTTTTTTCAATAAATTCGGTATTAAAACAGGAAATATTTACATTTTTAAATAAAATATTGTGTATTTTATTAGTCCCGGACAAAAAACGCAAAAAAACACCAACAGAGGGCACCGGGCTCCGGAATTTCCTTTAAAAATGTTGGTACTTTCACACAGAAGAAGAAGAAGTTGGAATCACACAGAAAGAAACAGACACAAACAAAAAAGGGGGAGAGCGCGACTACACTTATGAAGCCCAAGCTGCTAATGAATCTGTGGAGAGCCTTGATGTCGGCTCTCGACACAGAACTCAAGCTCTCAAAGAAGGCCCTGCCAAGGGTCCACAACCTCAAACTACCAAGGGCTGGGCAGTCATGTGACCTATCGTGAGATTGATACAACCTTAGGCATTAGTGGGACCAGCATACATTCAATATTGCATGAACATTTGACTGTCAAAAAAATTTGTTCGCGTTGGATTCCACACAATTTGTCAATCGCTCAAAAAAAGGCTCGTGTCGTTGAATCTTTTAAGTTACTGTAAATAAAGAAAATACTTTACTCCATCCGACCATATTTACAGGACCTTTATCTGACCTCGGATGGACTACAACTCTCATGTATGGGCCGGTGCTTCAAAGTCTATTTTGAAGCTTCTCGACCGCGTACAGGAGAGGGCGAAGGTGCTTATTAATGACAGTAGGGTATCCAACTCTATTGATTTGTTGGAGCATAGTCGCAATGTGGCGTGTGTTTCATTGTTCTATCGGTACTATAATGGTAGGTGTTCTCGAGAGATAAGGGGCTTGGTTCCCGATAATCACATATTTTTACGTAGTACTCGTACTTCTCGCAGAGCACATCCTTTTGTGGTTGATTGTCCAGTGAACCGCAAAATGCATTACAGGGAAAATTAATTTTTTGCCCGCACTGCTCCCTTGTGGAATGATCTTCCTGCGGAAGTTTTTCCTGTCAGTTACGATATTGGTAAGTTTAAATCAAATGTCCACAAACACTACTCCCTCTTTCCACCTTCCTATAACCTATTTTCCTAAACCTGCACAATGCACTGCATGAGTAGGGGCCATCCCCTGAGTGCCGGTTTTACAAAAAAAAAAAAAAAAAAAAAAAAAATAGCGCTCGTATGTCAAAACGTTCTGAGTACGTATAACCTCAAAAATGTCAAGCTTTACGATAGAGGTGTCAGTTGGCAGATTGCAACACTAGGGTTGCCAAATCCCGAAATATAAAAGGCAACCCTCGTATTCTTTAATCATCCATAGGTTACATTCTGGCATGGTCCATTGCAGATAATTTTGCAAATAGATTGTTTAAGTTTTTTTTTTTTTTTTGGCAATAGGAACTACGATTTCTAAAATAATTCAGTAAAACCCCATCTATTTGGCTTGAATATGATAATTTCATGTTTTCCAAATAAAACCTTGAATTTTATGCAAAAACTGTAATCAATTTCTTTTCACTACACCTTGTATAGTAAAAACTAGTCAAGACAAACGATTTAATGTCAGGCGATTTCTATTTTTGTTTTTTGTCTCCCAACACTGGGTTTACAACTTGACATTCAAACTCTACAAACAGTAACTCAGTGTAGTATACACTTGATCTTGTAGTTTGAAAATATTCAAACAAACGACAACAACAACAACAATAATAAACAAAATACATACATAGCAGCTGTTAATTAACAATTTTATTTTATTGTAAGACAACAAAAAAAACAACAAAAACAATAAAAATTAAAAAAATAAAAATAGGAAAACAATGAAACATGCATGTCTGCTGTTATTCAGTATGTTTTCTCAGTCTTTGAGTCTTTCTTTAATTTTCGTTTTTTTTTTTTGTTTCTTTAAAACAATAATAATAATGAGACAAAGAGTCACGTCACGTGAGCCTTTGTATTGTTTGTGTATCCTCTTCTTGTTTTTTTTTTTTTTTTTTTTGTTTTTTTCCATCTCCTTGGAAAAACAGAAGGCCTTAATTGTGGTTGTTAACGGATAAAAACAAAAAAGAAACGAGACATTAAAGGCACAACAACTTGATATAGCCTGTGTACTGTGTAGGCCCTTCAGTACCACAAAAACAGGGCTCTTCATAGTATGACAAGTCGTGTGAAGAGTTCCTATTACATATTCTTATTATTTCTCTATAGAACAGTTGTTTAAATATTGAAAAAATTGTGTCAATAAATAAAACTGATAAAAATAATAATAAAGAAACAAGAAAAAAAATAAAGTTCTTGATTTGAATTTGTCGAAATTGGTTTGTCGTATGGAAACTTAAATAACTTTACAGAACATAACCTTCTTTTGTCACTTTTCGTTGCAAAAACAAAACGAAAACATTATCGTGCTGTCCTATAGATTTCAAGGTTTTGATGGCGCTTAACCCTACACTTGTCAGATATTTCCAAACTCTGGATTTGATTGAGTACAAATTCATGAAGCTGGAAATGTAGCTGTCGCTGGTAGGTTAGGTTAGGTTAGAGGACGTGTACTTGTCAACTGTGACAAGTACAGTACCCGGAGGTCGAATTGACCCATTTTACAAACGTCCTAGCTTCTCACACCACTCGTGTTGTGTGCGTTAATTTTATACATGAGTGGCGGGACCTACAGTTTAAAGTCGACTCCGAATGACAGATTTTTGAGAAGCTTTTCATGGCAATTTCTACTCTCAGAGTTTTTGCCAGAAATCTGTTGAGAGGAAGTCGCCGAAGAAATATTTTCATATTTTCGTTTTGATGTCTGACCTGGTATTTGAACTCGGGCCTTTCGTCTAATAAGCCAACACACTACCTACTAGACTACGGCGACTTCTAGCTGTCGCTGGTACCTCTGCAACAAATCTAGAGTGTGAGACAGCGGTTTATAGCGCCCCTTGAAATTATATCAACCTCTTCTTCATCATTCATAGATATCCACGTAACATTGCGTAATCAAATTACGGAAAGTTCGGAGATATCCAGCTTTAATATCCGTCATTATTCTACCATTGTGGTCCAGCATGTTAAAAGCTGTTATACTTTGCTTAAAAATGAAAATCAATCCGTTTGTATAACTTCATTAACTGAAGTGTATTTATAGGCCTTCTAGATTGCATTCAGATTAAAGATAAGCAATGAAGATTAGTTTATATACGATGAGTAAGGTAAGAGAAGGGTAAAAAATCCTATAACCACACTTTCGGTTCAAATAATGAACCCATTAGGATACCCTTTTAAATCGTAGAAATCTATCTAACCTGCTACTTTCTGAGAATTTTTTACTGTGATCGTTAAGCAGCTTTATATCATTAACCTTGAAGTCAGGTGACCCATTGCGTTCGGCTTAGAAAAAGGAAAGTTGAAATAAAGAAAGTATCAAAAAGGGAACCGAAAGAGTGAAAAAACTGAGGGGTAAGTAACCTTAGGATAGAGAGAGAGAGTTTCAACTTCTGACAAAGTATTGAAATCTTTAAAGAATCCTTACTGCATGATATTCAACCATTTTAGCTCCCAGCGTCTTTGCTCCTACGCCCAAAGCCATTTTTTCTAAAAAAAAGAAAACCCAATGTAGCAAAAGTATCAAGAAACCACCAGAAACTGTGCTAAACCGGTCCAGAGACCCTTACACAGCACTAATCGAGATTAGCTGCCAACGAAAATTATCTAAGAACCCGTATTGAAAAAAGCGTGTTCTATATGAAACTGCAGGTCCATATAGAGGCTACAGTCCGCAACCTTTTCAAAAAAATATCAGAATCAATGCATAAGAAAATGGACATTTCAATCCATGTTGAAAGTTCTTCGATATACCTATATTTGGAATTATATTTGGAATTAGAATCTACAAACGAGGTAAAAACATGGTCTCGGAAAATCGTACGATCATGACGTTCTCTCCTAGCAAATGGAACAAATGAAAACGTTCACAGACCAATTCACTCTATCTTCTGACACCCTGCGCCGCAAAAGACTTGATGTATAAGTCAGTCAAGTTTATTCAAAATCTCGGCCGGCATGTAATAAACTGGCCGTATAATATATGGAAAAGCTCAAGTAAAAAACAACAAAATTAATAAGATTCTATTTATCGGTGAGCTTGGAAAGTATTCAAAGATTTTCTGCTTTCAAACGCCTGTATAGTAATTGATTGCAACAGCTTAATGAGAATACTTTAGATAAAGTTACCACCACACCGCCCACGTTGAGTGTGTTAATTTTATCCAAGATTGGCGGGAGCTACTACTGTTTAACGCCGACTCCGAATTTCTGCCGAATTGCTTTTATTTACCATTTTTTGTTAAGGTACCAGAGCTAAGATTATAACCCTTGACCTTTAGTCTAATAAACCAACACACTACGCCCTAAACTACGGCGACTAGAATCAGACAGTCAGAATGCACTATAAACCCGAGCAGAGCGGAGCTAGCATTAGCGAAAACGTATTAAGAATAACTGCTGGGGGTTGGTTCTCTTAAGTGTTCGTTGAAAATATGCCAGAGTGGATGCTGTCTATAAGCTAGTATGTGCTACTAAGTAGTTTATTTAATGATTTGTTGCCGGTTACCGATTTGACAACAGTCTAGATAATATACTTGGGGACTCTCTATAGTTTATAATAAATCGTTATCGATAACATATTACTCTAGAAATGTATTAGTAAGTACACGTACCTTTTGCAGCGCTCATTAAATCCTTAACCTCCTTAATGATTCTCTTAATCTGATGACTAGTGATTTCCAATTCCTTTTCGTGGCGATTTAAATTATCCCGAAACTCTGGACTATCAACGATGCATTCCTCAAATTCGAGCGGCTCCAAACCGCGACGGGTATCTTTAACACCGCCGCCCATTTTCTTAACACCGCCAATAATATTATTAATATTGTTGTAGTTGTTGTTGCTGCTGCTATTTTTATAACTGCTACCGGTGCGACCCACCAAACGATGTGATTTTGATTTACTTTTTAAGTTTTTCTTTAAATTTTGTGTTGCCGCTGATGCAGTTGTTGTAATATTTTTAACGTTGTTCTTATTGTTGTTGTTGTTACTATTGGCAAGAGGCGTAGAATTCGATTTGGTGAGTTTGTGACCGGTAGTAGTTGAATTTGTATAATTTAAATTGTTGTTGTTAATATTATTGGTGTTATTATTGTTATTATTATTGTTGTTATTATTATTATTATTCGTTGACTTTTGATTATTCTTCATAATTTTCGAGTGTTTTTATTGTGGTGTACACACACAATAATTTTATTTTAATTTCAATTCAGTGTCAATTCAGAGTCACAAGGATAATAAGAAAGCGCGCGTATGCGTTTGCGTTCACGTTCACGTTTTGCGGGTAAAGATAGTGTTAAAAAAGAGAGCAAGAAAGTAGAAGAAAAAAGATGGAAGAATATAAGAAATTTAAAAATGTTTCCAATATTGTAAGATTTTCAGTTGTTTTGTTTGTTGGTTGGTAATACTTTTTTTGTGTGCGTGTGTGGTTTTCTTTAATTTAAAACAAAACGAAAAAGCATTAAAATTAAGCAAAAAAAAAAAAAAATATTTTTAACAAAAATATACGTTGAAAATAATAGTTAAAGAAACAAACAAAGAAAAAAATAATTTACAAATTCACTGCATTTTTTAGCTTATGTTGTAAGTAAAACGAAAAAAAAATTTTTTGGCACAAATTTTCTTTTTTTCTTTTTGTATTTTTCTCTTTACACTCTCTGGCTCTTTAACACTTCTAATAATGCTCGCGTTTTTCTCTTATAAGATGGTTTTGGTGGTAATAACAACACTCTTTACTTTTCTGCTTCTTCTTCGTTTGCTGTTGCTGATGTTTACTTAATTTTTCCGTTTTTCTTTTTTTTTTTTGCTTTTTTTGTGGTTATTTTGTTTTTGAATTCTTGTATTCTTTTACTTTTTAGTGTTTTTCTTTTGATTTATTAAAGTCGTTAAAGCGGTAGTAATGGTTGTTGTTGTTTATGCTTTGTTGTTGCATTTGAAATTCCATTGCACCACACAACCTCTCCAAAATAAATGGTTTTTACAAACACAAATTCTCAATATTTCTGTTGTAAAGCATAAAAAAGTATGGTTGACCGGCGTGCGTGTATATGTATGTGTGCAAGAATGAGTGTAAGGTGGCATAAGTGTGGTTTCTTCCCTCTATTATATGTACTGTTATCGTTCTTGCTTTTATTTTCAAATTGCACCTTTTTTTTGTGGATTTTCTCCTTTTTTTCTGCTTCTTCTTGTATTATGTTTACTTTATTTTTGTTGTTATTTTCCTTTTTATACGTTTTGTTTGTTATTGTTATTGTTTTTCACTTGTATTAGATTTTTATTCTCTTTTTTTCTTAACTTTGGCACTCACATTCTGTCTCTTTCTGTCTTAGGTTGTTTTGTTTTTATTAAAACGATCAAATATGACATTTGCGCACTCGCACTCTTAAAACAACACGAAGAATTTCTTATTGTAAGTCTTGTTTTTAGCGATTTTTTTTTTGTATTCACTCACTTAAGCAATTCTTGTTTCTTTTTTTCATTTAAAAAAATTTCTATTTTTGTTTTTTTTTTTTATTATAAAACAAATTCTAAAGATATTTCCTTATACAATTCTCTCACACAATAATTCGAAATTCAACTGCAATGAAAAAACAAAAACAAATAAGATTTCAATTATAAACATTTCGTATGGAATTTTTAACAAAAATTATTAACACTTGTTACACGCCTTTACAAGACTTCTAAAAAATATTTTTAAATTTTCTTTTCCTGTATATTTTACGAAAGAAAAAAAATATAAAAAAATACAACAACAACAAAACTTCACTTTTATTCTTTATTTCTGTTTTCCCTAAACTCGTCAATGTAATGGAATGTTGCCGTTTTATTTTTGTGCAGTTTTTTTTATTTTGTTTTTGTTGTTTTTATTTTAATTTCATATTTTAAAGTTTCCGTTTCGTTTACTTGATCGTGTTTCACTTTATGTTCGCATTTTAAAACTGTTTTGTTTGCTTTTTTAGTTGTTGGTTGGTTGGTTGGCAATCTGGTTTGACGTTTTTCTTTTTGTTTTTTTTTTTTTTGTTTTTGCCATTGAAAACAAAAACAAACAAACAACAAAATTTAGTTATTTTTTCTACTCTTCTCTGCTTATATGTTCGTTTGCAACTTCAGAGTTGTTATGAGGTTGGCTTACAGTGGTGTCTCCTTTCAAATTAAAAACAAATACGCTCAACTTAAAAAAGCGCTAAAACCGTAGTTAACTGAATATTGAAATATTCTTTCAGCATTTATTGTGTAAGTTAGGTCGCTAGATAATTCAATAATAATTTTTCTTTACAGAAACTCATAAAGTTATGCTTATGTTATGTATGGCAATCGAAATTTTATTAAGAAAAATTATTTCTAAAAAAAAAAAAAAAAGAATGCAATGTTGGGGAAATTATTTGTGGTAGAAGTCAAAAAGAGAGAGAGAAAGTTAGTGAATACAATCTAGTGAATAATTTGACAACAGATGTCTTCTAAAAATGATTCCTACGAAAAATCTCCTCCTATCACTAGCAAGCGTTTCGTTGTTGTAATGATAAAAATAACTTTTCCCTTTTCTGTACATGTTCGAATATTCACAAAATAGACATTGGGACACCGGTCCATACCTTAGAGCTGTGTTCTCCTTTTAGTTACACTCCGGTAGTGTAAATTGCAAGGACATCAGATCAATTATATCTAAATCGGTTTAGGGAGACATTTAAATGTTTTCTTTGATATTTGTAAAATATTACAGGTCCAAAAAACAGCTAACCAGACACGTATAATCAATATATCGACACTTCAAGACACAGATCCGAGATATTTAATGCCACGCTTACGCATTACTAGTTAACATTGGGTAATACAAGCGTCGATATCGCGGTTCACATAGCCATATTCGATCTCACATTGATAATACACTGTAGATTCATCCTTATTAAGGTCTTTGGCTCCAATATTGATAACCAATGTCGATATCATAAAACCTACAGACCATTTTCAAAGAGAAAAAATCAAGTTGAGGTCAGAAGCGAAACTTGGCTTAGGTACCCCTCGATACCTAATGTTATCTCATGTACAACGGCTTCTATATAGTCCTTATCAAATCTTTAAGCTTGGGCTACTTAACCTTGAAAACTCTATTCTTGAACATAGAAATCACTAGCATCCAAAATAAAAAACCAAGCACTAGAAAAAAACATTTTAACTGGTGTAGTAGACAGCCAGCAATGAAGTGTCGAATATTCTATCAAAATCAAGCAAAGTATTACCACTGCCGACATAAATTTTATTTTTATTGCTTTTTGCCCTTTAATGAAACCTCTTTCCAGTTTCTTATTATTGTCTGTCTTATTTCGCATTCATTAATCAAGTTTTTTTTTTTCAAGTTAAAAGGGTGACTTCTCTAATGTGGAAGGCCTTAGGATGATTGAGTTGACATAGGTCTTTGTCTGGAAAATGTTTCCCCTGTAAAAATGTATTGGGCTAGTAGTGGGGAGCTTTTCTTGTTATTGAGTTATTCTTCCTAAGGAAGTAAGACTGCCTGATGTTAGCTAGCATCATATCCAGTGATCAGAAAGACTTTCTGGATTGATTATTTCGAGTGTTTTAAAGTCTATTAATTTAGAAAAAAAAAAAACGAAAATCATTATGAAAATTATTGCTCGCCTTCACCCGGAATCAAACTGGGCTGCTGTGGTCAAGCACTTTAACTATCTTATTAACACAGATTTGTTTCATGTTTAAACTTAAGAAAAGTCATTAGCTAGTAAATGTTAAATTATTTTTTAGTTTGAATTGGAAACTTTTGCAGATTTTTTGTCATCAGTTCTCTTTAAAAGAAGTCAGTAATTTGCCAGACATATCCAGACATAGGTATCTCTTGTTTAGTACGACTATCTCTATAGAAAACACAGGTAGCCACTATGAATTAAACTACCAACGTAGATTTTTGTTTTAATATTTTCTATCAGAAACGATAATTTTATTTAAAAACAAAACTCGCATATTCTACGTACGTATGTACATAAATCGCAGCTGAACACTCGATCGATATCACTTTCTTTTTAAAGCAAAACATTTCCAACAAAAAGAGAGTGGGAGAACGATATCCATAATTATTATCACTTTTTTATTTTTGTTGTTGTTATTGTTTCTTGTTTTTATGGTTTACTAAAGATCATGATTCACACCATTTATAGAAAATTATCAAATTGGTTATAATAACACGAAATACAACAACAACAAAACAAGCAAAAACACCAAAAGCAACACTGGTTAAGGGAATGAGTGAGTGGGAACGACTGGAAAAGAAACCCCACTATTAGTAATCAAAACACAAAAAAATAAAAACCAAAGTCACACTAACAAACCGCACTTTGAACAAACGATCTACACAAGGTTCTTTTTATTTACTCGCACACTCACACACACACACACACACACTTGCTAATGAAACAATAACAATTAAAATAACAGAAACTCTCATTAATTTGTGAATAAAAAAAAAAAAGTTGAAATTTGCAAATGAAAATCAAATACAATAGCCAGCCTGCTTAAAAAATGAAACACATACACTCACACGAAATAAAAGAGAGTTTTTAAGGTCGAAAGAAAACCGATTAGATTGCCTTCAATTAAGGAAAATAATTAGAGATGCTAACTTGGCGGGTTTTTTAACACATTCGCGGACAAGACGTCCATCAATTTCAGTTCAAAATTATGGGACAGGACGACATATACAGTCGCCAATATTATTTATCATTGGGACAAAACGGTAGCTCCCGCAATAAAGTTAATATTAAATTATGGTTTGTTAAAATGAGTGTCCTGTGCTACCAACTTAATATTATCGCTGGGACAAGACGGCATTACCCGTTGAATAAAATTATTAAAAAATTTGACTAAATATGACTATATTCTTGATTCTAATGATTTCGCTCCATACCCCACAATGAGACAAAACAGAATTTAACTGTCCGCGAATGTGTTAAATGTTAATACAAGTTGTCTCCAAGAATGAACAAAAATTTACCATTCAGGGGACAAATCCTCAGTCCGCCGCTCATTATAAAATAACTGCTACTTGGCTTATACTTATAGCCAAGCAGCCCTAAAAGACCTGTGATAGGGCCTACACTACCACACCCATCCTAAATAATAGATGGCGGACATCTCTTATTCAAACGACTAGATATTCTAATAGATACACGGGATTTAAAAAACCTATACTAGCTAAGATAGGCATTAAACTATCAATCACAGACTTTGATCATACGATCGATGTCCTTTTCGCATTTAGAACAGAGATACATAGGTTTTTCCAAGTCTGGTGGTTAGGTTGATTACCATTCCTTTACCATTGTGTAGAGGTGTCTGTAAAAAGGAAAAAAATTTTTGTTCTCTCTGGATAGCTGACACGGTGTTGTCAGAACTTGTAAATAATTTGTCAGTGACTAAGTCTTTCTTTATTTTTATATATGTATGTCCTACACCTTTGGTTAACCTTTAAATCTGGGACAACTTCTGCTCTTTACAAACAATAATGATTCGCAGCTATCTTCCTAAATGTTATAAAGGGTGATTTTTTAGCTATTATCCTTTTGGCAACATTGGTTTAAACAGCTCACGCACGTTTCGTGTTTTGTTTCACTGTCAAACATCTTCAGTTTGGTCTATAATTTAACCATGAATCGTCTTACAAACGAACAACGCTTGCAAATTATTGAATTTGGCATCATTGGAGCGTACTTCTTCAAAGATGCTGCGAATCGTAACGTAACTGTGAATGGTGAGCGCTACCGTGAGATGATATCCAATCCCAAAATGCATGAGCTTGACTTGACAAGACGGTGCCACATGCCACATGCCACACAGCACGTGTAACAATGGACTTATTGAGAGGCGAGTTCGGTGAACATTTTATTTCACGTTCGGGACTGGTCAATTGGCCGCCTAGATCGTGCGATTTAACGCCTTTAGACTATTTTTTGTGGGGCTATGTTAAAGCTCATGTCTATACAGACAAGCCCGCTTCAATTGACGCATTGGAAGACAACATTGAAGCATTTATTCGTGAGATACCGGCCGAAATGTTGGAAAGAGTATGCCAAAATTGGACTAAGCGGATGGACCATTTGAGGCGCAGTCGCGGTCAACATTTGCATGAAATAATCTTCAAACATTAAATTATATATGGACCGTACTATCGATTCAAATAAAGATTTCATGCATTTTTCTGAATTTTATGTGTTTTTTTTTTGAAAAATTTTCCTATAGAAATAAATTTTCCCCCTACTGTTTGTACCATAGTCAGAATGCCCGGAGTGCACTATATTTGCTTGATATAGGAAAGGATATTCTTTTCGCTAATAGTTCTGGAGCATGTAGGCTTTTCACCCCATCATTTTACCCGGCAGTTGTTCACCGTCGCCGTAGTCTAGTAGGTAGTGTGTTGGCTTATTAGACTGAAGGCGCGAGTTCAAACCCCAGTTCAGACATCAAAACGAAAATATGAAAATATTTCTTCGGCGACTTCCTCTTAGCAGATTTCTGGCAAAAACTCTGAGCGTAGAAAAAATTGCCATGAAAAGTTTCTCAAAAATCTGTCGTTCGGAGTCGACTTTAAACTGTAGGCCACTCACGTATTAAAATTAACGCACCCAGTATAAGTGGTATGAGAAACTAGGTCGTAATCCTGACTGAAGGGTTGTAATGACCAATGATGTATGTATGTATGTAGTTTTTCACATAAGTTCATTGCTGTTAGTCATATTAACTGCTTTTAATTCTTTCTATGGCAACATAAATATATTTTTGAACAGTAATTTGATTACAAATTAATTCCCAGACAAGTGCTTTTTGGGAACAGAGAAAAAAGCCTGGGTATGACTAATCTATGCTTTATTCCATGATAGCAGCTGATCTTGCATCATAAAACTCGTGTAGATTTTATTAATGGATCCACTGTATTGGTTAGGTATTTAAACTTCTTGTGATTAGTGTTCAATCCTTTCAAAATAATACAAAAAACGTCAAAATGCGATGTGAAAATAGATTTCCGACATTTTGCACAATATAATTACTTGTCATAATTTAATATATTCATATTTTATTTTGTTTATAAAGCTAAGAAAAATCTCTTTAATTTGAGTTATCAATCGTAAAAAAATGTCTTTTTAGTGTAAATTTCTAGTCTAGATTAGAAATTGACGTTTTTTTTTTTTTTTGTTGCCAACTTTACTGATTGACAACATTTGCTGATCATTTAACAAGAGGAGAAAAGAGAACAAAGCAAAAAAAAAAAAGAAAAGAAAACAAGAGCATATTTTAGATGAGATTAGACATGTTAATTTTCAAACAAATTTTATTGTTTTTGTTTTTCAACACAGGTTGTTATTTGTTTCCTAAGGCAACAACAATAAGTAATATACAGCAAATAAGACAAAAGAACTGCAACAAACAGCCCCAACAATAAGGATGCCAAAATGTGTGAAATATGCAAGACTTCATCAATAAGTCATGCATGTAACTATGCGTGTGAGTGTTTGTGTGTATCAGTATTGTGTTGTGTTGTGATGTGATGTGAGAAGTAAACATCATGAATCGTGACATTTCGGTAATTCTATGGTGATAAGCAGACATTATGTATTTTAAGCACACAGAATATTTGTTAAAAAAAAACAACAACAACGACAACATTCATGCACACTCGTATAAACAGTGTACACTTGCAATTAAATGATGAAAAGAGAAATCAGAAACTTGTAAATAAAAACTGGATTTTGTTTTCCTTTAAAACTCCAATCAAGACAAGAGGAAACGGCAGAAGAATATTAAATACAAGAAAAGGTACGTACTAATACTACTACAAACAGCAATAAAAATGTAAATAAAAATCATAGGAAAGGAATTATTTTCTCCCTCTCTCTCTCTCTCTCTTTGGCTATGTTTTATTTTTTGACTGAGTTTAGTGGTGATAATTTAAAGGGTTTGTTTGGTTTGAATTTTTGGTTGATAAAACACAATAAGAAATTCAACAAAATTGTATTTTTTGTTGTTGTTTTCTGTTTAGAATTCCAAAGCTTTAGTTATTTCCTCCTTAATTTTTATATTTATTTGAATTATTTTTGATTTTCTTTTATTAAATTATCACACAGGCTTATCATGAGGCTTTCCTCAATTACTTTTGGTTCATTAATTTTTATTTATTTTTATGCAAAAAAACAAATGCCACTTTTTGTTATAATTTTTTTTTTTTTTTGCTTTTGCTCTATAACATTTATTTTATTTTCCGGTAATTGTTGTTGCTGTGGTTTTTCTGTTTTATTTATTTTTTGTTTTTCACAATTTCATTTTAATTCATTTTTCTTTATACATTGGTTTTGTTGTTGCATTTTTATTTGTTGAATGTCACCACAGGCAACGATGTCGCTTTTTTACTACTCTACTCCTCTTTATTTATTGTTGTTGTTGTTATAATCACTAATATTATACAGACAATAATAGTTTCGTTCGTTCATACCATACATACAAAAAAAATCTTAAACGTTACAATACATCGTATTAAAAATGCGTAACAATCGAACGAAAACAAAAAAAAAACAACAATAACCATAGTAGTGTTATAGAATAATTTTTTTTTTATTTAATCAATCTTTACTCTCGTAATTGTAACGTCGCGTTTCATGTTACAAAACTTTCCGTTATTTCGTTTAATACCGCCCGAATGCTCATTGAAAACTAAAATATTTTCTATGTTTTGTATCTACTTCATTCACTTACGCACACACACACACACATATGCATAGGCACTGCAACAACAAGTAGAGATAATGTTTCTCAGTGTTTTTTGTTTTACTTGGTTTTTCTATAAATTTTTGCTTTTGTTCGGAGTTTGAAGCGCAAGTTAAGTACTCAAATGAGAGAGATAGAGAGAGAGAGAGAGCAAAAAATGCCAGTGGTTTAGTAAGGAATGCTTTGGTATATGATACATATAATTTGTTAGTTTAAAAGAGAGTAAAGATTACAACCAAGGCTACCAGATGTTTTTGTTATTAAGAAATTATTATTTTCCCATAAATGTTTAACTTATTCGCCATTTTATGTGTGAAATTTATTCAATAAGAATTAAAATCCATTGTAATTAAAATTTTACAAACTGTTTTACTTTTTTTTTAAACATTGCTACGTTTTTTGCTGGCTCAAAGTTTACTTTGACAAGCTCTTAATAGTTTGTTATAAAGGGTGATTTTTTACCTATTATCTTTTTGGCAACACTGCTTTAAACAGCTCACGCACGTTTCGTGTTTTGTTTCACTGTCAAACATTTTCAGTTTGGTCTATAATTTAACCATGAATTGTCTTACAAACGAATAACGCTTGCAAATCATTGAATTTGGCATCTTTGGACCGTACTTCTTCAAAGATGCTGCGAATCGTAAGGTAACTGTGAATGGTGAGCGCTACCGTGAGATGACGTCCAACTTTTTTTTTGCCTAAAATGCAAGAGCTTGACTTGCATGACATGTGGTTTCAACAAGACGGTGCCACATGCCACACAGCACGCGTAACAATGGACTTATTGAGAGGCGAGTTCGGTAAACATTTTATTGCACGTTCGGGACCGGTCAATTGGCCGCCTAGATCGTGCGATTGAACGCCTTTATACTATTTTTTGTGGGGCTATGTTAAAGCTCATGTCTATACAGACAAGCCCGCTTCAATTGACGCATTGGAAGACAACATTGACGCATTTATTCGTGTGATACCGGCCGAAATGTTGGAAAGAGTATGCCAAAATTGGACTAAGCAGATGGACCATTTGAGGCGCAGTCGCGGTCAACCTTTGCATGAAATAATCTTCAAACATTAAATTATATGGACCGTACTATCGATTCAAATAAAGATTTCATGCATTTTTCTGAATTTTATGTGTTTAATTTTTGGAAAATTTTCCTATAGCTCTTAAAAAATCACCCCTTAGTAATTCCTCACCAGGGGCTTCTTTGTTGGCCCTATCGCTGAAATGGCATGCCAAATCAAGGTACTGGGCTGTCTGAGAATGTAATTGCTTGTACCTGTGCCTTCTGAATAGAATTTTGAAATTCTCTTTCTTTTATGGTTAGTCACAGTCAATCATTTGACGTTATGGGAGGCCAGAAAAGCTTCACTATGTTGCCCAGGCATCAATTACAAAACATTTGATGTATGCGCTAGTAGCTAGTACTGTTAAGGTTCCGAAGGTGTTGTTTGGCAACAGCTAATATCAAATTGTAATCCAGTTTCCTGTTTAAAACCGATTAGCATAGAGAAAGTTTCCTAACTACTGCCGCAGAGCTCAAACATATTGATTAACTCTTACAATTGCTGTCTCCTTACTGGCCATTATTATTGGGACTTTAGTGATTTCCAGTTTATAGATTTCCAGTATAACTAACTACTGCCGCAGAGCTCAAACATATTGACTAACTCTTACAATTGCTGTCTCCTTACTGGCCATTATTACTGGGACTTTTCTGATTTCAAGTGTATAGATTTCCAGTATATTGAGATCAATGGATACAAAATTGCCTCTGATCTATCAATTAGATAACGCTGTTCGACAATAAATCATAGCCCTTGACGGCTTTAGTCTGGGCTCAGCATATACTTTCTCAGTACATACATAGTCAATAGGCTTATCTGTACAATTTAATGGAATCCAATTAAGTATTTGGCTAATCGCTGATACAGGATCTATGCTTGGCTATTTAATATAAACTATTTCGGCCGTTTTTGTTAAGAATTTAATGGACACCGTGATTTGTGCCGAAGTGAAATTACAGGACCAAAGTTCTTTCCAAATGCTTAAATATTTACACAAGTTTCTTTGAAACTAAAGAAAAAGCCATGATATTGATGGCTTGTGAAGTGCTCACGCGAGTACAGTAGTAATAAATGGAAACCAGACGGCATAAGTCAATACAAAATAAATGGGAGATACGAACAAGAATTAATTTCCAACATTTTTCCTTTAAATATAATAATTTATTGTTACAATAACAAACTTAGAAAAAAACCTAGATCTGGCAACATTATTAACTAATTTTCATTGCGGAATGGAATGGATTGGAATATAAATAAATTTTTTGCTATTTCCGTTTCAAATGTTTCGCTAATAAAAACTCCCAGAAATAAAAATCATTGTCACAAACCATAATTAATTGGGAATTGTTTGCACCACTATTGGTTTGCATATAAGGAAATAGATGATGGTGGTGAAAAATAAATTTTTTTTTTAAAGAGAACAGTATAACGGAAGAGAATAATATCCAATACAGCTCTTCCCTGCGTGTGTAACTAAAAGTTAATCTTTTTATTAGAGACACAAACCGATATATTCGAACTTGAAGCAGTGTTGTCAGATTGTTTTCAAATTTTATTCCCAAATTTCGAAATTTTCAACTCCAAAAATAACAGAAAATAACATTGGCTTGAATTTTAATTTTCAAGTAAATGTAGAAAAATTTTCATATCACTTCTCTACATACATACATACATAATTGGTCATTACAACCCTTCAGTCAGGATTACGATCTAGTTTCTCAAACCACTTATGTTGTGTGCGTTAATTTTATACATGAGTGGCGGGACCTACAGTTTTTAAAGTCGACTCCGAACGACAGTTTTTTGAGAAGCTTTTCATGGCAAATTTAATTTGCTCTCAGAGTTTTTGCCAGAACTCTGCTGAGAGGAAGTCGCCGAAGAAATATTTTCATATTTTCGTTTTGATGTCTGACCTGGGATTCGAACTCGGGCCTTCAGTCTAATAAGCCAACACACTACCTACTAGACTACGGCGACTTCACTTCTCTATTGGTGATAAATAAATACCTTGTAGATACCCACCCTCCTGAATTCAAGTTCTAATGGTGGGTTTTCAACCTAATGACTAAGCTAAACTTGATGAAATTTGCCTATTTCATACACAAATCGTACAATTCAACACTTCGACGTCTCCATTCTATAACGTTCTAAGTGTACTTAGAACGTTTTTAATGTTCTTGCATTTTTAAATTCTACGTTCTCTAACTTAAATACTGTCAAAATTTGGTTAAGATGCTACGATCCATTCCGAAGTTATAGGGAAAAATCTACTTAGAATACACATATAGTCATATGGCGCGTGAAAACTTTGAGAGCTCATTACTCAAAACACACTTTTCCGACTTAGGGCCATTATTACAACTTGCCGTTAACTAAAGGGAGGATTTTAACGGAGAGATAAATTGTTTTTCATTATTACGAGTACCCAATAAGGTAGAAGTGAGCGTTAAGCTAAAGGGAAGATCATCCTACCTTTAACATTTAAAGGTCACTTTATGTTTGAACTTGCCATATCATATACTATTTTCGATATGGCAATTTCAAATTTAAACAAAATGAGCATATACAACAACCACTGCGTTAAAAAAAAAAACTTGTTTAATCGAGCAGTTTTATCGACTTTGCTCCGGCACTGTCATATTTTTGAAAAAGTTAATTTTATTTTATCTGTAAGTTGTAATAACCAAAATAAGTTAAAGGTAACTTTGCCGTTCACTTTAGCTAAAGGTACCTTTAACTAACGCCAACTTTAACGGGAAGTTGTAATAATGGCCCTTAGAATGTTATAGAACGGAGGCGTCGACTTGTAATGCAAGGCAAATGTGGTAGTGCCGAAATTTCAGGTGACGCCATGTCACTTGTGGTGTATTTCAATTTTACTCACCCTGTAAGAGATATTCACCACTTTGCAAAAACTCACCACAAAACAAAACAAATTCAATTTTTCGTATCTCTCCGACTCCACCGATAGTTCCTTCACGCTAATATCCTTTTTTAGGAGAAGATACAGCAACAGAGATGAAAAATACACCCACCTACCCACCACATACCGCTATAGAACAAGCACAGACGCAAACCATTCAACATAGCACGTAAATTTTTTCTTAAATCCAATGGGGCGCTGGGAATTATAATATGGTGTGGTATTGTTTTAGAGTTGTCAGATTGTTTTGAAGTTTTCTTTCCGATTTGGAAACTTTTAACCCGAGAAATTCTCCACGATAATAGAATTAAAAACAAAACTGCCTGTAAAAATGTAAAGAAAGTAATTAAAAAATTTAAGAAATCCCCAAAAATACGCTACCACCCTTATATATTTATATTTGTATGTATGTTTACATGTCAAATATATTTTTTAACAATTTTTTAAATCAATTTCTTGTTCAACCATTTTGGCAATAAATTTTTCAAAATTATCAAAATTTTAAAAAAATGGGAGCAAAATTATTCAAAGATTACAATTCAACACCAAATCAAGAAGGCAAGTCAACTAAAATACCATTGGAAAGAGAACACATTGAACTATTGTAAGTTATTTCGAATAGAATCGATTTCCAGCATACATCTAACTGTCTGTCTTCATATTCTACCTTCACAAGATCTCAAAACGATTTACAAGGTGAAATAAATAAATTGTACTTGAATTCACGTGAAAAATTGCATGCCATTACGGAAAATCCCACTGAGGAGATATTGAACAACATCACCCATTACATGAGATTAAATTCAAAATTCCTGTCTGAATGTTTCAATGAGGCGAATGCATATCGTTACGATATTGTGGATATGGTCACTGACCGTCTAACATTTCAAGATGTAGATGACAATACTACGCCGCCCAAAACAGATGCCAAAAATATGGACAGTTTCTTCAGTTCGAAAAGCAATTATTATTACGAGAAGCCGTGGTAGTTAAAGGAAAAAGAGGAAAATATAGGATAGGATGAAATTTAGATACTGTTGATATGAAATAACCATTGATAACAATAGTTTCGGGTTTATTCTTTTGTTCACTTTTTAAATAAAACTTAATTAAGTCTCGCGTTCACATAATGAACGGTTTCTTTCGGAAAGTTTAAGTGAAAGTTTGTGAATGGATTCCAGTACATACATACAGGCCTTGAAGTATAAGTTGCTTATCCTTTTAAGTTTTCAAATTCTAAATTCCGGATTAATTTCAATATTCTTGTATTTGAGCGAGAATGGTGAATTTTGGTTTTATTTTTTAAACATCTTTTACTTTCTGTGGGCCTTTTGATAGTTGGTCTTGATCCCCCAATCTGCCACCTCTACGGCCTCATCACTGGATGGGTCAGCGGGGGAAGAGCAGAGGCATTGGGGGAATGAACAGGGATGTTATGTGTCTATGTCCTGGTTTGCCGCTGGGCTTAGATAAAGCCATTCTGAGGTTAGTTATTGATTTTATTACAGGGCACTGCGAGATTAGATCGCTGACAAGGATCTGGGACAAATCCCAGACGGACCATCGAGCACCTCCTCTGTAACTGTCCAGCCTTTAGTAGGTTGAGGTTGTGGATCCTGGGCAGGGGCTTTTTCAAAGGTTTGGACTCCTTGTCCAGTGCCGACATTAAGGCTTTCCACACATTCATTAATAGTTTGAGATGGTTAAGAAGTACTAGGGCTTTAATGGTGTAGTCGAGCTCTCTCTCTCTTGTGTGTTTGTGGTCTGTGTTTTTCCTCCGTCTCCGTCTCCTTATCCTCCATTTCCCTTTCCTTTTCTCTCTCTACCTTAGGACGTATTAAAATGGGGCATTTTGACCTCCAAGTATTGTACATTTACCAATGACAAGTACACGTCCTCTAACCTAACCTAGTTGCTTTGTAGTAGCAATGTGTTATGCACTTCCTAAGGTTATCGAAAGTATGCATTACATTATTTAGCAGCATTGTCCGTCCATATTGTACCTGCAGGCTTAAATGTTATGTATTAAATTATAAAAAAAATTCTCAGCGGAAGGTTTGAGAGAAGACACTCAAGTAGTAGAGGAGAATTTTTCTAACTGTTTTAGAATATTTACGAAGTGACAGTCTACCAAGATGAAAATGCCTTTTATCAACATACATACATACATAATTGGTCATTACAACCCTTTAGTCAGGATTACAACCTAGTTTCTCAAACCACTTAATTGTGTGCGTTATTTTTTATACATGAGTTGAGGGATCTACAGTTTAAAGTCGACAGATTTTTGAGAAACTTTATCATGGCAATTTTATTTACTCTGAGAGAATTTTTGCCAGAAATCTGCTGAGAGGAAATCGCCAAAGAAATATTTTTTCATATTTCGTTTAGTTGGAGATGCCTGGCCTGGGGTTTTAATCGAGGCCTCACGTGTAATAAGCCAACACACCACCTAAAGGGTCCACCAAATAATTTTTTTTTTTTTGAAAATGCTTTAAAAAAAAACTACTGAATATTTTCTCAAATTTCTTTTTTTATTTGAAAGTACAATCCTTGCGGTTAATAATAGAAAATAATTTCATTCATGCAGTAGACTATACGATCGGTCCAATTTGTAAGCACATTATCGATTGTGTGCAGCTGTATTTCACCAATGGCTTCACGAATATTGTCCTTTAAAGCGTCAATTATCTCTGGCTTGTCGGCGTAACACTTATCTTTGGCGGCACCCTACAAATAATAGTCCAACGGTGTCAAATCGCAGCTCTGAGGTGGCCAAACGACATCAGCTCTGCGGCTGATAATGCGATCTTCAATAACAGGGCGCAAAACATCGAGTGTAGCTTCGGCTGTGTGGCACGTAGCGCCGTCCTGTTGAAACCAAATGTTGCCAATATCCTCCTCTTCAATTTTTGTGAACAAAAATTCGTTCAACATGGCCCGATAACGATCGCCATTGACTGTAACGGCCACTCCTTGCTCATTTTCGAAGAAAAATGGCCCAATTATGTCTCTGGACCAAAATCCGCACCAAACAGTGACTCGTTTTGGGTGCGTCGGCTTTTCAATGTATGCGTGCGGGTTTTCTGTGCCCCAAATGCGACAATTTTGCTTGTTTACATATCTGCCAAGATCAAAATGAGCTTCATCTGAAAAGATGTTTTTTTTTGCCAAAATCGGCATCTTCTGTAAGTCGATCGCAGGCCCACTTAGCGAAGCGAAAACGCATTGGAAAAACCATATTCGTTCTGCGGAAGGATAAAACTAATTATCTGTCAAATCAGACATGAGCTAAGTGTTACCATTCACGAAATAAGCACTAGTTGAAAAAAAAAACATTAGATGGCGGACCCGATAGTAGACCACGGCGACTTAGGTATATTTTTAATCCAAATTTCATGTACTAAAAATCAATTTTCGTTATATTTAATCTCTTCATACATATTTATATTCTACTGAAACACAATTTTGCCTACCTGAGAATTTATTGATCACTTTAAAAGTAGGTTGCACCCTAATAATAAAACTATTCGCTTAAAGCAGCATTGCATACTTTAAGAGGGAAAATCATAAAATTTATTCCGTAGATTTGTTGTTATTTAATGCCTAAACGTATGCTAATGATTTTTTAATTAAAACAATATTTAACCCTAACCTTACTAACATAAAAATGTAATTTAATCTTACTGAGTTAGGTTAGGTTAGGTCGGAGTGGTAGCTCTGATATCACAAAGCTCACTTGAGCACGCATAGCGGCCCGTTGTGATGCCACGGGTGAACGCAGTCCCTGTACTGACCAAGTTCCTCCACAATCAGGGAAAGGGAAGAAGTTGGTCAGCGCAAGGGCTGCACAATCTTACTGCGATATGGCTCCAATTTCTTTAATTATCGACTGCAGAGGTTGTACTAGCTCATAAAGAGCTTGTAATCACACCACACTTATACGCATTCATACTTATTTTAATATCATGAAACCCCTCTACTCATATTCAAAGTTTGAAGTACACTCATCATATTCATACTTAACAACACACGTATGATGTTGTTGTTGCTTTCGCATCTCCATACCACAACATATACAAGAATCACAAAATCAGCATGAATCGTGTACGAACACTAAAATACTCACCACTTCACTCCATCCGACCTTCTTACTATTTACAGGACCTTTATCCGACCTCGGATGGAGTACAACTCTCATGTATGGGCCGGTGCTTCAAAGTCTACTTTGAAGCTTCTCGACCGCGTACAGGAGAGGGCGAAGGTGCTTATTAATGACAGTAGGGTATCCAACCCTATTGATTCGTTGGAGCATCGTCGCAATGTGGCGTGTGTTTCATTGTTCTATCGGTACTATAATGGGAGGTGTTCTCGAGAGATAAGGGGCTTGTTTCCCGATAATCACATATTTTTACGTGGTACTCGTACCTCTCGCAGAGCACATCCTTTTGTGGTTGATTGTCCAGTGAACCGCACAATGCATTACAGGGAAAATTCATTTATTGCCCGTGCTGCTTGCTTGTGGAATGATCTTCCTGCGGAAGTTTTTCCCGTCAGTTACGATATTGGTAAGTTTAAATCAAATGTCCACAAACACTACTCCCTCTTTCCACCTTCCTATAACCTATTTTCCTAAACCTGCACAATGCACTGCATCAGTAGGGGCCATCCCCTGAGTGCTGGTTTTACCAAAAAAAAAAAGAAAAAAATACTCTAAATTTATGAAACTAAATGAGTAGGAGGGTTATGAATCAAACATACATATTTCGAAGGGTATGAGTTTGATGTCAACGTTGTACGCATATTCATTGCAACCTGTACTTATAAATTAACGTTGTAGTGAGTATGAATGAATCAGAGTACATAGTTAAATTTCAATATTGTTGACTCACTTAGATTCAAAATGTCATGAGTGCTTATGAGTAGCGAAAAAAACGATTCATTGCTGAACTCTGGTTCATATAAAGGGTGATTTTTTAGCTATTATCTTTTTGGCAACACTGGTTTAAACAGCTCACGCGTGTTTCGTGTTTTGTTTCACTGTCAAACATCTTCAGTTTGATCTATAATTTAACCATGAATCGTCTTACAAACGAACAACGCTTGCAAATCATTGAATTTGGCATCATTGGACCGTACTTCTTCAAAGATGCTGCAAAACGTAACGTAACTGTAAATGGTGATCGCTATCGTGAGATGATATCCAACTTTTTTTTTGCCCAAAATGCAAGAGCTTGACTTGCATGACATGTGGTTTCAACAAGACGGTGCCATATGCCACACAGCACGCGTAACAATGGACTTATTGAGAGGCGAGTTCGGTGAACATTTTATTTCACGTTCGGGACCGGTCAATTGGCCGCCTAGATTGTGCGATTTAACGCCTTTAGACTATTTTTTGTGGGGCTATGTTAAAGCTCATGTCTATACAGACAAGCCCGCTTCAATTGACGCATGGGAAGACAACATTGAAGCATTTATTCGTAAGATACCGGCCGAAATGTTGGAAAGAGTATGCCAAAATTGGACTAAGCGGATGGACCATTTGAGGCGCAGTCGCGGTCAACATTTGCATGAAATAATCTTCAAACATTAAATTATATGGACCGTACTATCGATTCAAATAAAGATTTCATGCATTTTTCTGAATTTTATGTGTTTTTTTTTTTGAAAAATTTTCTTATAGCTCTTAAAAAATCACCCCTTATAAAAACTACGAATTTCTTTTTACGAAAAACTTTTTTAAGCATATTTTTTATAACAAACAGTTCTACTTACTTACGAAATCTAAATGGAATTAATGTTTTTAACTGTTGTATTCAGGTAGACGATTCACTTAATTTGTAATCTAATAAATGGAAATAAGTTAAGGTCTGCTTACGGTATTGAAAATAAGATACAAAGTTAAACATGCCCACATTTGCCACGCCTTACATTTAGGTGTAGGAAAGGTTAAACAAAATTAAGGAAATAATAAAGATACTTATAAAATATACTTACTTTCAAATGTTATTAAATAAAACAATTTTAAACTTTAAATACATTTTTGTTTTTAATAATTCAATATTTGTTTTTATAGTTTCATTTTATTTTTTTTTTTTTTTTTTTTTTTTTTTTTGAGTACATACTGATACTAATAATCATTATAAGGTAGTTTTTTTTAATTTTTTTTTTGTTTTTTTATTTTTATTATATTTTTAATTATTAATCTTAAATTGAAATCAAGTAAAAATTGTTTATCTTTTATCTTTATGCTACAAGATAAAAAATTTTTTTTTTTTTGTGAAAATCCTTTTTTTCTTTTTCGTTCAATACATTTTAACCGTCAGTATATATGTAGTTAATGCAGTCAAAAAAATTTCAAACTTTTTAAGGGGGGTAGTAAGTAATTTAAATAAAATTTGTTTTTAAAATATATAATATATTAGAATTATTATTATTATTATTGGTTTTTATTTTGTAATTATTAAGTAGTTTTAAAGTTGCCTATAGGTTTTGAAATTATTTTTTTTAACGAAATTTTTTTTTTTTTTTTTTAATTTAACACTTAAACGTTTTTAAATTTAAAGGAATTTAAATAAGAATGATTAAAAAAAAATTATTTTTTTTTAAAGAAATTCTTGTTGTTTTCTAACTCATGCTATTTACAGAAATAAAAAATTTTAAAATTTTAATGAAAAAAATTTAAAAAAAAATTTTAAAACGAATTAAGAGAAAATGAAAATATTTTCCTTAGTTTTTCTTGTTTTTTTTTTTTTCTAATATTTTAATAAAAAATTTAATGCAGATTGTGCGCTAAGCCCACAATTATTAAAAATAAAACTTTTTGCTTAAAATTAAAACGAAATTCCCTTCTTTTTTGTTCATAATTAAGTTTTTTTTTTTTTTTTCTAGCAAAATGGGATTTTTTTTTTTTAAAAAAACTGGTTTTAAAATTTGTATTTTAAAAAAAAAATATTTTTTTTATTTTTAATTAAAAAAAAAAAAAAACAAACTAAACAGACACAGAAAATTTTTGTTTTTTAAATTAAGCTTAAGGTTTAAAAGGAAGCAAACAAAGTACATAACATGATTAATTAAGCTTCAATGGCAGACAATATTTAATTGCTAATAAAGGTTAACCGATCGTTTTTAATAAACATTATATTTTAAAAGGTCGAGGTGGTGGTGGGTTCTAAAGGGGGATACTTCTCCACCTTAAAAAAAAAAAAACGTACAGTTTTCTTTACTTAAACTGTTTCCACGTTAATACGTTTACATTGGTGGTGGTGATGGTGGTGGTGTTGGTGAATGAAGAGTGGTGACGACCAAGGAGAAGTAGCGTATTTTGAAAATTAAATGAATCTTTAGTTTAAACTATTTTTTTTATTGTTGTTGTTATTAATTTAATTTAATGGCGATGATTTTTTCGTCTTTGCTGTTGCTGCTGTTGATATTGATTATGATGATGCTGTTTACAGGCATCGGCCCGCCGTAATACCTCCGCATACGACAAATCAAGTTTCTTTAATTTGTGCAAATCTTGTGATACTGTACTTGGCCTATACGGTACACTACACACTTCCATATCCTGGCTAGCATTCGATGACGATGAACGTCCTCTTAACGAACGATTATAAATAATCATTGAACTGCCATTCCATTCATATTTGGCACCTCCTGTACGTGAACCTCCTGAACCTTTTACCGTGTTTGGTGTATTATACATTAGTTCAGGCTGCTGTCCGGCCATAGGGGATTCCACATAGGGCCGGACTTCTTTGCGTTTCTTGCCACTGGCAACGAATATACGCGGCGGTGTTGGCAAAGCCAAAGGCGATTCTGAGCGATCACTAGAGAAATTACGATTCTTGCGGCGATTTTTCTTCTTAATACCCACACCCACGGCCAAATAGTCCAAAGGCTCCCGTTTCAAAGGAGTCAATACGCGACCATTCTCTACAATTTGTTTGCCATTGGCTGTGGTTAGTTGAGCAATAGATTGAGCCATCATGGGCGGTTTATTTTCCTGATTCTTTTCGATAATGTGCTTTTTGGCCGTCTTACGTTCTAATTTCGTTATACATTCGGACATGGCAAAGGATTGTTCGCTGACCGCCGACGAGATAACACTTTGAGCATCATCGGCAAAATCGACAGGCGGCAATTCTTCATTGGCAGGTGTAACGGGTGGCACTTTTTGTTGGGCCACATTGCCATTGGGATGTGTATCATCTAGCAAAGGCAATTTATCACCCTCTTCCTTGTTCTCGGCTGCCTTTTTCAATACAGCAAAGATTTCCTTAAACAGCTCCCTATACTCAGGACGATTGCGGAAACGTGAATCTATAGGGCTGACATCATCATAAATGCTAAATTTACAGTCTTCACCATCACCAATGGAGCATAGGAAATAGCCGGGTCTTTCATCGGTCTGGGTAAACTTATTGCTGGTCTCATCCGAATAGCCCGAAGAAGAGGTTTCTGCCTCTGAGAATTCAGTAGGTGTACGGCCGCGATTTTTCTCCTGATTTTTGGTTTGATTCTGTGACATATCATTATTCATGCTGTCATTACAGGAGCTGGCATTATCGCCATTACTGTTATTGGCAGCTGTTGTTGACTGGAACATAAGTTTCTGTGTGGAACAAAACTCGCCGGACGATTGGAACTCCTCGGCCAAAGACATGCCTGCGCCATCATTATTATTAATGCCTGCATCTTCAATGATATTATGATTTGATTTGCGTACAATTGAAGAGCGTTGTACCTCCAACAAAGCTTCGTATTTTTCCACCAAATCGCGATAGGGATTGGGACTACCCGGTATATTCAAGTCCAAAGAATCGGGATGCTGTGGCATAACCTGCAATTTAGGGGCACAAATTTCAAATACAAAATTTAGAGATGATTTTTGTTATGACAGAGAGAGAGAGAGAGTGTGTTTGAGAGAGAGTAGAGTAGAGTAGAGCGGCAAATATGGCATGGTGGTGGTATATGGTAAAACTAAAAATATTTTCTTTTTAAAACTACTTTTCTAAGCTAAAGAGGGTGTATCAAAAAAATATATAATTTTTGTATAAAAAAGCTAAGGTTTGTTTATAAAGCTAAAGGTTGTTGTGGTTTTGTTTTCAAATGGTAAGATAAAGATAAAGAGTTAAAGTATATATAATAGAGAAGAAGAGAATTATTATTAATTAATTAATTAATTATAATACAATACAAACTTGGTTTTTAAAATCATGCCTTCTTGCTTGTTTTAACAAAAAAAAAAATAAATAAAATTAAAATCATTCACTCAATAAAATTCAAAGAAAATTTATTTTTGTTTTTAAAGAATTTATAGAAAAAACAAAAAAAACTTATAAAAGAGAACAACTTAAATATCACACAAAAAACCGTTATTCAAAATAGCAAAAAAAAAAATAGTTTTAACAAAATTTTATTCCTTTTTTTTTCTTTCTTTCTGTTTGTTAAACAAATTAAATACAACAATATTAACAAAACAAACACAATAATTAATAAATAAATAATAAAAAAAAATAATTAATTTAAAAAAAATTACAGGAGAAAAAAATATCGCTTTAAAGAAAAATCATTAAGACGCGGAAGCGGAAAGAAAAGAATAACGGTAAAAGGGTAAAGTTAAAAGATGGGGTTTTGGATTCGGTAGTATGTGTGTATGACAAAAATGAGTGAATGAAGAATGATGAGTAATGAGTAAAAGAAATGAATGAATGATTGAATGAATTAATATTCACCCTTATTCTGGTTGTCGTCGTCGACGTCGTCTTGCGTCGACAGTTTAAAATTGGTATTCTGTTTGTCGTTATTGACAGTTATAGATGACTGTTCGACACACATTTGGTATTCTGTGAGTCAATACGCCGTCGATATTGTGTTGTGTCGACTCTGATTTTATCGACATCATTTTTGGTAACGACGACGACGACGACAACCAGAATAAGGGTGAATATTATTGTAATCAAAACAAAATCAATAAAATAAAGATTAAAAATATGAATTTAAATTCTATATCAGTGATAGTGATCTATGAATAGCGTGAGTAAATGTGTAAGTGTATTAGTAATATTAATAAAAATGATCTCGATTGTGTTTGTGTTTGAAGGAAAGGGAGTTGTTGGCAAGATGATGGTCTTAATGTTTTTTCTTTCTTTTTTAACTTACTTAACTAAAACTAAATAATATTTAAAGTTATATACGATATATACTATTCATATATTTATATATATAAATATATGTATGTAGGGTATGTATATACTAAAAAATAAATAAATTATCCACACAAAACACACTGTTATTACAAAATCTAAATTATTAGTCTAATATTGTATTTTTTTTTGTAAAAAAGTCTTGGCACATTTAAAATGTTTTAAAAAAAACATTATTTTTGTCATTTTTTTTTTGTTACTTTATACAGGGTCTTTCAAGTTTGAGTTCTTTTATAGCTTGGACCACGTAAAGAATGGAACGTAGGTTAACAAGCTTCAATATCAACAACTGGGTAAGCGAGTAAAGAATTCAATAATAAAATAAAATAAAAAGAGGCAGAAGAAAGTTTCTGACAGAATAACATGATAAATCTAATCTAGACTACGGATTTGTTTCACTTGTGATTGTCAAGCGCCAAGCAGTGTCAGATCACAAAGGTGATGATGGAGAAAACATTAAAAAAAATCGCGCCAAATGCAAATCTTTTTTTTTTTTTGTTAGCTAAACTATGCAGACCCCATGCGGTCCAAATTGTATGATTTGGCGAAAGAATCGAGAAGAGATACTCCTAATCGGCACTTAAGACGAATCATTTAAATTTTCTGTTCACTATTACCAACAGAGAAAACTGCAGTAAAGGATATGGATATACGCTACGAGAGGAAAGGGTGCTACCTTTCAAATCGTACACTAGCAACGATCTAAATAAAGACCTAAAAATACCTGGTAGAGATCAAACTTACAAGAAATTAATTCTATACAAAATATTGGACGTACTTTCAACAAAATAGGGCACCGTAGAGATTATGCCTATGCCCAGTATTGGTGGGATTGAGATAAACTCGGTGAAAATAAAAACGATCAAAAGAAATACACAGCACATCCAAACACTTATGCTGATTGATGCTCTGCTTGAAAACGTAAAACATTTTTTCTACCTTAGAGTTCTGTCAGTTCGAAGAAAATGAGTGATTTTCCTCTCAAGACATCAAACGTTCACATGAGATGCTTGAAACTGTTTAGAGTTTCATTTAATTTTTTACTGAAATAAGGATGTGATTATTCAATTGCAATGTTGAGTCCAATTTATAATATGGGAATGAGTCATGTAATGTCGAACCAAAGGATCTAACTACGATACAATATTTTGTCATCTGGATATGAGAATATTTGAAATCGATTGACCTACAAGCACTTGGTGGAGATCAGAGTCAAATTGTATTGAGACTAAGGCCAGTATTGGTGGAATTAAGATAAAAACTATGAGAATAAATATGCAGTACACCCAAACCCTTATACTGTCTGATGGTCTGCTTGAAAGCGTAAAAACTTTCTTCTCAGGACTGTGTTTTTTCGAACATACAAGGTTCCTGTTTTTCGACATCAAGCATTCATATGATATGAACTACTAGAACAAGGATGTGAATATTTAAAATAGCAAGGTTGTGTACGTATTACTACGTGGAAATGGGTTATGAAATGACGCACTAAACCATGTCGTTACCATGCAATCTTTTGTTACTTTTTTATTCTACAAGTATATTGGAAATCTATTGGCCTACGCTATTAATAATGACGCTTTTTGGAATGGTTATCCACCAAACTCTTGTAAGCCGGAATTCACACACGTAAGTAGAGTATATGAGGTATATACGGAATAAGATAATACATTAGGGAATATTATAGTCATCTACTGGTCAAAAACGTGTTGGTTGACTCGTAATCATACCAAGAAGGTAGCTGGAGAAGGAGATACGATTGCCTATATATATTTAGTTTGGAATCAAAATAATGACTGGAGGTAGGAATATTTGCAAAAAAAATTGCAATGGTTCTACATTCTATGAAACTTTCAAGAAAAGCAATCTTAAGGACATAGTTTAACAAATACATCATCAGATACCGATAAAGTATAGAAAATTAAACATTTGAATTTATATGTCATGGAAATTTTTTAAAAGGAATTAATATTTGTAAGCGTTGCCAAATCATTGTAGATCCATTTAAAAATGTTAAATTTGTATTTGAAACAAAACACTCTTACTTGTAAGACCCTGTAAAATGTCTTTTTTTGAAAGTAAAAATAATCACCCTTATTCTGGTTGTCGTCGTCGACGTCGTCTTGCATCGACAGTTTAAAATTGGTATTCTGTTTGTCGTTATTGACAGTTATAGATGACTCTCGGACACACATTTGGTATTCTGTGAGTCAATACGCCGTCGATATTGTGTTGTGTCGACTCTGATTTTGTCGACTCTGATTTTATCGACATCATTTTTGGTAACGACGACGACGGCGACGACGACGACGACAACCAGAATAAGGGTGAGTAATAGTAAAACAAAAAAATTTGTAAAATTTGTGACCCTGTTACGATATTATATAAAAGCATTCTTCGTTTGCTTTTGCAAAAACAAAAACCGAGAAAAATAAGATTAAAATTAAAATTTTAAAATGGAATGTTTGTTAATTTGGATTAGAAACACAAAAAAAAAAAAGAAATTTTCCGAATACGAATATGAAAAAGTAACTGGGATAAGTACAAATAAAATTTAAAAATTAAATTTTAAATTCTTTTTTTTTCTTTTTAGAAGAAATGTAAAAAAGAACAACAAAATGCATTGGGGTTTTTAGTATGTGTCATATTAGAGAGTAACGAATAAAAAAAAACAAAAAAAAAACAAGTTAATGAATGAAATATTATGGAATTGTGTCAAAAGAGCAATGAAAAATCTTCATCGTCTGGTATGGAAGTAATCATACGGCTTATAACTATGGCCGGCCAATGCAGCATTTTCGCCACCCAAGACATTAAACTGAAACGTTTAACGGTTTTCTGCCAAAGATCTAATAAAACCATATCCAAAGATATGGGCATTTGTTCATGCAGGTACTTTGTGTTGATATTTGAACAAATCGGACAAGTTGTCGTGGAAGACGTAGTACTCGTAGTGGTAGTAGTCGTTAATTGCTTTTTACCCTAATAAAAATCAAAATCAATAAATAATAGAAAAAAAAAAAGAAAAAAACAAAAATAATAAGAAATTCAACAGGAAAAAGAAGAGAAGACAACAGACAACAAATTTATTGTGATTTTTTTTTTTTGTTGTTTGTAAGGATAATGATTTCAGTGAAGGGGTTTTAGAAAAACTTAAAGGAAACATTAATTAAAGAGCAGTAGTAGTGGTGGTGGTGGTGGTAAAGGGGTAAAGATGATGATGGGTGGGTAATTGGTTGGTAAACGTTAAACAGTGTGTGGATAAATTTTTGTTTTCTTTTTTCTTTTTTTTTTGGTTGTTTGTTTTAACAAATAATGGTTAAGACAATTACATTCGTTTTATGATTAACAATTAATAGGGTTAACAACAACAATAACATTATAATACAACACAACACACTTTGCTATAAGACTATATACAAACACTATACATACAAATATAAAATGGGAACACCATGGCAAAAAAAACGTAACGAAACGATACAAAACGTAACGCAATGATAATGAATTTGAAAAAGTATTTCGATACCGATCGTTAAGGACATTAAAAGTTACGTGGTTGATAGATTGGTAAATGGTAGGTGCTTTAAATTATTTTTTTTTCGTTTGTTTGTTTGTTGTGTTTACAATTACAATGCACAAAATGATTTATGATAAATTATGTATGTAAGTATGTATATATGTAGTATGTATGTATGTATATAGGCAACATAAATGCTTTTGTTTTTTTATTAAATTTTCTTTTCTTAGTTTGGTTTTTTGATTTTTGCTAATTCTATAAGTATGTATATAGATAGATAAATGTCAGCCACGCATTAAGCCAAAGATCAGGGTTTTAAAATAGAAACAATTTCTCACCTTAATAGACATGCTACTGCGATAGGCGGCTTGTGAATGTTCACTGGCATTATCATCCATAACACCAGCATGACGTTGGCCACCACCTTCCAAATCTAGTAAACTACGTTCCTCATCCTCTTCACATTCTTCGGTTGGTGCCAAAGAGGATTGCTCATCATTAACAGTTAAACGATCATCCATTGAACGTAAACAGCGACTACACATTTGGCCTTGTCTAAAATAAAATGAAAAAAGAAAGGAAATTAGAAAAATTGTTTAAATTTTCATGGAAAAAAACTATTCTTAGAATCATATCCGTAAGAAGACTTACCGCACTTCATCTAATATAGATAATTCATCATGCATGGACTTCATTTCCTCAGTGGCTGTGGTTTGAGCAATACGACTTTGTAAAGATTGATTTTCTTGTACTGTAACCAAAGACATACAAACAAAAGTAACCAAAATTAATAACGTTTCCATATTGAAAACCAATTCCCAACACTTACTAATTGCCACTAATTGTTCCTCTAGTTCACTGCATCTTTGCTGTTCAGCCATAAAGGCCCTTTTGGTTGTCTCCAGATCACTAACCAATTTGATAATTTCATTATTACTCTCCTGATCGCATACCATACTGAAATCAAATGTATTCTCACTCTCCGCCACACCACTAATGCCCGTAGAATTGGCATTATGACGTGAACCGGGTGAAGCAAAAGCAAAACTACAATTTTCCGGTGCATTGGTATTGGAATCATAAGCGGATTGTGTAGTCGTATCAACAGCATTAGCAGGGGAGTCATTATTATCCTTTGATTGTGTGGCTTTCAATTCAAATGAATTGCTTTCATTGCCAGCAGCCTTATTCTTTTCAGCAGTTAAACGTTCATTTTTACGTCTTTCAGCTGTAAGAGATTGGCGACATTCTTCCAATTGTTTGGTTAACTCTTCGCAGCGTGCCTCTAAAGTTTCTATAGTATGGCCAAGCCTGTTGGAAGAAAAAATTGTTTAATTATTAAAAAGGCATTTTCAATTAAAAAATTTCAAGAAACTTACGTTTTAATATGCTTTTTATCGCCAGTATTTTCAACAAGTAAACGATGATTGGCACGCTCCAAATCCTGTATGCCGACCTCCAATTGTTCATAGACCTTTAGACGTGAATCATTGACTTCCCTTAATGCCGTTGTATGCTTTTTCAAATACTATTTTTATATACAACACATAGATTTGATATGAAAAGAGATACAAAATTGAGGAAACAAATGCTTTAGAAGAAAATATTTTCAAATTTAAATGTTAAAATAGTTTCAGCATGATTGCTCACGTGAAGAAAAAAAGAAAATAAAAAAATTAGAAATTCTTGATATTTATACACACTTTGAAATGCAAATAGGTCACTTGCAAATCTATTTTTTATTTCTTTGTTTTCAAATAAATAGCAGATAAGAGAAGAAATTCATCTAAAACTCATCTACCTTTGCTGTATTGCATTTTATTTAAAGATACTTTGGTAATTAAGCGTTTCGCAATAAATGAAATGATATTTGTTTAGAAAGATCATATAAAAAGTAATTAAAAGTATTTTAAAACTGATCTATTTCTCATCTATTTTATTTTCATAAATATTTAATCTCTTTCAAGTCATCTAATTTCATTAGATTAAACATGCACTTTACATGAACCAATTAAACAGTTCTTTAAAACTGTTCTACTTCTGGTCTATTATGGTATTTTAGTCATCTACTTTGTATTGTCAACGTTTGACATTTAAAAAAATGCCAGATGTCAATAAAAATAAAAATTAAGCAAATAAAAAATGAATTAAAACAGTTCTATTTCTGATCTAGAGCATCTTTTTAAAGGTGAATTTCTTTCAATTTGAACAGTAACTGATCTATTTTTCAATACTATTGCAGGAAATGATCTCATTAAACAATAATACTTAAACATAAACGAAATAAAATGTGCCCTAAAACTGATCTATATTTGATCTATTGCATGGCTTTAAACAATGAATGGAACAGAGGAAAATTCGTACAGCTTTAAAACTGATCTATTTCTTCTTCTTTTTTTTATAGCATTTCAATATATAAAGAAAAACTAGTCTATTCTCTCTCTCTTTTCTGTTGCCTATAAATTACAAATGCTTTGATGTACAGTTAAAGAAAAAGTCTACATACACCGTTGTACGTAGAACTTTTACCCGGGTGATTTTTTTATCAAATTAAAAAAGGTGTTATTAAGACAGTTACAATTAAGAATGTTTGAAGACAAATTGGAATATGAAAAATAAAACCTAGAAATTATTATAAAAAATTTGAATTTAATTTCAATAAAATTCTGCTTATAAATACCATACATACAGCCACAGAAAAAGTATATATACACCGTTGAATTTAAATTCAAATTTTTTATAATAATTTCTAGGTTTTATTTTTTATCATACAACGGTGTATATATACTTTTTTCTGTGGCTGTATGTATGGTGTTTATATACACCGTTGTATGTAGATTTTTTTCTGTGGCTGTATGTATGGTGTTTATAAGTAGAAATTTATTGTATTTAAAAATGAAATTAAAAATATTCTAAAACTGATCTAAAACTGAACTATTTCATGTTATTTGAAATCCATTAGGTAAGGTAATGTAATTTGAAATACTGAAGTCTATTTGTATTAGATTTAATTTTTTTTACAGAATCCTAAGAATTTATAAAGTTCTTATGAATACAATTCTTTTTGTATTCATCTACAAATCAAGTAAAATCAAGGAAAACTGTTCTAATCTCATCTATATCCTGATTTTGTTTCAGTTTTGGTTTTCATATACGTTTTTTGAACTCTGAAATTGTAGCCAGTTAAGCTTTATAAAAAAATGAATTCTCTATGACTCATCTATTTTTGTTCTATTTTTTCTTTGTTTGTTAAAAATCATCTAATTGACAATAGTTTTGAAATTTGATGACTTATATTAACAAATATTTATTCAACTAAATCAGAAAAACTAATCTAAAAATGTATTTACATTATTTGTTCTACTTCTTGTAACTAATGGTATACATATATTGTTTACATAGATTTCTGTCCATAAACGTATTTATTTATTTTTTGATAACGAATTATTTGCGGAATAAGTTTAAATACAATTCATCTACATTTTGCTCTAATTTTTCTCTATTGAAAATTAAAACGACATGAATAGAAAGTGTTCTATCAATATACAGTGAGCGGCAAAAGAAACTGTACATTACATGGACAAAATTCTAACCATCAACAAAATCAACTTTTACCACTTAAGGAGACATACATAATTGGCCATTACAACCCTTCCGTCAGGATTATTGACCTAGTTTCTCACACCACTTATGTTGTGTGCGGTAATTTTATACAAGAGTGGCGGGACCTACAGCTTAAAGTCGACTCCGAACGACAGTTTTTTTTTGAGAAGCTTTTCATGGCAATTTTATTTACTCTCAGAGTTTTTGCCAGAAATCTGCTGAGAGGAAGTCGCCGAAGAAATACTTTTTGTATTTTGTTTTGATGTCTGGCCTGGGGCTCGAACCCTGGCTTTACGTCTAATAAGCCAACACACTACCTACTAGACTACGGCGATGAGCTCTAAAACTGAACTATTTCATGTTATTTGAAATCCATTAGGTAAGGTAATGTAATTTGAAATACTGAAGTCTATTTGCATTAGATTTAATTTTTTTTACAGAATCCTTGGTATTTATACAGTTCTTATGAACATAATTCTTTTTGTACTCATCTACAAATCAAGTAAAATCAAAGAAAACTGTTCTAATCTCATCTATATCCTGATTTTGTTTCAGTTTTGGTTTTCACATACGTTTTTTGAACTCTGAAATTGTTGCCAGTTAAGCTTTATAAAAAAATGAATTCTCTATGACTCATCTATTTTTGTTCTATTTTTTCTTTGTTTGTTAAAACTCATCTAATTGACAATAGTTTTGAAATTTGATGACTTAGATTATCAAATATTTATTCATCAAAATCATAGAAAAACTGATCTAAAAATTTATTTACGTTATTTGTTCTACTTCTAGTAACTAATGGTGTACATACATATATTGTTTACATAGATTTCTGTCCATAAATGTATTTATTTTTTTGATAACGAATTATTTGCGGAATAAGTTTAAATACAATTCATCTACATTTTGCTCTAATTTTTCTCTATTGAAAATTAAAACGACATGAATAGAAAGTGTTCTATCTATATACAGTGAGCGGCAAAAGAAACTGTACATTACATGGACAAAATTCTAACCATCAACAAAATCAACTTTTACCACTTAAGGAGAGTGGCCGAAAAAATTTGAGAATTTTTCGAATTTTTTTGTAGGTTTTTTTGTTTTAATTTTAAAAGCTGGCAATGAAACAATGCATGTATTTAAAAGCAAATCAAATTTAAGAAAATAATTATAATTTTGGCATGACCCTGAAGTCGATGTAGTCTAGTAGGTGGTGTGTTGGGTTATTAGACGTGAGGCCTCAGTTCAAAGCCCAGGTCAGACATCAAAACGAAAATATGAAACAAATATTTCTACGGCGACTTCCTCTCAGCGGATTTCTGGCAAAAACTCTGAGAGTAAAATAAAATTGCCATGAAAAGTTTCTCAAAAAATCTGTCGTTCGGAGTCGACTTTAAACTCTAGGTTCCGCCACTCATGCATAAATTAAATTAACACCTACAACCTAAGTGGTGTGAGAAAGCTAGGTCGTACTCCTGACTATAGGGTTGTAATGATCAATTATGTATGTACAGTGAGCTTCAAAAGAAACTGTACATTTGATACCGTTATTTTTATTTTAAAATTATTTCATTGCCAGATTTTAAAATAGAAACAAAAATTTACAAAAAATTTCAAAATATTGTCAAATTTTTTCGGTTAAAAGTTGAGTTTGGTGATTGTTAGAATTTTATGCTTAGTGTACCAGTTTCTTTTGACGCTCACTGTATGTAATCTTTAAATATTTTTGGATTTAATCGCATACTTTGTAGTATTTATTTAAAAATTAAATCAAATTTAAGAAAAAAATTTTCATTTTGTTATGGCCCTATTATTATTACGCACACTGTCCATCAAGAGTTTAATTTTGAAATTATTTCAATTTTTATTCGGGAACTAATTCATTGCAACTGCTATGTATTTGAACGTTTTTTGTCTATTATTTTGTTGTTGTTGCATTTTTTTACATTGTTTTCAGAGCTCATTTTGTCTTATTTATCTAAGAAATATTTGTAATTTTCATAAACGGCCCTATTATTATTACCAACACTGTCCATTAAGAGTTCAAATTTGAAGTAATTTTTTCAATACAATATGGGACAGTTGACTATACTCTAACCACTATTTTTTATTGTTATTTTCAATGTATTTCAGTCAAAATCTTCATAAATTTGATACGCCTAAAATTCCCTGAAAGCAACTGCTCTACATTTATCTATTGAAGGCAAAACTTTTATTTCTTTTATTTTAACACAGCTCTGCCAGAAAATTTAAAACTTTATTGCCAGGATGTTGCAAATTTAAACCAATTTACCTTTAGATTAGGTTAGGTTAGTACAATGGGTCAATTTCGGTACCTCCGGGTATTGTACTTGTCTTAACGGACAAGTACACGTCCTCTAGGTTAGGTTAGGTTAGGTTAGAGGACGTGTACTTGTCAACTGTGACA
Organism: Sarcophaga caerulescens; assembly: GCA_927399465.1. NCBI lineage: Eukaryota > Metazoa > Arthropoda > Insecta > Diptera > Sarcophagidae > Sarcophaga > Sarcophaga caerulescens. Next base: position 18,376,615 of record OV656873.1, read on the forward strand.
AGTAGAGTACCCGGAGATCGAATTGACCCATTGTACAACGTCCTAGCTTCTCACACCACTCGTGTTGTGTGCGTTAATTTTATACATGAGTGGCGGGACCTACAGTTTAAAAGTCGACTCCGAACGACAGATTTTTGAGAAGCTTTTCATGGCAATTTTTAGTCTCAGAGTTTTTGCCAGAAATCTGCTGAGAGGAAGTTGCCGAAGAAATAATTTTCATATTTTCGTTTTGATGTCTGACCTGGGATTTGAACTCCGGCCTTTCGTCTAATAAACCAACACAGTACCTACTAGACTACGGCGACTTCCTTTAATTTACGATATTTTTAAAGAAATTTATTTTAGACATCGTCATTAATATTATGCTCTGAACTAATTTAGATCAATGTTTTCATTTTTTATATGTTTTGGTGTGGCATTTAAAATTTTAATTATTTTATGCTTGATTGCTGGCTGCTGGCATGTTAAAGAAATTGCATTGGATTGCATTGGAATTTGGGTGTTCTTAATGCTTTCAAAGATCTGCTATGGAAATTTATGCCACTGCAAACAAACCAATCAAGTAGAACCAATGGAACAAAAAACCCATCATGAAAAAAGCTGGTAAAAGTTGAATATATTTTATAGCATTTGGTATATGGGGTTTTGTAACAGTGATCTACAAATGCATTGAACTCTAACGATCATTAATTGATCTTGGCGCCATTTATTTCAAAAACACATTAGGCAAATAACAAACGAAATCTAAATATCACTCAAGTATGCAATGCTAATGAAGCATTTAACTAAATGGGAAGGTGAATATAATACTTACCACAATTTCTTGTTCCTGCTCTTCTAGGGTGTGTTTGTGATCCTTTAATAAAGTTTCCAGTTCCTTATTACGTTCCAACAATGTTTTGCCCAACTCGGCAGCCAATTGCAGATCTGTAATGAAATAATATTTTTTGGAAAATTATTAAAAATCCTTTTAAATTTAAAAAAAAATAATTTTTTTTAGTTAAAGCATCTTAGATTTCAAAACTTACGTTCATCTACCGTGGTAAAGTTTTCAATTTCCATTTGTAAGCTTTGAAAATTCACGTTAATATTCATAATTTCCATAAAAAAATTCACTTGTCTTTAGTTAAAAAAATTTCGTTTAAGATTTTTCAAAAAAATTTCAAATGTTTTCGTTTTCACTTTTCTTAGTTAAAAAATTCGTTTTAGATTTTTCAAAAAATTTCCAAAAATTTTCGTTTTCACTTTTCTTAGTTAAAAAATTTCGTTTAAGAGTTTTCAAAAAAATTTCAAATATTTTCGTTTTCCTTTTCTTAGTGAAAAAAATTTCGTTTTAGATTTTTCAAAAAAATTTCAAATGTTTTCGTTTTCACTTTTCTTAGTTAAAAAAATTTCGTTTAAGATTTTTCAAAAAGTTTTAAAAATTTTCGTTTTCACTTTTCTTAGTTAAAAAAAATTCGTTTAAGATTTTTCAAAAAAATTTCAAATATTTTCGTTTTCACTTTTCTTAGTTAAAAAAATTTCGTTTAAGATTTTTCAAAAAAATTTCAAATGTTTTCGTTTTCACTTTTCTTAGTTAAAAAAATTTCGTTTAAGATTTTTCAAAAAATTTCAAAAATTTTCGTTTTTCGATTTTTTTTCGGAAGGTTTAGCGTGCGCTCTTAATGAAGTTCGTGACTTGACTGCTGTTGTGAAAAATTTTACTTGACCATCTTACTTTTGACCAAAGCCAAAAATCCATCTAGAGTACCTGTAGACGCTATAATATTTCTAAGGGTTTTCCACATACTTAGGTACCTTAGGTTATAACTTTGCTTAAAGGACCCTAACAGTCAATATATGAGTCACGAATCTTTTACATATGAATTGAACAGGTAGCAGAGGGTAGGTTAGCCTTAATTTCAGAATTTTTCTTTTTCAAGAAAAATTATTTTTATTAATCTCTGGGAAATTCCCAGTTTATTAAAGCAATTTTCCTGAATCACGCATTAAAGCCATGCTAAACAGTACAGTTTGCCCATATAAAGTGGCAATTGTAGTGCATGGATTGCTATGTTTAGGTTTCCTAAAGGAAATTTATTATACTTATTACTTGAATACATACATATTAAATTTGTTTTAAAGACCTGTTTGCATATGATTTATACTAGCAATGTCCTTAACATAGGCAATAAATTTGTTTTTACTTCAACAGACAGCGTGGCAACACGTGCGTATACCTAATAAAAGATAATGATTTCTTCATAATGATTTTCTAATTCTAAAAATTAAGATGTTACCAAAATAAAAATTGATGAAGCCCTCTGACTCCCATGAAAAGTGATAAAGCATTATACGAAGCCCACCTCTTAAACAGAGTAGGATTTAATGAATAAAATGTTCCGAACATTTGTACAAAGAATGCTTTTACTAGACAATGACAGATGGCAACTCTATCGTTCTAGAAACTGCTGTAATAGGTGGATTATCTGTTAAGTTTGTTTAATGAAGCAAAAACAAAGAAGAAACTTAATAGGTGGTTAAGTAAGCTGCTTTGCATTTTAAAGGAGGAAAAGAGCGTAAAAGCTAGGATTATGAAAATTGTATGGGAAGTAACTACAATGTTAGGAAATAAGCTTTAAAGGATTTAAATTTTAATAGAATTTAAATAATTATGATAAGAGGAGTATTTTCATCACTCTAAGCTTTATGAGCCTTAAAGACTCTTATCTTAAAACTATGTAAACTAATTCAGTAGTCTAAGTGTAATGGAACAGGAATATGCGAGATAAGCTAAACATTCTATGTTTACTTTCATGCAGACATAGATAACAGCACAACTGACATACTTTCGAAAGCTATTACAGTTCGAATGCATTAAGACATGAAATTGATACGCGTCCCCTAATGAATAGTAAAGTTATCTCATATAGACTTCACTTATTACTAGGGGAAGTTTAAGAGTTGAAGCCACACATAAATAAGTTACCATACAGACATGGTAATGTATGTATGTATGTATGTATGTATGTAAAGGGCTATCCATTTCGTGGTTTCAAAAGTATGGGACTGGAATTCGACATCTGTCAAACTAAGTTGTGAAATCAATTTTTTTCTTTTCAGTTGAAAGTCTGACATTGACGAAAATGGATCGCTTAACTATCACACAACGCATAAAATTGATCAAAACCTACTACAAAAATGGTGATTCTGCCACAGCCACGTATCGTGTGTATCGGCAATTTTCTTCAGCGATGAAGCACATTTCACACTCGGTGGGTATGTTAATAAACAAAATTGTCGTATTTGGTGTTCTGAGAATCTTCAAGTAATTGTAGAGAGGCCATTACATCCAGAAAAAATCACTGTTTGGTGCGCTCTTTAGTTCGTAGGTGTGATTGGACCTTACTTCTTCGAAAACGTTCGATGGAACGACTGTCACCGTCAATTCGGAGCGTTATGGTTATATGATAACCGACTTTTTTTGCCTGCTATTGAAGAATACGACTTGGAGAATATGTGGTTTCAACAAGACGGTGCCCCTTTCCACCTTTCCTAAAAAACCTGCACAATGCACTGCATGAGTAGGGGCCATCCCCTGAGTGCTGGTTTCATAAAAAAAAAAAAAAACTCGAGCGAATATGGCTTTATTACAAGAGACATTTCCTGGCCGCGTAATTTCTCGTCGTGGCGATATCAACTGGCCACCAAGATCATGCGATTTGACACCATTAGGCTTTTTTGTGGGACTACGCGAAAGACCGTGTTTATGCAGATAAACCTTAAACTCTAGAGCACTTAAAAACCAACATTCGTCAAGGTATGGCTGAGATACCGTCCAATATGTGTCAAAAAGTGGTCGAAAATTACCTCAAAAGAATCAATGCTTGCAACACTTCGCGTGGAGGCCATTTAAATGATGTAGTGTTTCACACATAATATCAACGTTCAAACTTTACAATAAAAAACGAAATATCATGAAAAAAATACATATTTTATATGTGTTTTATTTACGTTTACTTTCGAAACCACGAAATGGATAACCCGGTATATGTAGAGGACAAGTTTTAAGGTAAACTTCCATAAAATTCATTTTAAGAAACTCATAGAAGTCCAAAGCTTGGAAGCTATTGAATGTTTCATTTGGGACAGTGACAAAATATGTTGGGCACATATAAACTGAAACCGATACATACATACATAATTGATCATTACAACCCTTCAGTCAGAATTATGGATCTAGTTTCTCACACCAATTATGTTGTGTGTGTTAATTTTATACGTGAGTGGCGGAACCTACAGTTTAAAGTCGACTCCGAACGACAGATTTTTGAGAAACTTTTCATGGCAATTTTATTTTTATTCTCAGAGTTTTTGCCAGAAATCTGCTGAGAGGAAGTCGCCGAAGAAAAATTTTCATATTTTCGTTTAGATGCCTGACCTGGGGTTTGAACCGTGGCCTTGCGTCTAACAAGCCAATATACTACCTATCTACCTACTAAAACCGATGTCTTCATAAAATTATCAGAATAGCAGGGATCTGATGAAAGATAGAAATGTACGGTACAAGAGGTAGAGTAGTTTTACAACGGAGCTAGGATAGGATAGAAGAAAGTAGTCACTTTGCTGAAATTGAAGCTCATTAAGGCAAACATAGTGACCCACTGTGAAGCTACATGAAACGATGGATCCTTGCCAAAAGTGGATTTACCCACGATTTTAGAAAAAATATAAAAGATGATTCCGCCTGAAAGCAAATCTAGGTGTGATGTTAAGAAACGATAGATCAACTAAACTTTCAAAACAGGGGCAACCAAATGAAACAAATTATATCCTGGTAGTTTGTAGTTAGTGTGGTAGACTGTTAGTACAGGAATTATGTATGTATGTATGTATGTATGTATCAGAGATCAGCAATGAGTATTTAAAAAGATGAGTAGAATCGAATCATACTTATAATTTCTGATACTTTTACGCATTCATACTTATTTTAATATCATGGAACCACCTCTACTCATATTCAAAGTTTGAAGTACACTCATCATATTCATACTTAACAACACGTATGATGGATGTTGATTTCGATTCTCCATAACTCAACATATACACGAATCACAAAAAGGTTGTGAAACATATTTCGCTGGCTAATAATAAAATAATGCAACAAAAAGTTCATAAAATATTGAAATACTCAAAGCGTTCTGTCATCCGGCTTATACTTTAAAACATAGATGCCCATTTCATAGTGCTTTTGCGCAAGCTAAAAACACACATATTCTTATTCTCTTTGGTTAGTCGTCACTCAGCTAGCGACGAATGCACATGCGTAGCGGGTGTACGATTTTTTTGTAATATTTTTTGCTTAAAGCACTGAAAAAAATTTACTATGACTTACGAAACATATTTTATGATAAAAAATGCGTTTGGTGATGCTCAATGCATTTTATGTTATAAAATATTGAAGGAATGTAGAGAATATGCTTTTAAAAGGCACTATTGTTCTTATCATAGTGATATGGATGATATTAATGAAGGGGAAAAAAGATTTATTTTGTAAAAATAAAAAAATTTATTTGGAAAAATTGAAAGAGTGGTTACTTGAAGAAGAAAACAATGAAAAAACCTCAGAAAATAAAATGTTAAAAATGGAGTTATCAAGCTTAATAAGCTTGGATATTGTTAGGCATGGTAGACCATTTTCTGATGGGGAGTTCATTAAAAAAATTTTAAATAAATGTTTTCAAAAACTTAATTTTAAGCTTATCGAAAATCTTCCATTGTCACGCAGTAGTGTTATTCGACGCACTGATCAATTGGGGGCATCTTTAGAAGCCGCCATTGTAGAAAAATTAAAAAACTGTACTTTTTTTTCTGTTTGTTTTGATGAAAGTACAGATATTAACGATCTTTGTCAACTCGTTACTTGTATAAGATGCGTAGACAAGAATAACAAAGTTTTTGAAACAATGTTTTCCCTTGAAACTTTTTCCGTACATTTTATTTCAGTTTACACAACTTTTCTTTCAGTGCAGTTCTCTCTCGCTCACCAATACTACTACAGTTTTAGCTTTGGGCATCCCTGCTTTAAAGCGATTTTAAAAAGTTTTAAAGGGCTACAAAACTACATTTTTATAGTCGCCGTCGCCAAAAAAAAGAGACCACATTAACTCAATGAGTCGTTGTTATGTAGTCAATGAGTTACTTGTAACCTGCAACATGTGTGTTCGTCGGCTTAGCAACATTTTGGAGGGTAATTAGAATAATTTACATTCTGCTGAATTGTGGCAGGTACGTGAATACAACTTAGGGGTCATAAAAATATATAATAATTGTCAAATGCATTGATGGCAGTTGTTAAAACTTTGCAACAGGTATCTACACAACAGGTACCTGCATGTGTGGTGCAAGCATTTATAGGAAATATTTAACTGGAATTCATATTTCCCTTAAGCAAGTGACGAATTCACTCTGGATGCATGTTAATTGCAAATATTTTCCATCAGCGGAAAATTCCTTAAATAAACGATTAAAAAAGGCAAATTTCAAATCAAAGCCAAACAGCCAATGAATTCATAAATGTTTCTTAATTATAAAGAAATTAAATTTATTAAATGAGAAATTAATTCATTTCCGTTTAATATAAAAGAAAAAAAAAAACGTATTTCACATACATTATATTCTCTACACGCACCCCCATTTAGACCTAAATTATATCACAGGTAGAACGTAGGTAGTACGTATGTATGATTGCATGATTCAATTTAATTTATGAATCAAAATTTTAAAATTCTTTTATGTTTTACTATCTTGTGAGATTTTTTTTTTTTATAATTGCGAACAAAATTCTCATTGTCTAAAATTCATTAAATTCATGAAATTCATCACAAACAAGAATGTATTATTAAATGTATTGCAAGCTCTGTCTGTACAGCTCACGTTACATGGCGGGTTAATGTCTAAGAATACACGTAAATTTCCATTCTGCCATTTATTTAAATACTCGCAATAATTATTAGAGAATGGGTTATCCATTTAGGGGTTTCAAAAAAATATTTCGCATCTAAAGTGTCATTTAAAAAGTTTTCAACGATGGGTCGTTTAATAAGGATTAAAAATAATTCGAATTCAGTTTAAAAATGGGGATTCAAATGTGTGAACTAATGGACTATTATGCGGTGATTGTGGTCCTCATACTACTGTGCAACAAATTGACAAGATTTTAGAGAAACGTGAAGACACTGGATGGAGACAGATGTGTGCATCCTTGCATATATGCCCTAACCATAATATCACTTCTGTTAGTGATAATGTGCTGGATAATCCGAATTTATCGATTCCAAGGCATTCTCAACAATTGTTCCTATCTCATGGCACATTTTGCCGTATTTTGCATTTGGATTTGCACTTCCATCACTATAAAGTTTAAATTAAGTAACAATTTACAATACATACATTAGATATCACGATTGGGTGCTAGACCAGAAGGTTTTTAATGCTGAATTTTGGGCACAAAATTTTCCTTAGCGATGCAACACATTTCTCCCTCGGTGGTTAAATTATTGTGCTGAAGAGCTATCAGTACTGCCACCATACGATCTATTGTACTCCTCTCATACTTTAGAGGAGGATATCCCTATAATGTCTTCTCCAAGTCTATTACAAACCTCATGATACTGCTCGGTGCCAACAATGCCAATTTCCTGCCTAGCCCCTGGTACGCCATTAGTTCTCCTTTATCGAACAATTTCAAGATCCGTTTCTACGAGATTAATTCTCTAATATTGAAAATCAACAATTCTCATATGAAGTCGCCGTAGTCTATTAGGTAGTGTGTTGGCTTATTAGACGAAAGGCCCGAGTTCAAATCCCAGGTCAGACATCAAAACGAAAATATGAAAATATTTCTTCGGCGACTTCCTCTCAGCAGATTTCTGGCAAAAACTCTGAGAATAAAAATTGCCATGAAAAAGCTTCTCAAAAATCTGTCGTTTGGAGTCGACTTTAAACTGTAGGTCCCGCCACTCATGTAGTAGGTAGGTCACAACACGAGTGGTGTGAGAAGCTAGGACATTGTACAATGGGTCAATTCGACCACCGGGTACTGTACTTGTCACAATTGACAAGTACACGTCCTCTAACCTAACCTAACCTAACATTTCTCAAGTTTACATCGAGAAATTTGCATATTGCACAATTGATTGTAAAACTTGGTTGTACAACTTAATTGTAAAACTTGGTTGTACAACTTAATTGTAAATGTTTGTTTTACAACTTAATGGTAATGTTGGCGAGCTGGTTGGCCAACGATTGATTGTTGATGGGTTGAAGATCAACAAATTTTGATTGTCATTCAACCGATGATCAAACAACGTTACAAGAATTATTTAGAAGTAAAGTTGATTTGCAAAATCGAAACGTGATGTGAAGGGAACGAACAATTTGTTTATTCAACTATGTGGTACAGAGATCATGAAATTTTGAATATAAGTGAGTCAACAATATTGAAATTTAACTACGATTCATTCATACTCACTACAAGGTTGATTTATAAGTACAGGTTGCAAATGAGTATACGTACAACGTTGACATCAAACTCATACCATTCGAAATATGTTTGATTCATAGGCCTAATCATTTAGATTCATAACTTTAGAAAAATACTTACATATAATACCTATAAATTATACGAGGGACAAGGCAGCAAGCAGAGCAAACACACAACCTTCTAGTAAGTATTTTAGTGTTCGTACGCGATTTATACTTATCTTGTGATTCCTGCATACATATGTTGAGTTATGGAGAGTCGAAATCAACAACAACATCATACGTGTGTTGTATGATGTATGAATATGATGAGTGTACTTCAAACTTTGAATATGATTAGAGTAGGTTCCATGATATTGAAATAAGTATGAATGCGTATAAGTATTAGAAATTATGAGTATGATTCGATTATACTCATCTTATTGAATACACATTGCTAATCTCTGATGTGGTACAACTAATTGCAACGTGGCCCCTATACATTACTTATAATGAAATAAAAGTTTCATCGAAATCATAGCTTCACTTGTGCTTTATTCAACTTTACTTTTGAGCCGGTAAAATGGTTTACCCGTTATTCATTTTTAATTCATTTGAGAATTGCAATTATGGCATCATGTAAAAATTAATTTGAAAACGTGTAGCGTTTATATGTAATAAAATAACAACAAAAAGAGAAGAGAAAAAAAAATGGCAGCAACAATAATGAATTAAAGATTAACCTTTGCTTAGTAATAATTTGAAATCGCTGTGAAACCAGCAATATTATTATAGTTTTTTTTATTTTTTTGCAATTTATTTATACAAATTATTAGTTGTTGTGTGAAATAAATAAATTTATTTATTTATTTGAAATTAAACAATAAATTTTTTTTTTAATATGCATGCAATAGAATTTTTCATTTTTAAATTTTTTTTTTGATTCTCGTTTATTTATTTTAAATTTAAATATTAAAAGAAGTTCTTCATATTCTCCATTAGACTTTATATTAATTACAAATGACTTGCAATTAACTGCGGCTATTAATTCTCTTTACATAGCTTCGGTCTAATGACCGGAAATATTAATTGCGTTACTTAAACAATTTGTTCGGCGACTGTATAACTTGTTACGGGTTCTTCTAAAACGTTTAGAAATAAATTACAATTATTTATAGCCAGTCTACTAATTAATTATAGTCTTGCGACTCTTGAAATAAGAATGGCAATTACAATCAATATTTTCCTTCAATTTATTAAATTATAAAAGCGATCAGCTGCTGTGTATTACAGGAAGGTATTCCTGCATTCTTTTTAAATGCTATTTAACATCATACTAGGAGCTGCAGACAATATCTGCTTGCTTGCTCACTTGCAACTATGATGATATGGCCCGCTGCCACTTTGTCGATTGTTAAAGCAGTGCAGCATTAACATGCAACCAAAAAATGTGCACTTTATTAACGCAAAATGCAATTTTGCGTTTGTTTTTTAAAAATGTTTCGCCCTCTAAAAGGGTGGTATGTTTTATTCTAAATAATTCGCACTTGCCAATGGTGGAGGGCATTGCATTTTATGCCCTGTATAAATGGAGAGTGCTGATAATGCCCTGTAAGCCAGATGACTTTTGTTTATTTATAGGGCTGCCAGATGAAATTTAAAAAAGTCGCCTGGTATTGTTATCCAATTTGAAGTTAATTTTTTCATTGTTTTGTGGAGTAATCTTAAGGAAATATTACATTATTAAAGCTACATGGTCAGCAATATAAAAAATTGCATTCAATGTTAGAACAGTGTTAAAATATTTTTTTTTGTTATAAAAAAAGCGTGCAAAAAATTAAGTCGAAAAATTAGCGATCTGGCAACACCTTTGAACAAATTGGCATTTCCTCATTCATTTTTTTTAATAAGTAGTAAACACAGGGCATACCCTTTTTAATATTTGTGTTCTGTTCTTCTCAAATAAAAAATGACATTACAACAGGGTTGGTCAAAAATTTTTTTAATGCACCTTGTAAGAGGGTGACATTTTCTTTGTAGAAAAGAAAACACCATAAGTAGCACTTGTCTAGAAGATGTACTAACCAGAGATCAGCAATGAATCGTATTTTCGCTACTCATAGGTACTTATGAAATTTTGAGTATGAGTGAGTCAAGAGTATTAAAATTCAACTACTCTGATTCATTCGTACTCGTTACAACATTGATTTATAAGTATAGGTTGCAATGAGTATGAGTACAACGTTGACATCAAACTCACAACATTCGATTCATTGTTTGATTCATACGCCTACTCATTCAGATTCATAAATTTAGAAAAATACTTATAATACATCATTCATAAAAATTTACAGTAGTAGTTATTGTTGCATTTACAAGAAAAGAAAAAGGACACATAAGCAAAAAAGAGCAGCAAGCAGAGCAAACACACAACCTTCTAGTGAGTATTTTAGTGTTCGTACGCGATTCATACTTATTTTGTGATTCGTGGATATGTTGAGTTGTGGAGAGTCGAAATCAACAACATCATACGTGTTGTTAAGTATGAATATGATGAGTACTTCAAACTTTGAATATGAGTAGAGGTTCCATGATATTAAAATAAGTATGAATGCGTATTTGTATCAGAAATGATGAGTATGATTCGATGCTACTCATCTTTTTGAATACTAATTGCTGATCTCTGGTATGAATATGAGGAATACTTCAAACTTTGAATGTGAGTACAGAAGGTTCCATGATATTAAAATAAGTATGAATGCTTATAAGTATCAGAAATTATGAGTATGATTCGATTATACTCATCTATTGAATACTCATTGTTGATCTCTGATCCGTAGCCTTATTATTAGCACTAAATATATGTGATTTTTTGTTATTTCCTAAAACTTTTTCACTTTAAGACAAAATCAAAAATGTTAGACTTTGTATTCAACAAGACATTGTGTTACAGAAGAAAGAAAATCAATTAAAAAAAAAATTTAAAACATGCAACATTAAAATCAACATGTAACACTCCACATATTTGTTGTTAATCAAGCAAAAGTTTTCAGCAACTTATGACACAAATAGGTGACAGACAGCAGTATCTGTTTCTGTATTTATTTTCATTTAATTTTGTTTATAAATTTACAATGTAATGAATGTCTGTCTGTCTGTCTGTCTGTCTGTTTGTCTATTTAACACTTTGCTTGTTTTTAATTTTCTTTATTATTTTTTAATAACATCATTAACTGACTACATTATTAACTAAACAATCAATCAATAATTCCCAACTCTGGCTGTTGGCTGCTTGTTGTCTGTCTATCTTTCGAATTTTTTTAAAATTTTTTTTTCAACAATTATTTGTTATTTTACACATTAATTGTCAATCATGTTGTCATGTTTGTTGTCTTTCTCTTACCAAAATTAATTGTTTAAATTCAAAATAAACATCCATCTAACAAGAGTAGTTTATTATTAAATCATTATGAATTCACTTTTAAAATGTGTAAGTTTTGTATTATTTTTTGGTTTTAATTTTATTTAAATAAATAGAAATCTTGTCTGTGTTTTATAATTTTGCAACACACAGTAGTGTTATCGACCATTTTTGATGGCATTTTGCAAGACTCAGACTCATTTCATTTAAATCGATTTGAATTGTGTTTCATTTTAATAACCAACTCGTGCTAATTGAAAATGAATGAAATTGAATGAAATTTTTTAAATTAATTTTCCTCTCAATTTGTCTTTTTTGTGACAAATTCATTCATTTCACGATTAAATCTTTCTTAATAACACTCTTATGGTATTTGGTTATTTTAAAAAAATGTTGTAAAAATAAATGAAAGAAATGAAATGAAAAATATTCAAATGCAGGAATTAAAAAAATCTTTAATTGCGGCAGTAAAAAATTACGTATAATAAAAATATCATAGGATTGGATTTTTATGACCACAGTTTAATCTGTTCCAAATCAATCAAAATAAATATCCAATGAATTTTCCATATTTTTTGGTGAATAAAAATTACATTGAGAAAGAGTAACTAAGGCCCCGATTATGGTTCACAACATATAAATGTTGTGTTGTAACAGAGACAACACAACATTTATTACTTTCTTGATTATGGTTCACAACATCTAGATGTTGTGTATGTCTCAGGGTTGTTCTTCAATGTTAGTATACTTTTCCTTTAAAATACATCCCTGAGTGTATAAAACTGTCAATTGAAAACAAAAATTATGACATTAAAAAAAATTTAAAATATAAATAATGGAGATTATTATTCTTTGATGATGATGAGGGTACCAACAAAGCGCAAATGAAATTCGGGACAGTTCAAACCCTTTGAAATTACCAGATACTGAGTACGCAAAATTATTCAATTATAAAATTCAGTATTGTTTATAACATTTCTTTCCTTTTTATAAATACAGATATACATATGTACATATGCATGTATGCATTTTATGTGTTAAGGTGACGCAGCATACCAATGGAAACGTTTTTAATAACTCCGTTTCGAAATGCCGCGGAAGGATCACCAGAGCTCCATTTTAATACAGTCCATTCCAAAGCAAGAACCGTTATTGAAAGAACGATTGGTGTAGAACAGAAAAGCAGATTTCGATGTTTGCTTTCTGCAGGAGACTTGCACTATTCTCCTTAAACTGCCACTAAAATTACAAATATATGTTCTGCTTGATTATATTTTTTTATTGTATGTATTGCAATAAATTCATTTCAAAAGTACTTAAAATTAAAATATCTATATCAATGTCAGGATTTGCTCTCATTAACTCGACCAGCTTTATTGGTTATTTGTCTATAAAATATTTACAGTTATGCATAATTTTTAAAATTTCCACAAAAAATTATTTGCTCTGTTATTACAAATTTATACAAATTTTTCTCCATTTCCTTTTTTAAACTTACCGCGGCAACAAGACAACAGCTAATGAGCTGTTGTAAGTTTTTGACAGTTCTGACAACACTTAGAAACAACTGTTGTAAATCATAATCGCAATTTTAAAAATACAACATTAAATTTACAACTGTTGTAAACCATAATCGGGGCCTAAGTCTCTGGGCAGTAAAATCACTAGGCTTCAAGATCTTGAGCTCCAACAACGATGTTTACATTTAGAGAGATTTCGAGAAGGCAAAGTCATGAACACACGCCTTCAAGACCATTCATCAGACTGTTTACTCTGCCATATAAAAGGCAGGGCAAAGCAGTCGAGTGAGTAAGTGAAGTTCAGTCAGTCTTGTGTGAAGACGCAATGTGTTTGAAGAGAGTAATCGTGGTTTGAAGATCTCCGTTACAAAGATCAGTCGAACAATTACATACATACATACATACATAATTGGCCATTACAACCAGCGTTGCCATTTGCCAAGTTTTCGCTTTTTTTTCAAGTTTTTGGAGAACGCGAAAAAGTTTTCATTAAATTTGTTTTCTAACAAAACAAGTTTTATCGACAAAATTAAATTTAAAATTTTTTTCAATAAATTCAGTATTAAAACAGGAAATATTTACATTTTTAAATAAAATATTGTGTATTTTATTAGTCCCGGACAAAAAAACGCAAAAAACACCAACAGAGGGCACCGGGCTCCGGAATTTCCTTTAAAAATGTTGGTACTTTTGTAGAAAACAAGTTTTTTTTTTGTAAAAAAATTTTTTTTTCCCAGAAATAAAGTTTTTTAAAAAAAAAATCTGGCAACGCTGATTACAACCCTTCAGTCAGAATTACGGCCTAGCTTCTCATTAATATAACATAACAATTATCTACTAATTGTTATTGTTTATGCAACAGAGTGTAAACAGAGGAATACCATACAAAGCAATTGTTGTTGTTTACATCAAGTTGTAAACAGTGAGACACAGAATTGTACGAATAATAAAGAATTTTAATTAAAACTAAATACAAATTTATTTTTATTTTATTTGCAATCTACGAAGCTCATATTTTAAACGTTTTTAAAAGGAAAAAAATGTAACAATATTAAGTGGGTACCGGGACATAGCGAAATTCCGGACATATGCAGAGCGTATGAACTGGCCAGATGTGTGGCACAACCATCGAAGTCTACGATGAATTCTGTACCTAAAGACATTGCGAGCTTAAAATTGAAAATGCTGTTAAGGATTGGATTGTCGCCGTAATCTAGTCGGTAGTGTGTTGGCTTATTAACCCCAGGCCAAAGGTTAGGTTAGGTTAGAGGACGTGTACTTGTCAACTGTGACAAATACAGTACCCGGAGGTCGAATTGACCCATTGTACAACGTCCTAGCTTCTCACACCACTCGTGTAGTGTGCGTTAATTTTATACATGAGTGGAGGGACCTACAGTTTAAAGTCGACTCTGAACGACAGATTTTTGAGAAGCTTTTCATGGCAATTTTTACTCTCAGAGTTTTTGCCAGAAATCTACTGAGAAGAAGTCGTCAAAGAAACATATTTTACATATTTCTTTTCGATGGAGATATTTGGCCTGGGGTTAGAAGACGCCGTAGTCTAGTAGGTAGTGTGTTGGCTTATTAGACGAAAGGCCCGAGTTCAAATCCCAGGTCAGACATCAAAACGAAATTATGAAAATATTTCTTCGGCGACTTCCTCTCAGCAGATTTCTGGCAAAAACTCTGAGAGTAAAAATTGCCATGAAAAGCTTCTCAAAAATCTGTCGTTCGAAGTCGACTTTAAACTGTAGGTCCCGCCACTCATGTATAAAATTAACGCACACAACGCGAGTGGTGTGAGAAGCTAGGACGTTGTACAATGGGTCAATTTGATCTCCGGGTACTCTACTTGTCACAGTTGACAAGTACACGTCCTCTAACCTAACCTAACCTAACCTTATTTACCAAACTTGTCTGCCAGGGATTGTTTGCCTAATTCTACTGTTGAGTCTTAAAAGGTTTTCCAACAATGAAGTCGGGGTAGAGTCCGAAATAAGGGCCTATTTTCAGAAAACAAGAAGCTTTGTTCATTTGTTTTGGGTATCGAAATTATTGAATAAATCAGAGCAAAGTGTTTCACTTTAACAGGAGATTATATGGAGAAATAAAGAAAGTTTTTGTGAAATTTATTGGATTGCTTTTGATTAGTACTTGTAGTACTAATATTGGGGTTGTAAGTTCGATTATTGCGTAAGTTTTTTTTTTTTTTTAACACATTGTTTAACTAATTCTCCACATGATATCGTTTTGTTCACGAATATAAATTCCATCCTTAGTTACTGAATGGATTTCAAATCAAAACTAATTGAACAAAATTTTTTTTTTGCTTTTTTTTTTGGGGGGGGGGGGGTAAAGCCTATTAAATTTGATTATGATTAAGCTGTGTTGTTTTTAACATCTTTAATAATAAATGAGCGCGAGCAGTACATAAGTGCTGCAGCGTAAATTATGGATGCATGGCCCGCATGTGGTCTTAATGCAAATAGCGGCAAAGCATATACATACATACATGTATATGAGTCTTGGAAAAAGAGATTCAAAATTTTCATGACTTTCGAAAACAATAAAACATTTTCAATTCATATTTTATGACAACAATATGCGTTTGTTGTTGATTAAAGAAAATGAAAAAAAGAAGTATCTTCACAACAACATATGTATGCATGTATGTACAGTGTTGGCCAAAACTAAAGCACCACCTCAGTACATTTAGGATTGAACCGTTGTCCGTTTGGCCTGCCTCTGGATGCCTTATGCCATCTGAATCCTTTAATTTAAACTTAGATTCGTCAGAAAACAGCATATTCATCCATTTTTGGACACTCCAGTTGAGATGGGTCTTGGCGAATTCAAGTTTGGCGATATCAAAGGTTTTTTGCTGGTCGTCGACTGAATAATCCGGCCTCTACCGCCTTTCTGGGAATCGTTCTTTCGGTTATTTTTAAATCTTAGCGGTTTCGTACGTGACTAGAAGATGGAAGTAGGATCATTTTGGATTGTCCTTTTAATTAAGGAGTCTTCATGTCGCAAGGTTTCACGTGACCTTCCTCCAGAATGAGTAGGAGATGTGCGACCAGTCTGTAAAAACTTTTAAATTAGCCTAGAAATAATTGATCAGTTGATTGAATATTTTGCACTCAATTGATGCCTTAATAAGCCAGCCAGCTCTCCAATCCAATCATTAACTTAAAAATCAACCCACAAAATTGCAAAACCAAAGAAGATTTATTTGAAGCCGCAAAAATAGCCTGGCAAGCAATATCTCCTGAAATAATTAATAATTTAATGTCCCCTATGCCTAAAAGATGTGCGTGTGTCATTCAGAATAAAGGTTTCGCAACGAAATATTGATTTCAATAGTTTTTTGTGCAACTTAATTGGGAGGTGCTTTAGTTTTGTCCGCTTATATTTGCGCCTTAAAATGTTTTTTGAATTCAAACTTTTTTTTTAAATTCTGAATTCTTTAAGTTTGTGTTTTTCAATAATAAGGATATAAATAAATAAAAAAAAATAAAAATAAAATTTTAATAGCTTTGTTTTCTTAAGAAAAATTATCATTTAAAAAAAATGTACTGAGGGCGTGCTTTAGTTTTGGCCAATACTGTATGTTGCTGCAGCAGCAACATTGAAAATAATGTTGTATTGTTTCAAGTGAAGAAAATCCTTTTCCTTTCATTTTCATTTTCAGTTTTATTTTCCACAAGACAAAGTGTTATCATTTTTATGCGTTTCCTTGAATTATTTTCCATTTTTTTTTATTTTTTATTTTTTTTTTTGGTTAATGTTTGTGCTGTTTTGGCACAGCTTTTCAAAACACTTAACATTTACAAGATTTTCGTTTTTTTTTTCTTTTCCAGCTTCTTTCTCCTGCCACCAAAATGTAAATGAATATAAAAATATTTTCATTTATTTTCCTATTTTCCATGTGTAATTTAGCAAAAAGCTGTTGGTGACTTTCACTTTCATATAAAAAAAGGCAAATAAAATACGAATTTTTCCAAAAAAAAAAAACCAAAAAAAATCCCAAACAGCAACAGAAAATAACGCAATCTGTTATAAAATAGCAGACACACTCTCTTCTCTACACTTATTATTTAAGTGGAGACAAGCTGTATGCAACAATATTTTATAATCGAAACATTATTGTCGCATCATCATCGTCTACCAAACCAAATAATAATACAACTAACGGTTGCAAAAATATTCCAAAAACAAAAAAAAATAGATCCTCAAATTCGTATAAAATTTTTTTTTTTTTTAATTTTTAATGTCATCATCTCTTACATATTCAAGCAACTTGTTATTGTTTTATGGTTTACTGTAGACTTTCACACAGCAATGGAAGCAAACGCACTGCTGGTTGTTGCTGTAAATTACGCACAAATTTTCAATAAAATACAATCGCCACTTTAAAACCTACAGTTTGTTCGTTTGCTGTTTGTCTTCAAATGCAACTGCAACTGTAGTTGTTTTTTTTTTTTTGTACGACCGCAGACAATTGATTCAATTGATTGGCGTACACAATTAATCTTGGCCTGGACATTAAAATTTGCACGCGTGGCACTTTAAAACATCAAACGTCTTAAAAAACGGCATACAACACAACCCAACACTCTGTATAACTAAATTAGTCGTACGGACATCTGGATGACCGTTACGAGAAAAAAACTGAAGGTTACAGCCACCATTACAACAAAACAAAAGAAAACAAGTGTCATTATCAATGGAAAGCTCAAACACAATGTCAACAATTTATAGTAGCACAGCTCAGTTCGCTACCAATTACAACATGCTGTGGCAATTATTGTTCAAACAAACTGCAAGTGCAACACAACTGACCAGCCTATAGTAGAGCAGAACAGAGCCGAGCAGAGCAATGGACATCAGTTCAGAGAGAGCATAAGTCTACGTGCTGTTTTCAATTGTATTTGAAATTATTAAGCAGTACGCAGAGCAACAAGTGCTTCAGTTCAATTGAGGGGTCTTTACATTGAAATTCTAAGAATTTGAAAATTGTTTTTCAAAAAATTACTCTTAAATAATGTCATTAAAAAATAAATATAATGACAGACTATATAGGTTGTGGTTGTCGTTGTGGCATGCGGCAATAACAACGTAATGTTTCTTTTTTATACAGCCTCTCTGTATAATTATGTTGGCAATAAATAAAAAGAAATTTTCAATGGTAATCTATTTGAAAAACTTGGGCAATTCACACGACTTTGTATCGTGTATGTTGTATTGAATACACTTGGTTGTTTGTGAACGCTCAATGTTATGCTGTATTGTGTATTTCGTATTCCGAAAGTATTTTATTGGCATTCAAACAATTTGATAGCACGAAACCAATACAACTTTTAAAAACATATGAAAAAAATATGTATAAGTGTATCGGATTTTTACATGAAAATTATCAACAACAATCATACACTGTTGTATAATCGTCCAACAATACACTCAATACAACGATACAACGGCTTGTATCCCCTGAGGGACATTGGTGCCGACGTCTGGTAATCGCTAAACCTCAAACAAAATTCAACCGTAAAACTTGCTCATGATGCCACCAGAAAACACTAAACAAAACTTGTACATTCAATTCCAAATGTGTTAAATGGATTGCTTGACCTTAAGGGATATTCTACTAAATACAAGGCTTAACATTTTCATATATTAGGCCTTTGAATTTTAAATTTACTCCCAGTTCTCCTTGGAGGTACCTATGGAGTCATCTGAAACTTTTTCTCATTTTTCTCTTGTTTTATGAAAAACATTAAAAAATTGTTTGTTTTATAATAAAACAGAAATAAATTAATAAAATAAATATAAAAACTATAAATTTTTATACAAACTGTTGGTTAAAATTCATAAAATTGCTAAAATATACTGCCGTACTAAGACTTTTGCTGTCCACTGTATGTAACACTCTACTGCTGAAGAAGAATTTTATAATTTGCTTAAGTTAGAGTAGCTCATAAAAATATCGAAAAAATCACAATCTGACCATGGCCAGATAACATTATTCACTAACGAATCAAGAGGACTTGAGAATTTCGGTTATGGAATCATTTCGAAGCACATTTAGTATCAGAGTGTATTGTATTGAGAGATGTGCACATATTTACTTACATACTTAATTAGTCTTTACAACCCTTCAGTCAGGATTGCAACCTAGTTTCTCACACCACTTATGTTGTGTGTGTTAATTTTATACATGAGTGTCGGGACCTACAGTTTAACGTCTACTCCGAATGACAGATTTTTGAAAAACTTTTCATGGTAATTTTATTTTTACTCTCAGAGATTTTGCCAGAAATCTGCTGAGAGGAAGTCGCAGAAGAAATATTTTTTTATTTCGTTTTGTTGGATATGTTCGACCTGGGGTTTGAACCCTGGCTTCATGTCTAATAAGTCAACACACTACCTACTAGACTACGGCGACTACTACTAAATATAGTCTCTACTAAGTGTAGTTAAATAAGTTTTGCCAAAAGACTGCTGAGAGGAACTTGCCGAATAAATATTTGTTTCTTATTTCCTTTCGTTCGAGATCTCTGAACCAAGGGCTCGCATCTAATAAGTCAACAGACTACTTACTAGACTACAAGTCTAGACTAGATAGCAAAGTCACTAGAGATGGTACACGACATTGATTTTTTAAAAAAATTTCCGATATATCTGGGGAAGATAGAAGAAGGGATAAAGAAGCCACCAGTTGGCAATGCAAGTCAAGTGTTATCATATCAATCTAAACGCCAGTGTACACTTCCTGCCGCAACTAAAGCAATCCCATCTTTATGGGCCGCGGAAATAGACCCACAGAATCAAAAGCTACGTAAAACGCTTGAAATATGAGATGTATGGCCATAGTGGTTAAAGTGACTGAATTCAAATCCTAGTAATCCCTTAACTGGAATCCGTTCATTATAGTTTTCTCGAAATTTCAAAAAACAAAAAATCCATTTAGAAGCGTTTTGCCGAATAAAAAAGATCGGATTTACAACGGACTTTATAGAAAGGCAAGATAAAACAAACTCTTGCCTTTTTATAGAGGCAGGCAGTCATTTTTAATCACTTAACAATAAGGTGGTGTAGTCATACCGTAAAAACCCAAGCTTCACAAATTGAAACGCAAGTAAAGGGAAAAACAATTTTTCATCCGGATAAGCATTCCTGAACACTTTATCGTAAGTACCTTAACTGTACAATTACCTGAACTTATTTACGGTTTGACTACAAGAGTAAGTTCTAGAAGTTGCCAAAACAGAAATAAATTAAGGCACTCAATTGTATCGTTATTTATTTGTGGCCTAGCGACTAAGATACAATTAAGTACCATAATTTTCCTTCGGCAGCTTTTCTTTATGCCAACTTCTAGAACATACTTTTGTTGCCAGACTGAAAATTAATTCAGGTACTTGTACAGTTAAGCTAATTAATTTATTTTGGTCTGGAGTTGCGAGATGGAAAATAAATTAAGATACTTATCTTAAGATATTTATTTTCGATCTGGCAACTCCTACAACTTACTGTTGATTTGTTATTGTAATTTCTTTCTTGTTTCTATTTCGTAATCTTTCTGTGCCGTTTTGCTATTGATCTTTGTTTATGTTGATGTTGTTGTGTTGTTTTGTTATTGTAATTCATTGTTTTCAAAAATTATTTATAAGTTTTCTAGAAGAAACATTTAAAGAGTATTCCGCCTATGCGGCAATATATTGCTCCAAAGGTAAGAAAAGCCCGTAGGTAATGAGAGTCTGTACTTTAAATAAATTGTTATTGTTTTTTAATCAATAAATTTATAAAATTCATAAAGGACGGCATTCCTTTTCAATAAATTTTTCCATTTGTTTAGATCACTAAATAAGCTTTTAGAAAATTCCATTGCTTTACGGTAAAATTCCTGCAGATTTGCAAAATTATAGGAATAATTTTTATATTTTAATGGGAATATAAAATAATATTTATAACAAGCAAACAAACATTATGTAAATTTTCTAAAAGTTGCCAAATGTATACTGGTACGTACGTAATTACCAGATGTTAAATCAGTGTACATTTCATGTTTTTATTATTTATGAGGGAACAACAGATTTTCTTAAAAAAAAAAAACAATAATTTTGAGAAAAAAACCAACCGAATCTCTATGACATGTAATGGAAAAAACAAGGAATTTTATTACAATGAGAGACAATTTGTTTAACAAAAATGCAGTTTGTTAGGGGAAAAACAGAAAAAAAAAGAAACAATCAAGTCAAGATAAATGCAAACTGAATGAGAAGAAACAACAGCACTTACAACTGTAATCAGCAGGCAATTATAATTTGCATATGTACGTAGTTTTTCTCTCAACTAATTTGCAACCAACCACAACCACTACTATGTACTGCAACTGGGTTGTAATATATGGTTTGAGGGTGTTCGTTCTATTGTTGGTTTTTGTTTCCTTTTTTCCTATTTTTATTACAGAAAACAATTAACAAAAAAAAAAACGAAAGAAAAAAACATTTTTTTTTCTTTTTTCAAAAACAGAAGTAGAAAAATAATTTATAACACTGGCTTAAAGCAACAACCTACGCATTATTAATGCCAAAGCAAAAAAAAAAAAATTTTTTTTGTAGAAAAATATCTGAAAAAAAATTGTTATTTTTTTGATCTTTAAGTCTTGGCCAACTTTAGCTTGAAATGAGATGGAAAACAATGCTTAAATGCTTTGTAAGACATACACGCAAGCGTACCAACAATTAAGAACCAAGTAAACGGCATATAAACTCAATGGAATTTTTGCTAACGGGTGATTTTTTTTAAACGTTAGGATTTTGAAAATTTAATAAAAACTTATAAAATACTTATTGTAGGTGATAAATTAATGCCTGCCAGTTAATTGCTTACTTAAATAGTCTTAACAACCCTTTAGCCAGGATTTCGACCAACCTCTCAGCAGATTTCTGGCAAAAACTCTGAGAGTAAATAAAATTGCCATGAAAAGCTTCTCAATAAAATTTGTCGTTCGGAGTCGACTTTAAACTGTAGGTCCCCCCGCCACTCATGTAAAAATTAACACACACAACATGAGTAGTGTGAGAAGCTAGGACTGAAGGGTGCGGTCTTTTTGGGGACGATTGCTGTAGACTGTCTAATGGTGACGGTATAGCACTGGCCATTTTATAGTCACCTAGCAGCAACTCGTTTCCTTGCCGTTCGCATTTTGAGGTGTCCACAAACACTACTCCCTCTCTTCCACCTTCCTATAACCCATTTTCCTAAAACCTGCACAATGCACTGCATGAGTAGGGGCCATCCCCTGAGTGCTGGTTTCACCAAAAAAAAAAAAAGCTTCTCAAATCACCCATGTTGTGGGTGTTAATTTATCCAGGAGTGGCGTGACCTATAGTTTAAAGTTGACTTCGAACGACACATTTTTTGAAAAACTTTTCATTGAAATTTTTTATTTACTCTCAGAGTGTTTGCCAGAAAACTACTGAGAAAAAGTTGTCGAAGGAATATTTTTTTATATTTCGATTTTGCTTGAGAGGTCTGAGCTGGAGTTTGAACCACTATATGTTGCTTGAATTTTTTCTAGCATTTTGACTGATATCTAACCAATACCAGTTGTAATGTCGGCGTTCAGGTCTAAAATTATATCCGTACACGTGTACAGACTTTACGTATTCCTAGAATAAATATTTTTGAGGAGCCAATTTTCATGATCTTGACGATAAAAGC
Organism: Sarcophaga caerulescens; assembly: GCA_927399465.1. Lineage (NCBI taxonomy): Eukaryota > Metazoa > Arthropoda > Insecta > Diptera > Sarcophagidae > Sarcophaga > Sarcophaga caerulescens. The sequence goes on from OV656873.1 coordinate 18,399,790, forward strand.
AGTGGTGTTTTCGAGCCGGAAGGCTCCGGAACGTTGTTCCGGTACTACCTTTTTGGACAGGAACGCGTTCCGGAACTAAAGATGATTTCTGATAACGAGAATTGGCTGACGTTTTGAAAAAAAAAAAATTGGTTTCGTAATGATTTTCGTTTCCTTTCCTTTTTATGCTATATACAGGGCCGATCCTGGCGACGGGCGAAAATTGGGGGAAATCTACCTCCCCCCGTCGTCAAATTTGGGACATGAGACCTAAAAAAAAAAACGCCGCCGCCAGGATTATCATGGAAAATCACCCCCGTCGTTAAATTTGGGACATGAGACCGCACAGAGCGGCCGCCTACCCAAGATCGGCCTTGTCTATATAATTATATATACGCGTTCCGGTAAAAAAAATTAGCACAACACCACTGGGTAAAAGTGTTCCAAAACGTGTAATTAACTGATCACCAAACTTGCCGCTCTTTAGGACGTTTGTACAATGGGTCAACTTGATCTCCGAGTACTGTACATGTCTCATTTGAGAAGTACACGTCCTCTAACCTAAATCTTAACCTAAACCCGCCGCTCAATAAGTTCATGATATCGTGTAACAGGTGGAATTTGACTGGATCTTGTTGAAACCACAAAACAACCTAATTCAATTCTTTCAAAAAACTAGACACAAGAACGTTAGTAAACTCAACACGGTACCCTGTTTCACTGATTTTAACGTTACGATTTCCAACGTTCTTGAAGAAGTATGGTCGAATAATGAGCCATCCATCCCATAAGCCGCGCCATGCAATACAATTTTCAGAGTGTGTTTGCAATTCTCTGGCAGATCCTTCCATCAAATTCGAAAATTCTGTTATTCATGTAACCATTGAATCAAAAAAGAAGCTTTTTTGCACCACATTTGATAAAAAAAATATCATAGATTTCTAAGAGTTATTCATTCGTTAGTCTATTCATGATGAAATAAAAACCTTACTAAGCATCTTTTTGCTTTGCTGCATGCCACGAATCATTTTTTGTACAAAAGAAATTTCGACTGAAAACCAAACAGCATAAAAAAATCACCCTTTATATACAAATTGAACATAAATATTTATGTACGCGTATACATCAAAGTAATACGAATACGAGATCATTAATTATTTCTATTCAAATCCAAAGATAAAATAAAAATACCCACAGTTATTGGCAACAAATTTGTAAATTGTTGTTAAATGAGCATAATGAAACGGTTTTATTAACTGCGGTTATTTTTTTTCTGAGTCTTAACAGCCGAACAGAAAAAAAATTATACGTATAAATCAACATATTTTTGTTCTACAGAAACCTGGTCGGTTGGTTGGTTTTATTCGAAATATCTGCGATCCGAACGACAGATTTTTTAAGAAACTTTTCATGGCCGTTTTTTTTACTCCACCAGTTCACAGTTTTGCCGTTTTAGTCAAGATTAGAACCCATATCCTCTTACAACAACTCATGTTGTGTGTGTTAAATTTATCCATGCAATGCTGCTCTACAAGACGCTCATCCTCCCCGTGCTTCTTTATGGCGCAGAGACATGGACTCTATTAAGCACTGATGCAGCAGCCTTAAGAGTATTTGAGAGCAAAGTCCTACGTTAGTTCTTCGGTCCAATGTGAGTTGGCGATGATTTCCGAATCCGATCCAACAGTGAGCTGTATGAGCTCCTCAACGACATAGACGTTGTGCAGCGTATTAACATCCATGGCTCGGCCATGCCGTTTGAATGAAGAAGGATGCTCCGGCAAGACGGGTATTTGATGCGGCGATCTGCAGAAGTCGGCGAAGAGCACGACCTTGTTTGCGTTGAAAGGAAGCCCTGTCATCGATTGGTGTGACCGACTGGCGTAGAAGTGCAAGAAGTAGAGGCACCTGGAAGGATGCGTTAAGGCAGGCCGAAATCTGTTAATCGGGTTGTTAAAGTCCAATCAACTACTAACTGCATGCATACATGCATAATTGGCCATTACAATCCTTCAGTCAGGATTACGGCCTAGCTTCTCACACCACTCATGTTGTGTGCGTTAATTTTTATACATGGGTGGCGGGACTTACAGTTTAACGTCGACTCCCAACGACAGATTTTTTGAGAAACTTTTTCATGGCAGGTTTATTTACTCTCACAGTTTTTGCCAGAAATCTGCTGAGAGGCAGTCGCCGAAGAAATATTTTTTTTTTCATATTTCGTTTTGATGCCTGACCTGGGATACGAACCCGGGCTTTACGTCTAATAAGCCAAGACACTACCTACTAGACTACGGCGACTTCAACTACTAACTACAACAACTAAATTTATTCATGAGTGCCGAGACCTACAGTCGAACGACAAATTTTTTGAGAAGCTTTTCATGGCGAATTTTTTTATTCTCAGAATTTTTGCCACAAAACTCTGAGAGGAAGAAGCTGAAAGAAATAATCACCCTTATTCTGGTTGTCGTCGTCGATGTCGTCTTGCGTCGACAGTTTAAAATTGGTATTCTGTTTGTCGTTATTGACAGTTATAGATGACTGTCGACACACATTTGGTATTCTGTGAGTCAATACGCCGTCGATATTGTGTTGTGTCGACTCTGATTTTGTCGACTCTGATTTTATCGACATCATTTTTGGTAACGACGACGACGGCGACGACGACGACGACAACAACCAGAATAAGGGTGATTATTTTCATATTTTGTGTTCGAGATGTCTGAATTGTATTTTGATTCACTGGCTCTCGTCCATTACGTCAACAGCCTGCCTACTTGTCAGATTCACCGAAAGCGTACCATTGAACTATTTAAACTAGCTTGTACGGAAATCTCTGCCACTGCATCTAGGTTGGAATGAGGTGAGATTTTTCTTATCTGTTAATAACTACTAAGGAGTTTGTAGATTTGTTGCACAGTTTGGCAACTTCATTTGAAGAACACCTTTGCCCCGATGCTATCCATACATACATAATTGGTCATTACAACCCTTCAGTCAGGATTACGACCAAGCTTCTCGCACCACTTATGTTGTGTGCGTTAATTTTATACATGAGTGGCGGGACCTACAGTCGACTCCGAGAGACAGATTTTTGAGAAGCTTTTCATGGCAATTTTATTTACTCTCAGAGTTTTTGCCAGAAATCTGCTGAGAGGAAGTCCCTGAAGAAATATTTTCATATTTTCGTTTAGATATCTGACCTGGGGTTTGAACTCAGGCCTTCAGTCTAATAAGCCAACATACTAGCCTAGTAGGCTACGGAGACTTCCATGCTATTCCCCCTTTCACAATAGTTATTTACCATGAAATTGATCACTGGATTTATAAGACTTTTAAGATGGTTTTCAGACTTCCAAGAGAAGTCAAACTTTCCTTCCTAAGGAAGTCAAACTGTAGTGCGAAACACTGTGGCTCCCTAGAAAGGAAGATCAACAAATTTTTTTAGTATTACACCCAATACAACAATCGAGGTTACCCTAGAGATTCTAGATAACGATAAGCGACAACCCTGTCATTCTAGAATCTCCAACAGTAGATTAATCTGCCTGCTTAGCTGGAAAAACTTGATTAATAAAACTGAAACGAAGCACGGGGAGAAGAAGCCTTGTCGTAAAGCTTCAGGGTGATGCTTAAAGTTACGAAAAAAAGAATTAAAAAAAGAACTTCTGTTCACCCATATCTCTTTAAGGCTGTTTCTTCTAAGCCTTTCTATTAAGGCTTTGGAACTTTAGTTTCAATAACCTTATTACAGTTCTTATGAATACAAAGAATCTATCACCGTTCCTGTTGCTTTGCTCCAAGGTATTGTGGTTGTCCAAGCAGTAAATGTCATAATAATAGCAGCAGCTGTTATTATTTATGTTGCCATTACTGTTATGCACTACCGGCATCATAACTTTGGCGCTTTGTTCAACCAACGCACTCATTTTCACAACCATCCATTGCAGTTTTTCCTATACGTTAGTGAGTTGCATTTAAATACTTGACTTTAACAAGGAAAAACTGAGTGTCTGTGCTTTATTATGGACTTCTGTTTCAGCAGTTTCCAGAATGAAAACTTCCTACCAAAAACAAAAAATAAAAATAAAAAATTTAAAGAGTGATTACGCGCGCAAATGTCCATCAAAATTTACGATGTGATAAATTAAAATGAAAATTTTTTTTGTTAAAGTGGCCCCCAAATGTTTATATTCAGCTGTTCATGAAGGCGTTAAGGAGTTAAACAAAAACTTGGTTTAAAAAATTTTTTTTTTAAATTTATGGCAGTGTATGTGCTTAAGTGTTGCTGTAGGCAGCTAATGATTCATTTACAGTTGTGAGTACTAAAAGGACTATTAAAGGCAATTTGGAGCCTACGGTCATTAAGGTCAGACTATTAATATCAGAAAGAATTTTTATTTATGTACAGATTAGGCAGCATGCGCTCTACTCTAATCATGCTAATCAAGCAGAAGTTAAAACAATTTGATTTTTTTTAATGACAATCAGTGTAGGCTGAGTTTACATACATAATTGGTCATTACAACCCTATGTTAGAATTAAGGAGTGCGCACGAAAAAAACTGGACTTATACTTTTCGTTATAGAAATAAAACTAAGTGGCGGATTTTTTTCGTTTTATATTTCAATTAAAGTAAATAATATTTGAATTCTTTTGTGTATACAATTTTTTTCTGACAAAGGTCTCAGAGCATCCAACTTTTTGAGCCACTTTTCTTCCAGACATGTTAGGGTGTTTTTTAAAAAATACGTATTATTTTACTTGCTTTATTTTGGTCGGCAAATCCTTTTTTTCTTCCACTTCCACGCTTTCTCTCAATACTTAAAGACTCCTTATATTGTTTTATTCTTACCTTAGAAACTGTTTTTTGGTTAACACCTGCGAGCCTAGCAATCGTTTTTTGTAAGCGGCGCGGTTTTTCATTGAAAATTTCAATTATTTTTTTACGACATTCTTGTTGGGTGCCCATTTTCAAAAAACTAATTTTGCTATTGCAATGACATTTAGCACGTGGATTTTGAAACAGATAACTAACAAAAACAATGTAACGGTATTCATTTTTTTCAATTATGATAAAAGTTATAAGCTTAAAAGTAGGCCCATTTTTTTTTGTGCGCACTCCTTACGACCCAGCTTCTCACACCACTTATGTTGTGTGTGTTAATTCTATACGTGAGTGGCGGGACCTACAGTTTAATATCGACTCCGAATGACGGATTTTTTGAGAAATATTTCGTGATAAAATTATTTACTCTCAGAATTTTTGCTAGAAATCTGCTGAGAGGGAGTCCTTGGAGAAATATTTTTTCATATTTCGTTTTGTTTGAGATGTCTGACTTGGGATTTGAACCGTGGCACTACGGTGTATCTACAAAATGTTATACTATGTTCAGACAGGCACTTTTATTGAGTCAATATTCGTTTATTTGAGTACAATATTTTAAGTGTTCAGACACATAATATACGCAATATTTATTTGACAGTGGTAAACAAAACAGCTGGTTGTTTCAACAAAATTTTTTTTTTTATATTTGTTAACATTTGAGTTATCAAATATCAATTGAAAGTGTTCGGAAAGTTGTAATATGCTCACTGAACGTACATATGACAGTGCTGTATTTAAAGTTTTACTCAATATTATAACAATTTGCGTATTTATTGCGCAATACATAACACTATGCGACAAAATGAAGAAAATTAAAAAATACACCCGGCTAATGACTTAGTGTAGATTGTGAGTTTTGTTGAGTAGATCTCAAAACTATTTTTTTTTTTATATTTCTCGAACCTTCCAAACTTTTTTTATTTGACAAAAACTGTTTTTTTATGGTGTTTTCTTTTCTACAAAGAAAATGTCACCCTCTTACAAGGTGCATTAAAAAAAATTTTGACCAACCCTGTTGTAATGTCATTTTTTATTTGAGAAGAACATAACACAAATATTAAAAAAGGGTATGCCCTGTGTTTACCACTTATTAAGAAAATGAATGAGGAAATGCCAATTTGTTTAAAGGTGTTGCCAGATCGCTAATTTTTCGACTTCATTTTTTGCACGCTTTTTTTTATAACAAAAAAAATATTTTAACACTGTTCTAACATTGAATACAATTTTTTATACTGCTGACCATGTAGCTTTAATAATGTAATATTTCCTTAAGATTACTCCACAAAACAATGAAAAAATTAACTTCAAATTGGATAACAATACCAGGCGCCTTTTTTAAATTTCATCTGGTAGCCCTATAAATAAACAAAAGTCATCTGCTTTACAGGGCATTATCAGCACTCTCGATTTATACAGGGCATAAAATGCAATGCCCTCCACCATTGACAAGTGCGAATTATTTAGAATAAAACATACCACACTTTTAGAGGGCGAAACATTTTTAAGAAACAAACTCAAAATTGCATTTTGCGTTAATAAAATGCACATTTTTTGGTAGAAAAGAAAACACCATAATTTTGCTATTGCAATGAGATTTAGCACGTGCATTTTGAAACAGATGACTAACAAAAACAATGTAACGATATTCATTTTTTTCAATTATGACAAAAGTTATAAGTTATAAGTATGCCCATTTTTTTTTTGTGCTCACTCCTTACGACCCAGCTTCTCACACCACTTATGTTGTGTGTGTGTTAATTTTATACATGAGTGGCGGGACCTACAGCTTAATATCGACTCCGAATGACTGATTTTTTGAGAAATATTTCGTTACAAAATTATTTACTCTCAGAATTTTTGCTATAAATCTGCTGAGAGGAAGTCTTTGGAGAAATATTTTTTCATATTTCGTTTTGTTTGAGATGTCTGACTTGGGGTTTGAACCGTGGCACTACGGTGTATCTACAAAATGTTATACTATGTTCAGACAGGCACTTTTATTGAGTCAATATTCGTTTATTTGAGTACAATATTTTAAGTGTTCAGACACATAATATACGCAATATTTATTTGACAGTGGTTAACAAAACATCTGGTTGTTTCAACAACATTGTTTTTTTTTTCTGAATTCTGATTTCTATCATAAACACATGAGAGTTACAATAAAATTGCCATGAAAAAGTTTCTCAAGAACCTGTTGTTCGGAATCGATTTTAAACTGTAGGTCCTGCCACTTACGTATAAAATTAACACACACAACATAAGTGTTGTGAGAAGCTACGTCATAATCCTGACTGAAGGGTTGTAATGATCAATTATGTATGTGTTGATTGCTTTCGCTACACTGTGTACATAGGCTTCAGCTTATAAGAGTTTTCTGTTAAAGCTGTTAAATTTGAGTAATAAAACTCAAATAAGCTTCAAACTTAAATGTGGCGCGTAACAACTATTAAAGCCATGTTTGAAAGCACCCACGATAATCTTACAAAATTAAATTTTTAATGAAGAGAATTAAAAGAAATGGAAAGAATTGCAAAACGTAATAAAAAAAAACTTTTCTTCAAACGATTTAAATTCTGCTGTGTTTAATGTTTAGGGTAGACAGAGTGAGAATTTATTGAAATTGTTTGAAGATAGTTTATTAAACGTTTCAAATTAATTATTAAACTCGTTTTAAATTTAAAAAAGTGTTTAGATTTAGATGAGTCAGCCCCAGGGGTTAATCAATTTTATATTAAATAATTCAAAAAATAATTTCTGTTGGCAATTGGAATTTTGAAAGTGAAATTTTGTGAAGATGTGACTGAAAAAAAAAAAAATTATTTCGCCAATTGAGTAGGTTGCTGGTGATGGATTTAAAAAATTTTTTTTTTTTTTTTTGTAAAAAACTATGCCAATTTAATAAAACAAACAAACGAATAAACAAATAACAAAAAAGGAAAGAAAGAAAGACACCTTAAAGCGCATTAATTAATAAAGTGATGGTGATGGTGATGGTGGTAAATGGGATTTCTGACAAAACGAAATGGGGTTACTTTAAGCGTTTATAAGCCAACGATGTATTGGCAAAATGTTTTGTAACAATTTTGTGTATTTTTTGCATTTTTTAAACTTTATTTATTATTAATTTGATTTGAATAATTTTATGAATTTTGATTTTTTTTGGTGTTTTTTTTACAAAATTTCTGGAAGTTTGTTACCCCACACTTTTGCTGGAAACCATATAAAAACGAATTGCTTATGAGTCGAGAGTTTAGTCGATTTTATAACGCAGTGTAAACAAAATGATTTTAAAAAAATATTTCCTATTTGGCATTATTGTTGTTTGCCTTGCCCTGGTAAAAGTGAAAAGTGAAACTGTTAAGCTAGCCACAGAGCCCACAGTGGACTTACAACATAATATTGCAGTTACAACAGAAAGTGTTAGTGTTGGTGTTACGGTAGAGCCTGTCATAGAAATGGATGAACAGAATCCGGGCAATAATGCAGAGCCTATGAAAGTTATGTCATTAAATTTAAATGATGAAGATAAAGTCATGCTACAAAATCTAAATGGCATCATAGAAAAGCTACCAGACGAAGACGAACCGACGAACGAAGTGCAAACAAAGAAGAAAACTACACGCCAATCCAAGGCCTTAAAAGATGAACATTTTAAAGCAGCAGCTGAAGCCTTAACGGATGATGAAATCACTGAAATCATAAAATCCATATCATTTCCCAATGAAGATGACCTAAAAGAAGATAGTGAAGCTTTAAAAGCGGCCTCAGAAAGTGAAATAGAACCGCGAACGGGTAGAGCTTTAAGAACTCATGGCTATTATGTGATTGCCTTTACACCCATACAGGAGGAAGAGGAAGAGGTGGCAGTGGAACAACAAAAGCTAGCCAAGCTACCCTATACGAGACTGCACATCTTGCCAGCCGAACGTTCGGTAGATGGTGATGCCTTTGAGAATCCACGTTTTATAAGTAAAAGATCATGGAATAAATATATACGCCGTATAATGCGTCAAATACGTAAGGGTACCCGTAAGGTACAACGTAAAACCAAAGTGAAAAGTCTGAAAGAGGAGCCCGCCACCGTTGATAATTTCCTTAAGCGAATGTATACAATTGCCCAGGGAAAAAATGCCAAGCAGCAGCAAGAAACCAAAAAGAAAACTTCTTGGCTGGTATGGTAATAAGCTTAGCAGCTTATAGTTTAGTTTACTAAGTTAGTTGTTTTTAGTATTTATTTATAAAAAAAAAAGAAGTGTAAAGAAAAAAAAAATTTTAATAAAAAAGGCATTAAAAATTTATATTAAGAAGATATTTTCTCAAGTGTGTTGTGTTGTGTTATTTTATTATTTTATTTTTTATTAAATAAATTATTTTAATTAACTTTCTCTTCCGACTTATAAAAACAAAAAAAACAAAAAAAAAAAAAGAAACAAAAAACTCAAATGAAATGAGTTAAATATGTATGCAGGCAGTATTGTATAAAAAAATTCTTGTTGACCATAAGAAAAAAAACAGAAAAAACTGAAAAAACCAGTTGACAAAATGTATTTTATATTTTAGCCAAATTTGCCTTGGCTTATAACATACATACATGGCATACAGCTTCAATAGCGAGATAAGCGTTATACTAACGCATAGCACAGGTGTTTTACCCTAAGAGCATCATCATCGTCATGTATGTGCATAAAACACATTCCATAGCAGTATTGATGACCATCTTCTTCAAAGTCATGCTTGCACAGTGGTAATGTTTGAATTGAAAATTGCATTCAAAACTTTAGCTGCCATCTTGAAAGGGTTTCTTTGGGTCATAAGTAATACATACATACCAGAGATCAACAATGAATCGTATTTTCGCTGCTCATAGGTACTTATGAAATTTTGAGTATGAGTGAGTCAAGAGTATTAAAATTCAACTACTCTGATTCATTCGTACTCGCTACAACATTGATTTATAAGTTTAGGTTGCAATGAGTATGAGTACAACGTTGACATCAAACTCACAACATTCGATTCATTGTTTGATTCATACGCCTACTCATTCAGATTCATAAATTTAGAAAAATACTTATAATACTTACGAATGATTCGAGTCACTCGAATCATTCATCAAAATTTTCAGTCTTAGTTGTTGTAGAGAAAAGAAAAGAACAAAGACAGCAAGCAAAGCACACACACAACCTTCTAGCGAGTATTGTGGTGTTCGTACTCGAATCATACTTATTTTGTGCTTCGTGTATATGTTGAATCATGGAGAGTAGAAATAAACAACATAGTGCGTATTGTTAAATATGAGTACGATGAGTATTTCTAACTTTGAATATGAGTAGTATGAGTATGATATTAAAATAAGTATGAAGGCGTATAAGTAGCTGAAATTATAAGTATGACTCGAATCTACTCATCGTTTTGAATATTCGTTGCTGATCTCTGATACATACATACATAACACGGTGCAACAGTGAAAATACACCCGAGTAACTATATAGTCCACGTTGTTCAGTTAGTTGAGTAGAACTCAAAAATACCTTTTTTTTTATATTTCTCGAACCCTTCAAACTTGTTTTATTTGACAAAAACTGTTTTTTTTTTTACTTTACGCACAAATTTCTGGATTACTCAAACATTTCTGAACCGATTTCTAAAATTTAAATCTTGTTGGAAAGCGTTGAGATGGACCTATAAAAATTATCACTCGACTGTTAGACTCTTTAAATAATAACTACGGTAATTTTTTGATCCGATTTGATCAAATGATGACTTAATCTCTTCACAAGAGAACAGACTTTAAGAATATTATCACTTATCCTCAGTGGTGTTGTCGAGCCGGAACGCTCCGGAACATCGTTCCGGTACTTCCTTTTTGGACAGGAACGCGTTCCGAAACTAAAGATGATTTCTGATAACGAGAATTGGCTGACGTTTTGAAAAAAAAAATTAAAAAGAATTGCTGATTTTTTTTTCTAATTTTTGACGAATTTTTATATGTATTTTTATAAACAAGGGTTTGAATCGAACCCGAACCGGAACAAAAACCGGAACGAACCGGCTTGTTTTTCCGAACCGTTAACCGGAGGATTATCATGGAAAATCACCCCCGTCGTTAAATTTGGGAAATGAGACCGCACAGAGCGTCCGCCTACCCAGGATCGGGCCTGTCTATATAATTATATATACGCGTTCCGGTAAAAAAAAATTAGCACTACACCACTGCTTATCCTATATTTTTTTTTATTAAAGTTTGTTACTATGAATGGACAAACTTGAAAATATATGAAAAAAATTCGAATTTTCCAAGTTTACCTCATCAAATCTCATAGCATATTAAGTCGAATAATAGATATATGTATACCGTTTTAAAGGTCCATCTCTCCCCTTTCCAATAAGATTTAAATTTTGGAAATCGGATCAGAAATGTTTGAGTAATCCAAAAATTTATGCGTAAAGTAAAAAAAAAACAGTTTTTGTCAAATAAAACAAGTTTGAAGGGTTCGAGAAATATAAAAAAAAAATACTTTTGAGATCTACTCAACAAAACTCACAACCTACACTATATCATTAGCCGGGTGTATTTAATTTTTTTTTCATTTTGTCGCATAGTGTAATTGGTCATTACAACCCTTTAGTCAGGATTACGATCTAGCATCTCACAACACTTACATGAGTGGCACGAACTACAATTTAAAGTTGACTCCGAACGACAGATATTTTTGAGAAACTTTTCATGGCAACCAGTTAAAATTACAACCTAGCTTCTTACACCACTTACGTTGCGTGTGTTAATTTTATACATAAGTGGAGCGACCTACAGTTTATACTGAGCGACAGATTTTTGAAAAACTTTTCATGGCAATTTTTATTTTACTCTCAGAGTTTTTGGCAGAAATCTGCTGAGAGTAAGTCATCGAAGAAATATTTTTTCATACCCAGTTTTGTTTGAAATGTCTGCCCTAGGGTTTGAACCGTGGCCTCACATCTAATAAGCCAACACACACTTCGTACTAGACTAAGGTGGCTAAACTATTTATATAACAAAAATGGATTATACGTGCGTTAAAGAGATTCAGAAAACCATCAGACATGAATGAATGCTGGTCCAACCAATTCACTTACGAATATCTTGTTCAATTATCTCCCCGCAGTTCTAGACAAAGTACAACAATATCAGAGAGAGAGAACAAGAGTCCCATCCGATGCTAAGTGATTGCATTCTCTACTCATTTTATAATTTCTTTTAGACTATTGCTAGCAATCAACCTGGACACAGACAGTGTTTAAATCTACCATGTTACAACACATATTGCTTCCAGAATTCTTGGAAAAAGGTAACATTATTAGGGCATAATCAATCTTCAATTTAAGGCAGTATAATATCCGAGAAAGCAACCTGATAATTGTCCCATCCCGGCTAACCAGTCGGACGATGCAGGACAGTAAAAAAGAAATTGAAAAATATCATTTTAATGGCCGTTGCAAAGGCCTAGCTTTAGGACTAGCTTTTCTTTGAATACTACATAGTAAAGAATTTTTTTAATTTTTTTAGTTTAGTCGACATGTTCTCAATCTCAACACCCCTTACAAATTCATGTTCATTCTCCACTTTATTGTAGTTAACGTCAGAGGAAAATAACCCGATGGTTGTCATGGTTCGATCATCAACGATTAATTTAAGTCCCTGTATCTAGGAACAGATTAACGCTCAATATCTGACCACCTTATTAGCTATCCTTACGAATATCGTATAAATATTAATAAGTCAACAGTTGACTATAAACCTAAGCAATCCCCGGTTCGAATACAAGAGACGACAAATAAATTTTCATCAAAGTTGACGGGATTTTAAAATTAAAAGCTTCATTTCCCTCTGCAAATAGTAATTCATCCAGAAGCCCTGTAGAGGGGATAATTGCAAAAACGATCAACGTAAAACAGTTAGACATCTAAACATCTTGAGAAAGAGTAGGATACAATGAACGGGTTTCCGCACCACACTATAGGTAAACAAAATCCAGTATATTTTTACAATGGGTATTGTTTCTAAACAACATCACTTGGCAACCCTAAGATCCTAGAACCTGCTACAGTAGATGAACGTATCTAAAACATGGGGTTAATGAAATTAAAACAAAGCAAAAAACAAAACCAATAAGAAGAAGAAGAAGAGGAGAAAGGAAATGATTTATGATTTAGAGGAATGAAGGAGAGTAAAAATATGTATGTCCAAAGCAGGCAACTGAGTGCCTGTCTTATCCAGGCAATTAACGAATGGATTGTCATCAATGTCTATATGTCTTGGGCTAGAATGCTCAACGTTCTCCGATTATAACGCATGTCATATAGACTCCCTTCAAAAACTTGAGAGCTGCCTAACTGATCTGAATAACCGTATCCTGATGGGGTTTCAAGTTGTATTTTAAATCGATGTGCAGAGTCATTCATCACACCATTAGTTATATTGTTTAATACCTCTATTAATTATGGATATTTTCCTGTGCTTTGGAAGGACTCTTATATTATACCGCTTTTTAAATCTGGCAATAAGTCTGATATTACAAATTATAGGGGCATTGCAAAACTGAGTGCTATTCCAAAAATGTTTGAGAAACTGATTGCCGATTTTTTGGTTCATCATACTTCTTCGTTATTATCACCTCATCAACATGGTTTCCGAAAGGGCTGCTCAACAACGACTAATGTGCTTCAGTTAACATCCATGATAAATGAGGCCTTTTCTCAACAGAAGCAAACTGATGTAATTTTTACGGATTTTAGCAAAGCGTTTGATAAAGTAAATCACAAACTTCTGTTAACTAAACTGGATTTAATGGGTGTAAACCATAGGAGTTTAAGATGGCTAGAGTCGTATTTGACTGGTAGAAAACAGACCGTATGTGTGAACAATAGCTTATCTAAGTATATTTATGTGATATCTGGTGTTCCTCAGGGCAGCCATCTTGGTCCACTTCTTTTTTCGCTGTTTATAAACGATCTTCCCAACATAATTAATTTTGCCAATATTTTGATGTATGCTGACGATGTAAAAGTTTTTCTCTCCTTCAATAACTTCATCGATCATATGTATCTTCAAGATGATCTCAACAATTTCTTTTTGCGGTGCGAGTACAATATGATGGAGCTGATGGATTAAAAAATGCAAATGTATGCGGTTCTCAAGAAATAATTATATTGCGGTTAATTACTTGCTTGGAGGTCATAAATTAGAAAATGTTGACTCTTTTATGGATCTTGGGATGCTATTAGACCCAAAATTAAGCTTTAATGATCATATCGCTTTGACTGTAAATAAGGCAAGGAGCACCCTTGGCTTCATAAAACGTTGGGCAAAAGAATTGATCTGATCTGATATATTACGAAACAGCTATTTGTATCGCCTGTCAGACCAATTTTGGAGTATGGATCCATGGTATGGGATCCTCACTATAATGTTTACAGCGATCACATTGAATCTGTGCAGAAACAATTTCTACTCTTCTGTTTGCGTGGCCTGAGATGGAATTATTTGGATTTGCCTTCATATACTAGCAGACTGGCATTAATAAAACTGCCTACCCTTAAGAGTCGTCGAACAATGCTAAATGTATCCTTTATGATTAACCTGATAAATGGTAATATTTGCTGTGAATTTCTGTTAAAATCGGTTAAATTCAATGTTCCTTGTCGTAACTTACGCTGTTATAATCTCATTTATATTCCATTCTGCAGAACTAATTATGCTGTTGCTGATCCGTTTACTAGAATTTGCCGTCAATTTAATTATTTGTCAGACCTTGTTGATTTTTCTTTAAATTCTTGTGTTATAAAACGGAATATTATTGTTTTTCTCAATTCGTAACTTTTTATATTTTTATTGTAATAATTAATTGTATTTTTGAAACTGTTAGTCATTGTATTCAATTTTTTTTTCTCGTACCTATTTTTGTTATTAGTCAGTAAGGAATTTGTCCATTGACTTAAATAAATAAATAAAAAATAAATAAATAAAAAATATACTTGATAATTTCTCAGCTAGTTTACAGTGCTGTCGTGAAGGAAAAATATACGTTAATAAATATACGTTAATAAATTACCGTTATTTTTAAAATTGTTTCATTACCAGTTTTAAAATTTTTTTTTTCATTACCAGTTTTAAAATTGAAAAAAAAAAATTAAAAAAAAAAAATTTTAAATGTTGGCAAATTTTTTGCGGGCACTCTCCTTAAGTGATAAAAGTTGAGTTTGGTGATTGTTAGAATTTTATCCATAGTGTACAGTTTCTTTTGACACACACTGTACAATCATGACTCAGTTTTAAAGAATATTTTCTAGTATTTTTCGATACAAAACTGGACTTAGAAACAACCTTTCATCGATCATTTTTATTGCCTTTTGTCAAATATGAAAAGAGAAGGAGGCCGTTTCAACTAATCAAAGAAGAACCAAGATTCTGTAATTCATAACCTGGTGTGGTTACAGGTGGCTACTGCTTTAAAGTGCTAAAAATTTAACGTTCTTTGCATTACGACTCAATTGTTCACAAGCAATTAAACCACTGTGTGGCTGCTAAATAATGTTAAAATCTATAGTTTGAGCTAGAAACTGATGTATGTGTGTTGCCGAATTGCAACATAAAGCCTGTTAGAGCCTGAACCTCCTAAAGCAACTTTCTCGCTACGCAGGTTTAGTTTTGGCAAAATTTTTCTGCACATTAAGTGTCTTCTTAAAAACAACAACAACAAAAATCTAAAGGAAGTTAGCCTTGTCTGTTATTTTTTCTTACAAGATTAGCTAGTAAAAGAGAAAAAAAAAGCACACACCTACGGTCACTCTTAACCATAGTAGTTGTTGTTTTTATCTAAGCAAACATTGCTTGCTGGCGAGAAACTTTCCTCTTCATTATTAACGTAATAAATGATGATGATGATGACGATGACGAAGATCATTATGTTCGGTTTGAAAAAATTCTTATAGCAGGTTGGAAAGTAAATGAGGGCTTGTTGCAGCAACATTTGTATGCAACATGTATGTATGTATTCATGTTCAAATTAAGCCTTACTTACATTAATTTTTTCTTGTTTGATTAGATTGTTGTGCCAGTGCAGCGCAATTGAGTCGAGTTGAGTTTCTAGGCAAATATTTCTGTGAATTTATGTTTATTGCCTGCCGGGATAGAAATAAAAACTGAAAATATTTTAATTGCCCATGTCGACTGCAGCACAGTCTTAAAGCACAAACACAAAGCTGCTGCTGACTGCTGCTGACTGCTGCTGCTTCTGTGTGTAAAAGAAATTTATGGCCTAGGAAAAGTGCTAGAATTTAATAAAATATGATGGAATTTTTAATTGTAAAGATAAAATCTAGTCTTAGAATTAGAAAACGAAAGAAGAAATAAACAATAGGAGAAACGTTTTAATAATAACTTATTAACAGGGGCTATGAACCCTTAATTATAAACAATTTTTACAATGATTTTGTAATTTTATCCCATCGGATAAGGAAAAAAATCACAAAATTGTGTATGATTGCCAATTTATTACATCTGAGTAATGCAGAGAGTGTGTAAGATTTAATTAAATTTAACAATTTTCTAAAAACTATTTAAAAAAAGCCCATAAACATTATGACTTCTGTTGCTCATGGTTAACTAACTAGCCATCATATTAAGATGAGTTGCGTTAAATAATATGTTTAAAACGCTCTGTGTTACGTCAATGTCTAGCCACATTAGACTTTCTTCTTCCGTGTGTGAAATACAATTCTTTACAGCTCTGAATCGAAAATTATTACCAGAGACATTAGAGTTCAATAAGTGTTAATGGAGGTCATTTTTTAGTTGTGACCGTTCATCGTAAATGCTTTAAAAATAACATTTTAAAAAGGGGAAGTATGATGTGCAAGTAAACAAAAAAAATTTAAAAATTTTTTTCTTTGTTCAGCTTCTGGTAGATGACCACTGATCACGCAAGACAATAAGTAGGCTGTTCCACAAATGACCAGTAAAGTTAAGGAAAAAATATCTTCAGCAATGCAATGGTTAATCTAGCACACATGGAAAAAAGTCTAAATACACCGCTGTATGTAGATTTTTTCCTGGTGATTTTTATCAAATCGAAAAAGGTGTTATAATGTTGTTTAAGGCAGCTACAATTAAGAACGTTTGGAGACAAAAACGAATATAAAAAATATAAGCTGGAATTTATTAGAAAACAACCAAAAAAAAAAAAAAAATTAGCATACACCGTTGTATGTAGACTTTTTTCTTTGACTGTATGTATATGATGGAACAATATGTCTCCCTATACCGATCACGATTGGAATGGAGTGGAATTTCCAACATTGTCAACATCACGTTAGAACTGTTCAGTTATGGTTGCAGAAAAATCAAGAAATCAAGTAATGTAAGCATCTCTGAGAGATTTTCAGGAACGAAATCCATTTTTGAGATTAAAAATTAGCAGGAAATGTAGAATCAAAAGCAACATCTAATACCGCAAAATTTTTTTCAATCTTGTAAATTCAATAGGCTTTCAAAGAGGTTATAAAGACCAAGTAAAACAATTTGTTTTTTTAATTATATGTAGAATGTCCCTTTACTTATACACAGTACTGATACTTTTTAGAACCTCTTTTTGAAATAATTTCAATGTCTTTAAATGCCTTAAACAACAAGCTTCATATACAAAAATTTCAGAAAATGTTCAAACTTTTTTCACGCACTGTATTTACACTTTACTTACACTTAATTCCCATACACTTGTTTTATGATAAATAGATTTAAAGCGAGGTTTCAAAAACCCTTCAAAACAGACCAAACACTGCCGCCAAGTAGGAATACGAAACTTACCTGCAAAAGAAAGAGATAAGAAAAGAAGAATTATTAATAACTACGATAAGAAAGAAAGAGAGGAAAAAAAAAATTAAAACATAATTATTTGAAAATGATAATATAAAATCAAAATTAATGTTGAACTTAAGTGCAACATGCAGTGTAGTAAACACCTTGCAACAAAATACCCAAAAACAGTGAATTTTTTTTTTTTGGAGATAAAAAAAAAAATAAATCTTCTTGCGGCAAGTCTTGAAACACAGTTGACCTAAATTTCAAATTCCAATTGAAAAAAAAAAAACACATTACAAAAATACGGACATACTCGTACATACATACCGACAACGTACAGACTTTAATTTACAATTTCCCATAAGCCAAAATGAAAATAAAAAAAAAAAAATTATAAAGACTTACTTACTAACCTTTTGAAGACCCCCAGTTTAAAAAAGCCAATAACTATGCCAAGCGAACAAATGAATGAAATTAAAAGCATTGAAACTGCAACAAAAACAACAGAAACAACGCCTATAAAAATAAATTAAATGGACGCGAGGGGTTTTCTGTGTTAAAAACTTAAATTAACAAAAAAAAAAAAAAACGAAGGAAACAAATATACAAACTAAATTACAACAACAATAAAGAGCAGCACCTTAAAGGCCAATGGCATAAAATCATTATTATTGGTATACAGTGTTGTACGTTTGGACATACAGACGTCCATCCATACATAGAAAGCTTTGCAACATGACACGCACTCAACTGTTTTTTTGTTCATTAATGTCAACAGAAAATAAATATTTTTTTTGTTTTTTTGTTTGTTTTTGTTGGATTTTCTTGCTGCTGTCCATTTAAATGTTAAAATGTTGTACTACCCACGTGTAGAAATGCAATAAAAAAAATGAACAGAAAAACTGCATGCGGAACCTAAAACTGTTCAAATAAATAACCCCAGTACACTGCCTGCCTGCCTGAATGCCTAACTGCTTGCCTGCATATATTGTTTACAGAGAGAAACAACACTGGATACCCTGATTAATGTTGCATTGCAACTCAAGAAAAAAAGTTCGAAGAAAAAACAGAAATGGATAGAAAAACACGTTAAAAGCTACAATTTGTTTTAACAGTTTTAAAAAACCATAGAAAAAAATTTAAAAGAAAAAATATTAAAGCAAAAAAACAGCAAAAAAAACAAGGATTATTAAGCCAAGAGAAGTAATAAAAATTCCTCTAAACAGTACCCAGAAAAAGGAAAAAAAAACCCGGCAAAAGGAATTCAGTTACACCACTTAAACAAAAAAACTAGTTAAACAAGTGGGCCGGTGTCTAATAGGTTAAGGTAGACTATGTGATACCCTGTAACAAATCCAATATACAGGGTGGGGCAAAAGTCGCGAAGGGATTTGAAAAATTAATAACTTTTCTAGTTTAATTTTTTTTTTTTATTTTTCTTTTTAGGACTTGTAAAATAAATCTGGGAGATTAATTATGGAAGGTTACAACGTTATCCAGCGAACCAAAATCATAGAACTTTATTTTGAACATCATCGATCAATAATTCAAACTCAACGAGCCTATCGTCGTCATTTTAATGTGCGGAATTCACCATCCGAATCAATTAGTGACACGTTTTCAGGAACAAGGCTCAGTAAGGGATCTTCCACGAAGCGGAAGACCACATTCTGTAATTAATGAAGCAAATATTCAACGCGTTCTGGAGAGTGTTGAGGAGAATCCTGAAACATCAACTCGAAGGCGCTCTGCTGAGCTGCAAATCTCTCGGCGGTCTTTACGCAGAATATTAAAGGGAAATTTACATCTTTTCCCATACAAGCTGCAGTTAGTGCAAGAACTAAAGCCACGAGATTCCCAAGAACGATTAAACGATTAAACCCCTTCGTGACTTTTGGCCCACCCTGTAGTTCTAAATTAAGCTCCTAAATGCCTGACTTAGACACTAAAAGGTGAAAGTATACTAAAGGCGAAGTAGGCGTGGTATTTTTTACAAAAACGTAACGTACATATGTAATGTGTATTAAAAAGAAGTCGCAGCAGAGTCTAGTAGGTAGTATGTTGACTTATTAGACATGAGGCCACGGTTCAAACCCTCTTAACAATACGAAACAAGGAAAAAATATTTCTTTCGGCGACTTCCTCTCAGCAGAGGATTCTGGTAAAAAGTCTGTGAACAAACATAAGTGGTGTGACAAGCTAGGTTGTAGTCCTGACTAAAGGGTTGTAATGATCAATTATGTATGTATCAGAGATCAGCAATGAAACGTATTTTCGCTACTCATAGGTACTTATGAAATTTTGAGTATGAGTGAGTCAAGAGTATTAAAATTCAACTACTCTGATTCATTCGTACTCGCTACAACATTGATTTATAAGTAAAGGTTGCAATGAGCATGAGTACAACGTTGACATCAAACTCACAACATTCGATTCATTGTTTGATTCATACGCCTATTCATTCAGATTCATAAGTTTAGAAAAATACTCTTATAATACTTACGAATGATTCGAGTCACTCGAATCATTCATCAAAATTTACAGTAGTAGTTATTGTTGCATTTACAAAAGAAGAGAAAAGAAAAGACAAAGACAGCAAGCAAAGCACACACACAACCTTCTAGCGAGTATTGTGGTGTTCGTACTCGAATCATACTTATTTTGTGCTTCGTGTATATGTTGAATCATGTAGAGTCGAAATCAACAACATCATGCGTATTGTTAAGTATGAGTACGATGAGTATTTCTAACTTTGAATATGAGTAGTATGAGTATGATATTAAAATAAGTATGAAGGCGTATAAGTAGCTGAAATTATAAGTATGACTCGAATCTACTCATCGTTTTGAATACTCGTTGCTGATCTCTGGTTGTAACGACAAATTATGTACATATGTATGATGAGTACTTTAAACTTTGAATATGAGTAGAGTAGGTTCCATGATATTAAAATAAGTATGAATGCGTATAAGTAGCTGAAATTATAAGTATGACTCGAATCTACTCATCGTTTTGAATACTCGTTGCTGATCTCTGATACATACCCATACATCAGACATCACTTTCAAACTAGTCTTAAGCAAGCGGTTTCAAACTGTTTTTTTTTATTTCTTGTATCATTTAGGTCCTGAACAATCGAAACAAAGTTGACTCAGAGATCGATTTTATCGATTTTCATAGCCATTTTCGATAAAAGGACTTTAAAATAATCGTTGAATAGAGTAGGGTATAGAAACTGTTGCAGCTACATACGTATAAGAGACCAGCCACATTTTTATGTTGCAACAACAACTTAGTATATTGGCTATGAGACACATTTTTTTGTTTATCAAACCAATGAGTCCATAAGTCTCCTGAGTTTGATCTGTTGTGGTGTAGTGACCAATCAGTTTTAAAGCGTTTTTTCTGTTTTTTGTTTCTCAAAATTTCTAGAGCAAATTTGTTAAGCTGGTTAATTTCTATTTGTGAGTTTTGTTTGCTGTTTGCTGTTGTCTGTTTTCAGTTTTTTTTTATCTTCCTTCTACCCTATAATGAACACAAGACAAGCGCCAGGAGTGTTTAAAATTTTGCTACATTTTCTCATAAAATCTCGAAAAAAAAATTGATTAAATAAAAACAAAGAAAAAAGAAAAACTAAAGGAAAAAGTGTATAACAAACGAACCCATGGCTTTAACAGTTGAACTATAAAGAAAAAAAAAAACAAACAAAATTTCAGCAATGACGTGAAAATATGCACTAGGAACAGAAAAACTAGCCACAGAAAATAACACCACCTGAGAGACCTTAAATACTATATAGACTGACTGACTGACTGATGAAGGCGATGTGCAACGTGTGCAATGTGCAGCAAAAACAATTGCAACAACTTGCCATGATTATTGTTACTTTAATAATCATTTGGAAAGTGCAGTTTTATTAGGATGCAAACAAGAGCTCATAACCAACAAACCAAGCCAAAGCCCAAAACGGTTATAGGTTACCCCAGCCAACTAGGAAGTGGTATCCAAGTCATATGAAATATTTGCCTGGCTGGCTGACTGCCTCAATGGATGGATGGAATCAAATAAATACTCAAGTTTTTTGTTTTTTTTTTTTTCTAAAAGACAATATCAATGGATTTGCAAAGATATTTTGTTAATTTGCCATGATTTTTTGTTTTATTTGAGTATTATAAAGGGTTTGAAGCTATGGTTTAAATTAAAAACGAATATTATTTTCATTTTTGGCTTTTGTTTTCTTCAGTCTCCAGGCGCCTGTTATCTTGTTAGGGAAACAAGAAAAATGACTTTGAAAATTTATGGTCTTCAAGACACAACACAACACATTTCAATGGAAAGATAAGTTTCAGTCTTTTTTTCAATTTTTTTCAATTTTCTTTTGTCAATTTCATGTCATTAGAGTCCATTTTTAAAGGCATTTTTAAAGTTTAATTGGCCATAATAAAATAATGCAAGACATAATAAAATTACAGTAACACTACCGTGAGGAGAGGGGTTTGAGTTGCACAACTAGGGAGTCAGGGTATGTAATTTTTTTGTTTTAAGATCCTTACCCTCCGGAAGAGTAAACCTAAAATGTCACCAGCAAATATCATTGGAAATCATCTTCCCCAATAGCTAAGTTTCTTTAAACAATTCAATAAACCTATACTTTTTACCAGAAAACATTGTTTTAAGGCAACGAAGATGGCAACTCTACTATTCTAGAACAAGTTAATTTTGTGGAAAAAACTTGATGGATGAAACTAATGGTGTTTTCTTTTCTACAAAGAAGATGTCACCCTCTTACAAGGTGCATTAAAAAAATTTTTGACCAACCCTGTTGTAATGTCATTTTTTATTTGAGAAGAACAGAACACAAATATTAAAAAAGGGTATGCCCTGTGTTTACCACTTATTAAGAAAATGAATGAGGAAATGCCAATTTGTTCAAAGGTATTGCCAGATCGCTAATTTTTCAACTTCATTTTTGGCATGCTTTTTTTATAACAAAAAAAAAATATTTTAACACTGTTCTAACCTTGAATGCAATTTTTTATATTGCTGACCATGTAGCTTTAATAATGTAATATTTCCTTAAGATTACTTCACAAAACAATGAAAAAATTAACTTCAAATTGGATAACAATACCAGGCGACTTTTTTTAAATTTCATCTGGTAGCCCTATAAATAAACAAAAGTCATCTGCTTTACAGGGCATTAGCAGCACTCTCGATTTATACAGGGCATAAAATGCAATGCCCTCCACCATTGTCAAGTGCGAATTATTTGGAATAAACATACCACCCTTTTAGAGGGCGAAACATTTTAAAAAAACAAACGCAAAATTGCATTTTGCGTTAATAAAATGCACATTTTTTGGTAGAAAAGAAAACACCATAAACCAAGGCAGAGCAAAAAATCCAGTTTGACAAGAAATAAAGGATCTCCGACTCAGCCAAATCTGATCTGATTCTTATAAGAACATTTTAATAGCGTATGCACTTCGGGTTCGCTGCCAAATTAATTTCAAGCGTTCAAGCAGCATCTCTCTTTCAACTGCTGTCATATCGACGCCTTAGTCTAGTAGGTAGTGCGTTCGAGAGCCCGCAATTCAAACCCTAGCTCAGAAATCTCGAACAAAAGCTCTAAGAAAAAAAACTGCCATGAAAAGTTCCTCAAACTAGACGTTCGGAGTCGACATTAAACTGTAGGTCCCGCCACTCACTGAGAAATTTGCCACACATCATATGGGTGGATTGATAATCTTGGTTGTAATCCTGACTGTGGAAAATCCATCAAATTGGACATAAACCATACATCGTAGTTTGAAAAGAATGGAACATTTTCCAGGCAACTTTCCAAGCACTAATAATGACGATGACGTACTTTAGATCTCCTTTTTTTTGAAATCACAATCACATCAGATATCTGTATTTTGGCCGTACAGATAGTTAACGGCACTGCTATAATTTTCGAAGACTTGAAAATGCTCCTTGCGCACCTTTGCTATCACCGTCCAAGGTAATTGGGCTATCAAAGTTATGTGATCACTACGAGAGATGTTTACCCGTATGGCTTTTGTCTTATTGGCAGTGATTCGTAACTGGTAATATGCAGCCCATATGTATTAGCCTGGTGTTTAATTTGTCTTGTATGTGATTGCGTTTCGCAGGTCCTTGAGATGTTTCATACTAATTGAGTACAGGAAACGATTCTGTTGGGAGCAGTATCCATACTCGTTCAAAGCATTTTGTCAATTAAAACCAGAAATACGAGTGAGTGGGACAGGAATTCTTCCTTGTCAGACACTAGAAGCAATATCGTCAGAATGAGAAATTTAAGATGCAACACTGCAACACTGGAATGCTTTAAACGGAGCCTTTATATATCCGACTAACTAGTTCCTAAGCCCTTTTCTCTTCAGTTCACTGCAGACACACATACACAATTGGTAATTACAACCTTTTAGTCAGGATTACAACCTAGCTTCACACACCACTGATGTTGTGTGTCTTAACTTCATACATGAGTGGTGGGACCTACAATTTAAAGTCGATTCCGAACGACAGATTTCTTGAGAAACTTTTTCATGGCAATTTTATTTTATTTATAATCTTTTTGCCAGAAATCTGCTGAGAGGAAGTTAGCCGAAGAAATATTTTTTCATATTTTCGTTTTGGTGTCTGGCCTGTGGTTTGAACAGAGGCCTCATCTCTATTAAGCCAACACACTACCTACTAGACTAAGGCGACTATTTCCGATTACTGCCAGAAATACGAGTGAGGAAGGAATTCTTTCTTGTCAGACACTAGAGACACAACATGCAACAGTCTACACTGAAATGCCGTAAACTGAGTGTGTATGAATATGAATCCGACTAAAATTAGTCTGGAAGAACTTTTCTCTTAAGTTCACTTCAGATGCCATACAAGTTATTCAAGTCACAAACCATATGTGAAATTTATGTCATTTCTAAGGTAGCGATCAGAGATCAGCAATGAATCGTATTTTTGCTACTCATAGCACTCATGAAATTTTTAATATAAGTGAGTCAACAATATTGAAATTTGACTACGTACTCTGATTCAATCATACTCACTACAACGTTAATTTATAAGTACAGGTTGCAATGAGTATGCGTACAACGTTGACATCAAACTCATACCATTCGCAATATGTTTGATTCATAAGCCTACTCATTCAGATTTATAACTTTAGAAAAATACTTATAATACTTATAAATGATACGAGGGCCTCATCATCATAATTTACAGTCTTAGTTGTTGTTGGATTTACAAAAAAAAAAAAAAAAAAAAAAGACACCTAAGCAAAAAAGACAGAGCAGCAAGCGGAGCAAACACACAACCATTTATTGAGTATTTTAGTGTTCGTACGCAAATCATACTTATTTTGGGATTTGTGCATATACAGCTATGGACATTAAATTAGCACAAAATCCATTTATAGTTTGATTATGATTTTTTTCCTACAAGGATAAAGACCTCTCATTCTGGAAAAAAATACTTTGGAGTGATGAAACAAAGATAAATCGTTTGGGACCGGATGGTAGAGTCTTCGTACATCGGCCAAAATGTCAGGCATTTAATCCACGTTACACTCAAAAGACCATAAAGCATGGTGGAGGAAGCATCATGGTGTGGGGATCATTTTCATGGCACGGTGTGGGTCCAATCGTCAAAATTAATGGAAAAAATGGACCGTTACAAGTATTTGGACATTATGAAGAAGAAAATGGAACCATATGCTTTTGAAAACATGTCAGTTTCATTCATATTTATGCAAGATAATGATCCCAAACGCACGTCTAAGCTGGTAAAGGATTGGTTTTACAAAGAGCACATTCGCGTTTTAGACTGGCTGCGCAAAGTCCTGACTTAAACCCTCCTTAAAAACATCTGTCACGATGTGAAATGTGTAATTGCTCAACAAAAGTACAAAAATTTGGACGATTTGTGGCTTGGAATACGGAACGCTTGGTACTCGATTCCCAAAGAACGTTGCCAGAATTTGATTGAAAGCATAGATGCCACGCGGTGCATAAAAATAAAGGCTATTCTACCAAATATTGACCAAGTAAACGAAAAACAATAATATTTTTACTATTTATTAAAATATATTATTTTTATTTCAAAAATTTTAATTTTGTGCTATTTTACTGTCCAGCTAAAATCTAGCATTTGATATGTTGAAGGCCTTAATGAGCATACGATCGGCAATTTAGTCAAAATTTTTGTTTTTGCTTTAAAGAAGAATATGTCTTTTATGTTTTTATGTTTAAATTTTTTTGTAAATAGACTTAAAATACTATAATTTTTTTTTTTAAATACTACAAATTTTTGTGCTAATTTAATGTCCATGGCTGTATGTTGAGTTATGGAGAGTCGAAATCAACAGCATCATACATGTGTTGTTAAGTATAAATATGATGAGTACTTCAAACTTTGAATGTGAGTACAGAAGGTTCCATGATATTAAAATAAGTATGAGTGCGTATAAGTAACATAAATTATGAGTATGATTCGATTCTACTTATCTTTTTGAATACTCATTGCTGATCTCTGGTAACGATCTACCCTAATGACCCACTATTATCTTTTTCTATTCTATACTCGTATATTGAACAAAATCAAGTTTCTTAGAATTTCAATATTTTCATTTAACCACTAAAAACTAAAAGGTGCGACAAGAAATCGTCAAAACTTGACCGAAATAATTTACTTTACTAGCTACGACAGCATATTGTATTGTTGCTGCCAAACTAGCCCACTGTATACTGTGGTAGAAACCAGTTCAAAGCAGGTGTCATATCAATATTTCATTCAAACAATAACGGAAAATAAACAAGAACCAACACTATACATAAGATATGCATATGAGAGAATATAATTCATTACTTAGTTATTCAAAAAAGACCACAACAACACCTAAACGAAAACCTTTTGGAAACACAATAAATCTCAAAAGCAAAGCAGGGGCAGGGGCAAGGGCAGGGGCAAGTTGTACACAAAAGTTTCTTTTAACCCTTAGAGTACAGAGTGGGGTAACTTAGTTGCCCCAATCATAGTTTTTCTTGAATAACTTCGCAAATAATTTTTTATTGTCTTTATTTTATTTTGAATAAAAACTTATAAGTGGCATTAAAATATCAACCTGTTTGTAATTGGAAGGTAAGTTTTTCTTTCGGGGTACCCAAGTTACCCCACGTCGTACTTTACGTTACAAATTTTCGTTGCTTTTTTAGGACCAAAAATGGAAAAATACAAAAAAAAACCTATCCCAGCGACAGATAGAAGACTATATATGGGCAATTTCGTGTCAAGTGACCCAATTTTTAAAATCGATGTCTTCCGATTTGGATAAAATTTGCACCAAGGTTAGTACTATTGGATAGTTGGCCAGACACAAATTTTCAGCTCTATCAGTCAAGAACTGCCGGAGTTAGAGGGGGTCAAAGTTGGACATTTTGGTCATACAGGGTTGTTTTTGTGTTGGATGTTTTTTTTTTTTTGCTCAAAGAAAGCTTACTTCTTTTCCTTTAAGAGCTTTGTGGTCACTTAATGGAATGCGAGTGGAAAAACTTTAGCGTGCGAAATTTCATCCAAATCGGAAGACATCGATTTTAAAAATTGGGTCACTTGACACGAAATTGCCCATATATGACATTGAATAGGATCCTAATGATATAGGATTAGATTGGGATAGTGACAATTCTAATTATATACGTAGTAATTATGTAAGTGAAGATAGTAAAACAGAAGACGAGATTGAAGAAGAAGAAGAACAAGCAGAAGATATTCTTCCGGATATTGATGAAATTGAAAATGATGATGATTTTCATTTGAATGCGGAATATTGCACCGCTAAGTCTGGCAGTGTTTGGACTTTGAAGCTATTTCCACCAACGCGTAGGTTAGCATGCAATATTGTGAATGTTACCACAGGTTTAACTTTTTACATGAGTGACGCTAGCGAAATTGATGAAATATTCAACCATCTTATAACACCGACTATCAAAAAGAAAATCTGTCTTCATACTAACGAAGAAGCCAAAAGAGTGTTTGAAAAGTATAATGAAAAACATCCTGAGAGACAAAAAAAAATATGGAAACTGGTAACTGAATGTGAATTGGATGCATTCCTTGGAGTACTTATTAAATGAAAACAAATAAAATAACAACTTTTTACTTTCAAAATAATATTTTTAGTTCTTTTATGCTAACATATAAACAACAAAAGCCCATTTTTCTTTGGGGGACCTTAATTACCCCACTCCGTACTTTATGTCAAAAAACTAGCTTCGTACTCTAAGGGTTAAGCCAAACACAATGAGAAGGAATTCATTGTATAGACACTTGCAAGTATTAATTCGTACAATATTGTACAAAATATTTCAGACATATTTCGCCTTTTTATGAGAAACAAATAAATTTTAATTCCGACAACAAGAAAAAAAACTAAACCCAGCAGGAAATAAAATATCAGGTTTTTTATTTTATAAAGAAACTGCACCCCAACCTACCGATACATCATAAATTTATGTGAGGCCAGGCTTTTGTTCTTTTAGTTTTGTCCAAAATGTTGTTATATACTCAACTTGTATGTATGAAGAGAATCATTTTTCATCAACAATATGTACGTACATACACATACGAGTACAATATTTTAATTGGTACACTTGAGAGAGAAAAAAAGAAAGAAAAAATTTGATGGAAAAAAAAGTGAAATTCTTTACAACATCATTTCTCCTCCTTATAAGTTTGAAATTGCAAGTCAAACTAACTGACGGACGGAATGACAGACAGACAGTCGAGGCAGGCAGACTGCCATGTACTACTACTATATGGAAAAGAAAATCATAAAAGAGTTTAGAGAGTTTTTTTTTTGTTATCTTCTACTTTCGCATGATTCAAGTCGTAATTGCATGTTATCCGTATGGATAATGATGATATCACTCACTCACTCACTCAGTCACTTGTAACCAAAAAAAGAAGGTTGTTTCTATGCATGTGGATTCATCTTAAGCACATGTACTACTTACCGAAATATACGAGGGTTTGTAGAGAAATTTGTAAACCCTTTAACAGAGAAGATCTTTAATGGTGTTTTCTTTTCTACAAAGAAAATGTCACCCTCTTACAAGGTACATTAAAAAAAAATTTTTGACCAACCCTGTTGTAATGTCATTTTTTATTTGAAAAGAACATAACACAAATATTAAAAAAGGGTATGCCCTGTGTTTACCACTTATTAAGAAAATGAATGAGGAAATGCCAATTTGTTCAAAGGTGTTGCCAGATCGCTAATTTTTCGACTTCATTTTTTGCACGCTTTTTTTATAACAAAAAAAAAAATATTTTAACACTGTTCTAACATTGAATGCAATTTTTTATACTGCTGACCATGTAGCTTTAATAATGTAATATTTCCTTAAGATTACTCCACAAAACAATGAAAAAATTAACTTCAAAATTGGATAACAATACCAGGCGACTTTTTTTAAATTTCATCTGGTAGCCCTATAAATAAACAAAAGTCATCTGCTTTACAGGGCATTATCAGCACTCTCGATTTATACAGGGCATAAAATGCAATGCCCTCCACCATTTGGCAAGTGCGAATTATTTAGAATAAAACATACCACCCTTTTAGAGGGCGAAACATTTTTAAGAAACAAACGCAAAATTGCATTTTGCATTAATAAAATTCACATTTTTTGGTAGAAAAGAAAACACCATAAGATTGCTCTCATCAAGTAATAAAAACAAAGACAAAATTCTTGTGAAGAAAATTTTAAAATAACCCTGAACCCCCTTTTCCGATTCCAAGCATTCAACGATGGACCAAAAATGCGATTGGCAGAGCTGTCGTTAAATTACACGGTGCGGCAGTGAAAATACACCCAAGTAACTACATAGTCCGCATTGTTCAGTTAGTTGAGTAGAACTCAAAAATACCTTTTTTATATTTCTCGAACCCTTCAAACTTGTTTTATTGGACAAAATCTTTTTTTTCTTTTGACTTTACGCACAAATTTCTGGATTACTCAAACATTTCTGATCCGATTTCCAAAATTTAAATCTTGTTGGAAAGGGTAGAGATGGACCTATAAAAATTATCACTCGACTGTTAGACTCTTTAAATAATTACTACGATAATTTTTGTCCGATTTGATCAAATGATGACTCAATCTCTTCACAAGAGAACAGACTTTAAGAATATTATCACTTATCCTCAGTGGTGTTGTCGAGCCGGAACGCTCCGGAACGTCGTTCCGGTACTTCGTTTTTAGACAGGAACGCGTTCCGGAACTAAAGATGATTTCTGATAACGAGAATTGGCTGACGTTTTGAAAAAAAAAAAAAATTAAAAAGAATTGCTGATTTTTTTTTTTATTTTTTGACGAATTTTTATATGTATTTTTATAAACAAGGGTTTGAACCGAACCCGAACCGGAACAAAAACCGGAACGAACCGGCTTGTTTTTCCGAACCGTTAACCGGAGGATTATCATGGAAAATAACCCACGTCGTTAAATTTGGGAAATGAGAACGCACAGAGCGTCCGCCTACCCAGGATCGGCCCTGTCTATATAATTATATATACGCGTTCCGGTAAAAAAAAATTAGCACTACACCACTGCTTATCCTATATTTTTTTATTAAAGTTTGTTAACTATGAATGGACAAACTTGAACAAATATGAAAAAAAACGAATTTTCCAAGTTTACCTCATCAAATCTTATAGCATATTAAGTCGAATAATAGATATATGTATACCATTTTAAAGGTCTATCTCTCCCCTTTCCAACAAGATTTTGAATTTTGGAAATCGGATCAGAAATGTATGAGTAATCCAGAAATTTGTGCGTAAAGTCAAAAAAAAAAAACAGTTTTTGTCAAATAAAACAAGTTTGAAGGGTTCGAGAAATATAAAAAAAATATTTTTGAGATCTACTCAACAAAACTCACAACCTAAACTATGTCATTAGCCGGGTGTATTTAATTTTTTTTTTATTTTGTCGCATAGTGTTATTAGGGAGTATCTTCATTACACTTCAAATATTGTCCAGATATACCGAATGACTCCAGAATGATAGTAAGACAAAGCGTATTTTAAATGGGCAACAACCGGGCCTATAGGAATTGAATTTCTTTCAAAAGCTATGAATTATGAGAACATATCACCTTAACTTTATTGCTTTACACTTAAGTATCAATCGTTCTTTATGAGAGAGCAGAACAGCGCTTACTGAAGTCGTTGTAGTCTAGTGGGTAGTGTGTTGGCTTGTTAGGCGTGAGGCCATGGTTTAAACCCTAGACCAGACATCTTCAACAGAACGAAATATGAAAACAACGACTTCCTCTCAGCAGATTTCTGACAGTAAATCTGAGAGTAAATGAAAATTGCCATGGCAAAGTTTCTCAAACCTATTGTTCGGAGTCGATTTTAAACACTAGGTTCCGCCACTCATGTATAAAAATAACGCACACAACATAAGTGGTGTAAGAAGCTGGGTCGTAATGACCAATTATGCATGTGTATGTGTGTTTAATTCACTTCATGTATTTTGTTCAGAAATGCCGATTGACTCGGGAAAGATAGCGAGTCAATGCTTATTCTAAATAGGGTTTCGAACATTCGGACAAGCGGACCTTTAGGAGCGCTGGTTACCAATTGAATGTAAACAATAATTGCCGAATTTTTTTTTTTTTTTTGGTGAAACCAGCACTCAGGGGATTGCCCCTACTCATGCAGTGCATTGTGCAGGTTTTTTAGGAAAATGGGTTATAGGAAGGTGGAAGAGAGGGAGTAGTGTTTTTTGGGGACATCTCAAGATGCGAACGGCAAGGAAACGAGTTGCTGCTAGGTGACTATAAAATGGCCAGTGCTATACCTTCACCATTAGACAGTCTACAGCAATCGTCCCCAAGAAGCCCGCACCCTTCAGTCTTAGCTTCTCACACTACTCATGTTGTGTGTGTTAATTTTTTATACATGAGTGGCAGGACCTACAGTTTAAAGTCGACTCCGAACGACAAATTTTATTGAGAAGCTTTACATGGCAATTTTATTTACTCTCAGAGTTTTTGCCAGAAATCTGCTGAGAGGAAGTCGCCGAAGAAATATTTTCGTTTTGATGTCTGACCTGGGATTTGAACTCGGGCCTTCAGTCTAATAAGCCAACACACTACCTACTAGACCACGACGACTTCAAAAAAACTACGAGAACATATCGTCTTCACTTCGCTTCATTGCTTTCCGATGATGTCCACTTAAACAATAATCTGCCTTCTTTATGTGAGAGCAGAACAGGGATGGGATTACTACTGTTCCCTTGCGGCTTCCAATAAATCCAGTAATATAATTTGATTACCTTCTAAGAATATGAGCAATCCAGTGACATTTCCATAATTGATCATTACAACCCTTCAGTCAGGATTACGACCTAGCTTCTCACATCACTTGTTGTTGTGTGTGTTAATTTTATCGGAACCTACAGTTTTAAGTCGAATTCGAACGCCAGATCTTTTTGAGAAACTTTCCATGGCAATTTTATTTTTTCTCTCAGAGTTTTTGGCAGAAATCTGTTAAGAGGAAGTTCGTCGAAGAAATAATTTTCATACTTTCGTTTTGATGTCTTTCCTGGGGTTTGAACCAAGGCTTTAGTCTAATAAGTCATCACACTACCTACTAGATCACGGCGACTTCAAGTACCACTTAAGTCTTTTTAATTCGTTCTTTCGAACCAATAATGAATACAGACCTTATATAGAATATGTGAAGAATTCTGTGCATATTACGGTTCTTGAAGTCGCCGTAGTCTAGTAGGTAGTGTGTTGGCTTATTAGACGTAAAGCCAGGGTTCGAGCCCCAG
This sequence comes from Sarcophaga caerulescens, assembly GCA_927399465.1. NCBI lineage: Eukaryota > Metazoa > Arthropoda > Insecta > Diptera > Sarcophagidae > Sarcophaga > Sarcophaga caerulescens. The sequence goes on from OV656873.1 coordinate 18,432,377, forward strand.
GCCAGACATCAAAACCAAAAGTATTTTTCGGCGATTTCCTCTCAGCAGATTTATGGCAAAAACTCTGAGAGTAAATAAAATTGCCATGAAAAGTTTTTTTAAAAAAAATCTGTCGTTCGGAGTCGACTTTAAACTGTAGGTCCCGCCACTTATGTATAAAATTAACACACACAACATAAGTGGTGTGAGAAACTAGGTCAATAATCCTGACTGAAGGGTTGTAATGACCAATTATGTATGTATTACGGTTCTAGAACATTTCAATTTAACCCAAGTCACGTACCACATTGTTTCATGTTCCCCTGTGGCTTTCAATAAATCAGGTAATATTGGTTGATTACCTTCTAAGTGTAAGAGCAATCCAATGCCATTTAAGTCTTCTTCTGGAAGGCACTGCGGCCTCATATAAAATATATGAAGAATTATGCTCATATTACCCATGTCACGACGTACCTTATTGTTCAATATATTTTGCAACCGGGCCGGATTGTTTTTATATTGCGATTAAAGATTGCAAATTTCTTATACAAAGTTAACATCGACAAGAAATCCAAATGGATTAACGTTTTATGTTACATTTTTTAAATTCAAATCGAAAACTTTCACAACAACCCTGGTTTTTTATTCCTCTGATAATAATACAATTTATTTGTTTTAGCGTTGTGACATGCATGATTCATTTAAAAATTTAATTTCTTTTTTTTGTTTTTCGTTTATTTTTTTTCCATTTTTAATGTACCTTTTTTTTGTTGTTGTTGCAATAAATATTTTATTTTTTTTTGAAAGATTAACAAACATTTTGAAGACAGGAAAGTGGAATTATAATAATGATGAGATGAATATTTTATGATAAAGTAAAGTAATCATCATAAACAATTTCTTTTGCTCTGACTGGCATCATCATTTAATTCGTACAACAGGTTATTTTGTTCATAACGATTAACAGAGAAATTGGGGTACCCTAAATAAAATTACAAAAAAAAAAAAAAAATGGAATAAAAACAATAAAAAAAAATCAATTAAAAGAGATGTATAATGCCCTACTGCCATAACGTCTGATTGTGTTTGGCAATGCAGTACAAAAGATGAATTAATCACCCTTATTCTGGTTGTCGTCGTCGTCGTCGTCGTCGCCGTCGTCGTCGTTACCAAAAATGATGTCGACAAAATCAGAGTCGACAAAATCAGAGTCGACACAACACAATATCGACGGCGTATTGACTCACAGAATACCAAATGTGTGTCCGACAGTCATCTATAACTGTCAATAACGACAAACAGAATACCAATTTTAAACTGTCGACGCAAGACAAACAAAAATACAACAAGTATTTTTTCGGCGATTTCTTCTCAGTTTCTCAAAAAATCTGTCGTTCGGAGTCGACTTTAAACTGTAGGTCCCGCCACTTATGCATAAAATTAACACACACAACATAAGTGGTGTGAGAAACTGCGGGCTTCTTGGGGACGATTGCCTGTAGACTGTCTAATGGTGAAGGTATAGCACTGGCCATTTTATAGTCACCTAGCAGCAACTCGTTTCCTTGCCGTTCGCATCTTCCCCCTTTTCACCTTTCCTAAAAAACCTGCACAATGCACTGCATGAGTAGGGGTCATCCCCTGAGTGCTGGTTTAATAAAAAAAAAAAAAAAAAAAAAAAAAAAAGACGACGTCGACGACGACAACCAGAATAAGGGTGAATATTTTGCCTGACAAAATCTGTTTGAAACACTAAAATAATGTAATGATCCAACAACATTTGTAACTAGTAAAGCAATTATTATTGGCAACCAGAAATGGTTCTAATTGGATTAATGTTGTCTCTTTTTTGGGGAATGTAATAAACTATCATCTCTTTCGATGTTAGGTATACCATGAGCTATGGGCTATGAATCTCTACCTTTTAATTAACCCTACCAAGCAGAAGTGAGCAGTTTGGCACCAGGCTGCAAAAGTCATAATTTTTACTCATAGCTCTGGCTTAATTTTTTCCTATAGCGTCACGTACCAGAGATCAGCAGTGAATCGTTTTTTCTCTACTCATAAGCACTCATGAAATTTTGAATATAAGTGAGTCAACAATATTGAAATTTAACTATGTACTCTGATTCATTCATACTCACTACAACGTTGATTTATAAGTACAGGTTGCAATGAGTATGCGTTACAACGTTGCCATCAAACTCACACCATTCGAAATATGTTTTATTCATAGGCCTACTCATTTCGATTCATAACTTTAGAAAAATAATTATAATACCTATAAATGATACGAGTGACTCGAATCATTCATCAAAATTTACAGTCTCAGTTGTTGTTTCATCTACAAGAAAAAAGACTCATGAGCAAAAAAGACAGAGTAGCAAGCAGAGCAAACACACAACCTTTTATTGAGTATATAAGTGTTCGTATCATACTTATTTTGTGATTCTTGTAAATGTTGTGTCATGGAGAGTCGAAATCAACAACATTATACATGTTGTTAAGTATGAATATTATGAGTACGTACTTCAAACTTTGAATATGAGTAGAGTAAGTTCCATGATATTAAAATAAGTATGAATGTGTATAACAGAGATCAGCAACGAGTATTCAAAACGATGAGTAGATTCGAGTCATACTTATTATTTCTGAGACTTATACGCATTCATACTTATTTTAATATGATACTCATACTACTCATACTCAAAGTTGGAAGTACTCGTCGTATTCATACTTAACAATACGCATGATGTTATTGACTTCGACTCGTCTCCACTTAACATTTACACGAAGCACAAAATAAGTATGATTCGCGTACGAACACTACTATACTCACAAGAAGATTTGCTTGTTGTCTTTGTCTTTCCTTTCTTCTTTGTTTGTATATGCAACAATAACAAAGGCTGTAAATTTTGATAAATGATTCGAGCCACTCGAATCACTTATAAGTATTATAAGTATTTTTCTAAATTTATGAATCTGAATGAGTAGGCGTATGAATCAAACAATGAATCGAATGTTGTGAGTTTGATGTCAACGTTGTACTCATACTCATTGTAACCTATACTTATAAATCAATGCTGTAGCGAGTACGAATGAATCAGAGTAGTTGAATTTCAATTCATTTGATTCACTCATACTCAAAATTGCATGAGTGCTTATGAGTAGCGGAAAAACGATTCATTGCTGATCTCTGGTGTATAAGTATAAAAAATTATGACTATGATTCGATTCTACTCATCTTTTTGAATACTCATTTCTGATCTCTGTCACGTACACGTCGTTGTGTAGGTTAGGTTAGGCACTACGATTAGGAGAATACCAGGATATCAGTTTATAGTATTGGAAACCTCACTTCTGGCTAAGTGAATTTAGATTTATTAATAGTACCTAGCATCTTCCTTGATAATAGGTGAAGCCAGTTTAATAACAGGACAGGAATGAGTTGGTAATCATTAGACCTATAGGCCTGATTAAACCATTTTAAGGTTGTATTGAACCTATTGAGACAAATAAGCTTTGTAGACACGAAGTCGGTCAAACTATCTCAGGAGGTCATATGCAGGAGCCTTTCTCTGTTCCCAGACAGCAGGCAGAGAAGTGATACACATGTCTTTACAGACCCTGAAAAAGTCATGATGCATAAGACCAAGTCATTAATCAACTATGAATTTATGAATTTTGTTCGATAACAATAGCATGGCATGTGGTAAATTAGGTGCCGATATCACATTTCTTCACTTTTTTATGATCCTGCGGCTGTTAGTCAGCTGGGACGTTGGTTTCTTCACAGTTGACTCAACATATGCCATCTATGGAGACAAATGCCTGACATTAATATTTTCAAACGTTAATGATAGAAAATAAATTTTTATTATAATTAAAATTTAAAAGTCTTTAAGGAAACATTGGTACTGGCAGCCTTGGGTGCCAGAGTACATAGTAAAATTTAAAAAGCAACCGACATTCAGTCAGGATTACGATCTAGTTTCTCAACACCACTTATTTTGTGTGCGTTAACTTCATATATGAGTGGCGGAACCTACAGTTTAAAGTCGATTCCGAACGATAGATTTTTTTGAGAAACATTTCATGGCAGTTTTATTTATTCTCAAAATTTTTGCCAATAATCTGCTGAGAGGCAGTTGCCGAGGAAATATTTTTTCTAATTTCGTTTTGTTGGACGTGTCTGACTTTTTTTTTTTTTTTTTTTTTTTTTGAAACCAGCACTCAGGGGATGGCCCCTAGTCATGCAGTGCATTGTGCAGGTTTTTTAGGAAAGGTGGAAAGGGGGAATATGCGAACGGCAAGGAAACGAGTTGCTGCTAGGTGACTATAAAATGGCCAGTGCTATACCTTCACCATTAGACAGTCTACAGGCAATCGTCCCCAAGAAGCCCGCAGTTTCTCACACCACTTATGTTGTGTGTGTTAATTTTTATACATAAGTGGCGGGACCTACAGTTCAAAGTCGACTCCGAACGACAGATTTTTTGAGAAACTGAGAAGAAATCGCCGAAAAAATACTTTTTGTATTTTTTATTTTTTTTTTTATTTTTTGATGTCTGGCCTGGGACTTGGGGTTTGATCCATGGCCTCACGTCTAATAAGCCTACACGCTCCTAGACTCCGCTGTGTGCTTAGCATAAGCAAATTAGACAGTCGAGTAAAATAGTGTGCATACACTTTAACTAAAAAATATTATGGCAATTACCGATGTAGGGCACATGTATGAGAAACAAAATTTTGGTGATTCAAATTATTTTTTAAGCCTGATTAGTTTAATATGCAAATCATTTTAATATTTTCGAATGTCTGAGACAGGTTTGGCAAAATTTATTAAGTTTTTCTTTATCTATTTTGGGGCATTTTTATTGGCAATTAAAAAAAAAGTTTGAATATCATTATCATGCATGCATTAAGATGGAGATTTCAAACCGCACCCTTTAGATTAGGTCAAGTTAAAAAGTTGATTTTTGTGTTTTAATATGTGTGATACACTTTTATTTTTATTTATTAACAAAAAAAAAAAAATAACAAAAAATAAAACAAGAAACTTGTCATGATTTGTCAATAATTTTTAGAAAAATAAAAAATTAAATTCAAACTAAAATAAAATAAAAAAACAAATAAAAATAATAAAAAAATAAAAATAATAAAAAAAAATATTTCTTTTAAATAACGTGCACATACTACCTACCACTTGACATTCAGACAAGACAAAATGGCATATTTTCAGCACGAATGCAATTTTGGTTTGTTTTTTTTTTGTGCAATTTAACAAAAAAAAAATAAAATAAAATACGAATAATAAATTTAATCATAAAAAAAGCAACAACAACAAAATTAGAAAAATATTTAATAAACTAAATCATGGGAAAATAAATGATATTTTTTTGAAAATTTAAAAGGTCATCATGGTATCTCTATTTACTTATGTACATACCCACCATACGTCTATAAAAAATTTCAAAATTTCATATTTTTAACGGAAAAAAACCAATTAAAATTAAATTTTAGTCTTTAGGTTTTCCATTTAAATATTAAAAATTGCAGAAACGTTATAAGAAGTTTAGAAAAAAATTACGAAAATTAAATCTTCAAGTCGTTAAGCAGCAAAAGTGATTTGGTGTAGTAGTTGAAGCGCTTGACTACAAACCCAAGCTGTCTAGGTTCAAATCCCGTAATGTAGATTCATTAGCGGAGATTTGTCCATGTTTCTTATGGTGTTTTCTTTTCTACCAAAAAATGTGCATTTTATTAACGCAAAATGCAATTTTGCGTTTGTTTCTTAAAAATGTTTCGCCCTCTAAAAGGGTGATATGTTTTATTCTAAATAATTCGCACTTGCCAATGGTGGAGGGCATTGCATTTTATGCTGCTAATGCCCTGTAAAGCAGATGACTTTTGTTTATTTATAGGGCTACCAGATGAAATTTAAAAAAAGTCGTCTGGTATTGTTATCCAATTTGAAGTTAATTTTTTCATTGTTTTGTGGAGTAATCTTAAGGAAATATTACATTATTAAAGCTACATGGTCAGCAATATAAAAAATTGCATTCAATGTTAGAACAGTGTTAAAAAAATAAAAGCGTGCAAAAAATGAAGTCGAAAAATTAGCGATCTGGCAACACCTTTGAACAAATTGGCATTTCCTTATTCATTTTCTTAATAAGTGGTAAACACAGGGCATACCCTTTTTTAATATTTGTGTTATGTTCTTCTCAAATAAAAAATGACATTACAACAGGGTTGGTCAAAAATTTTTTTAATGTACCTTGTAAGAGGGTGACATTTTCTTTGTAGAAAAGAAAACACCATTAGAGTAGTCGCCGTAGTCTAATAGGTAGTAAGTTGGCTTATTAGATTTCTGTCTGACTTTGTGTGCCTTTTATCATCTCTGATCTAGACGTCAAACATCTCCAGCAAAACGAAATTTGAAAAAATATTTCTTCGGCGACTGCCTCTCAGCAGAATTCTGGCAAATAGTATGACAGTAAAAAAAATTGTCATGAATAAGTTTCTTAAAAATTTGTCGTTCGGAGTCGACTTTAAACTGTACATACAGTGTAAGCATCCAGAAAACCTTTTTAATCTTCATTTTCCAGCAAGAATATAATCGTCCGTGAATATCATACGAAGGTTGGGAAACTCCACTTCCTGAGAAAAAGTAAGATTACATGAACAAATTTTCGCATCATTACATCCAATACAACAACTCAATACAAATGGCATTATTTCTATCCTAAAGATAGGCGGCAACCTTGCTATTCTAGAACCTGTTAATGAGGCACAGAAAGAAAGGTGTGCGCAGTGTGTTTGACAAGGAACCTCACTGGCGGACTTGAGTGTACTAGATTTTGGACTAAAGTCTGTATCCCAATGATTATATAGTTTCGGCAACTATTTGACGTATACCCTATAGGGGTGAATGCAATGCAAGCTCTGACATCATGAAATTTAATAACTTAGATTTCGGGGATAACCCATATCCTTTAGGAGACTGTGATTAAATAACTGGTTTAAGGATTTACTAAGTTTTTAATTATTCAAGCTGTCTTCTGTTTTCTTGAGAAGAAATATACGCCATAAAAATGGTGGCAAATCTAGAAAAATTAACTGATAACCTTGTGGACTCCTCGTATATTAGGGCTTTCCCACATGCTCTTAAATTTCGTCCCAGGATCTGCTAACCAAGTATTGAAAAGAAAACTTGTGTCATTAGAAAGTAATTTCAAATATAATTGATAAGCGGACTTTGAGAGAATAAAAACAGAAAGGGTTCCATCACATTTGCCGTAATTTGTCAAATCGGTTGTCTCCGTAATCTGAAGAAATATAAAAGTTCTTATAACTTAAATCCCTAAAACACAACAAATTTCCTAAACTTGTTTCCCTACTTACTTACTTAATTGGCCATTAACAACCCGATTAACGGATTTCGGTCTGCCGCAAAACATCCTTCTAGGCGCCTCTGCTTCTTGCGCACCTACGCCAGTTGGTCATACCAATCGATGACAGGGCTTCCTCGATTTGGTCCTTCCAACGCATACAAGGTCGTCCTCTTCACCGACTTCCGCAGATCCCCGCATCAAACACACGTTTCGCCGGAGCATCCTCCTCCATTCGAACGACATGGTCGAGCCATGGATATTAATACGCTGTACAACGTCTATGTCGTTGAGGAGCTCATACAGCTCACTGTTGGATCGGATGCGGAAATCATCGCCAACTCGTACTGGACCGAAGATCTTATGTAGGACTTTTCTCTCGAATACTCTCAAGGCTACTGCATCAGTGCTTAATAGGATCAATGACTCTGCTCTATAAAGAAGCACGGGGAGGATGAGCGTCTTGTAGAGTATTAGTTTTGTCGTACGAGAGAGGACATTACGAATTAATATTTCTTCAGATTACGGAAACAACCGATTTGACAAATTACGGTTTGACAATCAATCAGTGTTTTGACAAGTGGCTTCAGTTGTTCACACAATACTCCTGTAAGGGCCTTATATACGATAGGGAGAAGGCTTATACCCCTAAAGTTGGCGCATATCGAAGGGTTTCACTTATTTAAGGGTCTCCTTGTTTCCCTACTTAAGCAATTTATTACGTAATTGGAAGTAGACCTGCGAATCAGGTTACTTACCGGCAACGGCACATGTAGGGGCTAATAAAATGAAGAGGATAAAGCAACTATTTTGAATCTTTCTGTATTACAGGCGGAAGCAATAACAGCTAAATTTTGTTACTACAGGGTGGGGCAAAAGTCGCGAAGGGATTTGAAAAATTAATAACTTTTCTAATTTAATTTTTTTTTTTTATTTTTCTTTTTAGGACTTAGGTAAAATAAATCTGGGAGATTAACTATGGAAGGTTACAACGTTATCCAGCGAACCAAAATCATAGAACTTTATTTTGAACATCATCGATCAATAATTCAAACTCAACGAGCCTATCGTCGTCATTTTAATGTGCGGAATTCACCATCCGAATCAATGATTCGACGCTTAGTGACACGTTTTCAGGAACAAGGCTCAGTAAGGGGATCTTCCACGAAGCGGAAGACCACATTCTGTAATTAATGAAGCAAATATTCAATGCGTTCTGGAGAGTGTTGAGGAGAATCCTGAAACATCAACTCGAAGGCGCTCTGCTGAGCTGCAAATGTCTCGGCGGTCTTTACGCAGAATATTAAAGGGAAATTTACATCTTTTCCCATACAAGCTGCAGTTAGTGCAAGAACTAAAGCCACGAGATTCCCAAGAACGATTAAACGATTAAACACCTTCGTGACTTTTGGCCCACCCTGTATTTCGAATGTGACCTTGGATAACCTTCCAAATTATTTCAAAACATATGAGCATATTAAAAAGAATTTTTAATGGATGACTAAAATGAACCCAAAAATTTTCGTATTAAAGCTTATGCTCATATCGAATAAGTTGAAAAGCAATTTCAATTTACTTTTAATACTTAGATGTCGTTGCTGTCAGCAATGCTGTCGTTGTCCAATATTTAACTACAAAAATTTATCATTTTATGATAATCAGCATTTAAACGACTGCTTAAATGCTGTTCATTAGCTGACATTAAATGCTGGAGAAGAAAAAAAAAATATGACTTTAAATATCTTATTTCACTAGGAGCCATGGCATTTTGGGAACTCATTTTAACGATCCGATCTGCTCTGATCTGCTGTGCTGTGATGCTAAGGCCAGTGTTAGCATACATACAAACATATATAATGTTACAATTTTCTTTTCGTTTTTCTTTTTATTTTCATATTTTGCCATTCAATTTGTATTTACTGTTTATGAGGTGTTTCGACTCACTTTTTGTTGGTTTTTTTGTGTTCCCCATAGAAAACATTTTTCATTTCACTTTCTAGGTGTCGTTCGTTGTTGCAACTTTTTTTTTCTTTGACTTTTTCCAAAACGATTGTTTGGTTTGCTTGTTTTACTCTTTTTTTTTTTATTTTTTGTTGAAATACAATGAAAAGAAAACCATAATATTTGTTTTAATTTCATTTTGTTACTGCCTCTTTTGGTGGCATGCAACATGTAAACAAACAGAAGAAGAAAAAGCGACATAAAATTCATACATGTTTTCTATTCAGTGCATTGTATGCATACGTCAGCGGCGGCATTGCATGCTGGCAGCAATATTTATTGATGATGATGATGATTTTCTTACAACTTTTTGCCATTTTAATGAAAATTTCATATCAATAGACAAAGTTGAGCACAAGAAGAACGTAGACAGTATGCGACTTTTATTAGGGCTACATTAACTTAACAAACCAAGCATCATGAAAGTTAGACATCAAAGTACAAAATTTAACTAGAAGGTTGAAGCCTAAAGTACGGCTTAATATATGAAATTAGGGTAAGATAAAGTAAGAATTTTGTAAGGTCCTTAGAAGCCAAAAATATGGCAGCATTAGATCTGGCGCAACACATTGTCGAATTGCCAAATGCAAGTTTGAAATTTGAAGTTGCAAAACTGCCATCATCATTGCCATGTATTCTAATTATTATTGCCAAGTAGAAGTGTTAGAGTACTGTGTCCAGACCAGACCTATTGTGTTGGTACTGATCTTATACAGGATATCCTTATAATGTCTTCTGCCGTCTCATTGCCCTGACAAACTTCAGGACACTGTTTGCTAACCGTAAGGACTAGGGATGCCAATCGGGAAATCCCGGGATTTTCGGGATTCACAAATTCCGAATCCCGGGATTTTTTAAAACTTGTCCCGGGATTTTTTGCGATTTTCGGGATTGTGAATTCATGCTGCATTAACATTTATGCTAAATGAAATTAGAGCAATCAATTGTAGACTTCCTAAAGATTTATATAAATCACTTCCCAAAAGAATAGAGGAAAGAAAGAGTCTGATTTTGGTAAAGATTTGGATAGGTTAGGTTAGGTCGGAGTGGTAGCTCTGAATATCACAAAGCTCACTTGAGCATGCATAGCGGCCCGTTGTGATGCCACGGATGAACGCAGTCCCTGTGAACGCAGTCCCTGTTCCACCAAAATCAAGGAAAAGGAAGGGCTGCACAAGATTTGGATACGACTTTAATAAAATCCGAATTAAAGACATTAATCCTGCGTTTTGAAAAAGGTCCTGAAAAAAATTCTATATCACTCAACTTCGATAATAGCATCTCAGATGAGGAGAACTCTACTTCCATTGCTAAAAAGTTATTTGATGCCATCGAACAATGCAAAAGCCCTATAAAATCAATTAATAGGGTTACTGATTTAGATACTCAACTGTACAAAGAAATAGATTTATTTACAACAGGAGGTGGTAGAGGTGAATATTTATAAGCTGCATAAAGCTATCTTGGAACTATTTTACCAACAAGTGTTGATTGCGACAGGTGTTTTTCAACGGCACCGTATGTTGACTACAAAATTCGTTCAAGGCCATCAGATGACATGTTAGATGCTTTAATCTTTTTAAAAATTATTTAAAACAGTAATATACTTATTTTGGAATCCAAATAATTTATATGTATAATTTACGCTTTTTTGTTACTTTTATTTGCTTTTTTTATACATATTTTATTTTTATACACATATAATTAGAATATACATAAATGAAATTGTTAATAAAATATGTTTTTTTCATTTTTATTATTAAGAAAAAATCGCGAAATCCCGGGATTTTTCGGAATTTTTGGATCCCAAATTATCCCGAAATATCCCGGGATTTCGGGATCGGGATTACGAAATCCCGAATCCCGGGATTTTTAAAAATCAATCACGTTTGGCATCCCCAGTAAGGACTATTGTCTACATACATAACTGGTCATTACAACACTACAGTCAGGATTACGACATAGTTTCTTACACCACTTAGGTTGTGTGCGTTAATTTTATACATGAGTGGCGGGAACCTATAGTTTGAAGTCGAGTCCGAACGAGAAATTTTTGAGGAACTTTTCATGGTAATTTTATTTACCCTCAGAGTTTTATCTAGAAATCTGCTGAGAGCAAGTCGCCGTAGAAATATTTTTTTTTATTTCGTTTCGATGTTTGACCTGGGGTTTGAACCGTGGCCTTACGTCTAATAAGCCAACACACTACCTACTAGACTACGCCGTCTTATTGCCTTGACAAACTTCAGGATACTGTTTGACATTCGTAAGGATAATTGCCTACCTATTAATTGATATTTCCTTTTGATTAAATTCGTCCGTCTGGCTTGCGAAGATTATGTGCTTCTCTTCATCATTATTTTCGACTTCATCGTTGGTCGATATAATTCCAAAGAATTTTTTAGCTGTTTTAAAAAACGTAGAGCTATCTCATTTCCTCTATCTTACTTGTTTAATTGGTCATTACAACCCTTTAGTCAAGATGGCAACCTAGTTGCCTACACCGCTCATGTTGTGTGTGTTAATTTTCACTCGTGAATAGCGGCACCTGCAGTTCACAGTTGACTCCAAAAGACATAATTCTTGAGAAACTTTCCATTGCAATTTTATTTTTGCCAGAAGACTGCTGAGAGGAATTGGCCGAAGAAATATTTTTTTCATCATATTCCGTTTTGTTCAAGATGTCTAAGCTAAGGTTTGAACCACGGGCTCGCATCTAATAAGCCAACATACTATCTACTAGACTACGGTGATTTCAATCTCCTCTATTTTCCTCTTATTTTAGGGCTTTGTTTCAAATTCACTAAACAAATTTCCAATTGCGATATTTGATGTTACTGTAGCAGATTCTAGACTGATAGAGTTGCTATCTAACGCTGCCTAGAAACATGTTGGGTTGTTGAAATGGCTGTTGAGGTAAGAAACTTTGCTCAGACGGTTCTACTCACTTACATATGATGTTTGTTGGTGATCACCTTTGATGTTGGCCTCTCTATTTCTTATTCATACTCCTTTGACTATCATCAATAATGTCTCGTGATCGAGACGAGAAAACCTAACATAAATGTACTATAAGCGGTGCATAAATTGGATCGAGTCCTTGGACTCGTCTTTTAGAAAAAAAAACCGCTGTATAAGTAGGAGTGCACTGAAAAGATCTGTCGTTCGGAGTGGATTTTAAACTGTAGATCCCTCCACTTATGAATAAAATTAACAAACACAACATAAGTGGCGTTGTAATCCTGACTGAAGGGTTATAATGACCAATTCTAAATAAATACGATAGGAAGGTTGGGCGGCTACATTTCTTGAGAAAAAGTAAGATTACATAAGCAAATACTACAACTCAATGCAGTTTTATAGACGGCGTTATTTCTATCCTACAGATAGGTGGCAACCCTTCTATTCTACATACATATACATACATAATTGGTCATTACAACCCTTCAGTCAGGATTACAACCTAGCTTCTCACACCACTTATGTTGTGTGCGTTAATTTTATACATGAGTGGCGGGACCTACAGTTTAAAGTCGACTCCGAACGACAGTTTTTTGAGAAGCTTTTCATGGCAATTTTATTTACTCTCAGAGTTTTTGCCAGAAATCTGCTGAGAGGAAGTCGCCGAAGAAATATTTTCATATTTTCGTTTTGATGTCTGACCTGGGATTCGAACTCGGACCTTCAGTCTAATAAGCCAACACACTACCTACTAAACTACGGCGACTTCAACCCTTCTATTCTAGAACCTGTTAATGAGGCACAGAAAGAAAGGTGGATTATTGCGCAGTGTGTTTGACAAGGAACCTCACTGGCGGATGTGAGTGTACTAGATTTTGAACTGAAGACTGCATCCCAACGATTATATACATAGTTGCGCAACTATTCGACATAAGCCCTATGAAGCTGAATCCACTGCAAGTTCTTGCACTACGAACTATTATGTCTTAGTTTTCCGGCATAACCCATATCTTTTATGGGTTAGTTAGATGTCTTTCCCTGTGTTGATGGTATAAAAAAAAAATGTGTTGGCTTGCTGCTGATATCATATCTTTGTCTAAACGACTTGTGAAAAAAAAGTATGGCCATCAAATCGCCGTTGTCTAGCAGGTAGGGCTTTGAGAGCAAATAATTGAAATGAAAAAGTTTGTCAAATTTATCACTCGGCTTCGGCGTTAAACTGTAGGTTACGCACGTCATAGATAAAATTAACACACACAACAGGGGTGAATTATTCCCCAACTGCTTAGTGTTGGAAGTCGCCGTAGTCTAGTAGGTAGTGTTTTGGCTTATTAGACGAAAGGCCCGAGTTCAAATCCCAGGTCAGACATCAAAACGAAAATATGAAAATAATTTTTCGGTGACTTCCTCTCAGCAGATTCCTGGCAAAAACTCTGAGAGTAAAAATTGCCATAAAAAGTTTCTCAAAAATCTGTAGTTCGGAGTCGAATTTAAACTGTAGGTCCCGCCACTCATGTATAAAATTAACACACACAACATAAGTGGTGTGAGAAACTAGGTCAATAATCCTGACTGAAGGGTTGTAATGACCAATTATGTATGTATGCTTAGTGTTGGTTTCCACTGTTAAGAATATGATTAAAGTGTTCATTATTCCTAGTAAAAATAAATGAGAAAATAGTACCAAATAATTATAAAACGTTCCCTTTCCTAACAACTAAATATATGATAATATTATGCAATTAAAAAAATCTTATTTTTTAACATAATCTCTTAATAAGAGTCTCAGAGTTCCAGGGAAATGTTTTCGAAATATTTTAAAACTGTGGTACACGTTAAACACGTTTTCCCTTTTCTCCCTTAAGCAGCATCAATGACAGGCTGACTGTCATTTGCTTGAAACCACACAAGCATTTTAATAAACTTACAACACTTGCTTGCTCTGCTGACGTAAGTAAAGTAGTTGCCATATGTGGGTTTAAATAATGATAATAGAAATAAATTAAAAGAGAAGCGAAACAATTTAAAATTTAATTAAAATAACAAATATTTATAAACAATAAAACAGCGACCGAAAAAAATGTACAATTTAATTAAAAATGCATATGTTTGATAGTTACATGCAGAGTTTTCTTGTATTTTTTTTTTTGGATTTTCGCTATTCTGGTATTTTTTTCTTTGCTTTACATGGAATCATGGATCATGTCTGAATATTTATCTTCATTTGTGTACTCAGCGTAGTACCACGAATTAAATGGTATTTTAATAAAGTTGTTAATTTTGTTTTCTTCAAATAGTATTTACAATCACATTTTTTAAAATAGAAATCGAACATTAAAAATTTGAATTTAAGAAAGTGTAACATTTTAATAAAAATTTTAATTGATTTAATGAATAAAATCAATTAATTGGCGAAACAATATTTTTAAAATTATTCCATTTTAATTAACTGTATCATTAGAATTTCAATTTATTAGTTATTATTTAATTAATTCAATGAATAATTTAATTAACCATAGAATCACAGGAAAAAAGTGATTAAGAATATGATTTAAAAAAAAAAGAAATAAATTAAATTGCAATTGAAATTATACAATTACTAGCTGACCCGGCGAACTTCGTCCCGCCCAAAATTGATTTTTTTTTATTAAAAAACGTAAACCATATGTGTTCTACGGTACGCAGATCTATCTAGTTCAAAATTTAATCGAAGTCGTTACGTTATTTAGGTAAGGCATACAAAGAATAACAAATCATGGGTAGCGCTGACGAAGTTGTAGTAGTTGTACTCGCTCCAACTAACAGACATACATGTTATATATGTAAATAAGTAGTTATAAACCAAGGGGGAAGGTTGCCATACCCGTTTTTGGTGAGTTTGTCGATACCGACTCTACGAACTTACCCACCAAATTGCATTCGTCTACGATCACTATGTCCCTAAATATTCAATTTTAAATGTTTGCCACGCCTACTTTTTGCTATATCGAATTTTGTTTTTAAACTATCTAAACCTGATAAGCTTTCGAACAAAAAAAAAAAAAAATGCGTACTTACCCACCAAATTTTATTCGTCTACGATCAATATGTACCTAAATATTCATTAAATAACGATTTGCCACGCCCTTTCAACATTTAGGGATATGAAAAATAGATGTTGTCCGATTCTCAGACCTACCCGATATGCACACAAAATTTCTTGAAAATCGGTCGATCCATTTCGGAGGAGTTTAACCACTAACACCGTGACACGAGAATTTTATATATTAGATAAATAAAAATTTTTCAATTTATTTACAGAATCATTAAAATTTTAATTGATTTAATGAATATTTTTAATTGTTTAGGGAACAAAGTTTTAAAAAGAATTTTTTTTTACCATAATTTTGAAACTAACTTTTACATACATACACACATAATTGGTCATTACAACCCTTCAGTCAGGATTACGACCTAGCTTCTCACACCACTTATGTTGCGTGTTTGTTAATTTTATACATAAGTGGCGGGACCTAAACTTTTCATGGCAAATTTTATTTACTCTCAGAGTTTTTGCCAGAAATCTGCTGAGAGGCAATCGCCGAAGAAATATTTTTTTTTCATATTTCGTTTTGATGCCTGACCTGGGATACGAATCCGGGCTTTACGTCTAATAAGGCAACACACTACCTACTACATAGACTACGGCGACTGGCAAACTAACTTTTTTTACTTGTTGTAAATTAAATATTTAATCGAATAGATTTTTAATGTACTCGTACTTATTAGCATTCAATCACATTCTGAATTAAAAACCCTACTGAAAATGCCATCATGGAGATGGAGTCAGCGTGGAGATCAAACTTAGAGTCACTGTTGCTAACAGATGGTAGTATGTTTTTTTTAAGCAATAACAGCCTAAGTCAATTTGAGTTATGTTATGCTAACTTATCCTTAGTAAAACCATGTTGACCTCACTCGTAATGAAGTCCCATTGTATTTATAATAGGCATCCGAATATAAGAAATAAGATAGTGACCTTTTACAGAAGAAATCTAATATTATTCCTCATGTAGATAATGAATTTTTTGAAACGTTCGAACTATATTTAGTTTCATTGAAACAATCGGAACATCTACACCCTTTAAAATATCGGAGACTATGAGCTCTTTACCAACTCTGGCTAGTTTATCTAGCAGTGCACTACCCGACGATATCCCTTTGACCTGGAAACCGTATAAGAACTACCTATGTATGATTAAACATTTCCTTTAGAAATATCCGAGAACGAACGCCGGAGATGACATTCGTAAGGGTTTCGTTTTCGATCTTAGATTTGTAGCCTTCATTGTGCAATAAATTTTTCTCTCAATTTTTTAGAAGCACTTTTGCATTGAAAAAGTGACTTTTCTCGAAAGTATCATTTACGGCTTAGACTATTATTACCTGGGACCACAGCATTAATGCTCTATAAGTTGCTTATACGCCTCGTGGTTCTCTATGGCACGAAAGTACACTGAAAAAAATATCGTAGGTAATATTAACTAAAAAGTTTAGTAAACCTTCAACGAAAAATATATTCATCTCTATAGATTTTTTATTCAAGTCTACATAAGTTTTCTTGAAATCTACATATATTTTATTAAAAATAAAATTTTTTATTTAAATTAACGAAACAAGATTTTTATTTAAAATTTATTTAAGTAGAACCTGTTGATTTGAATAAAATTTTGTTAAAAATAATAAATGTGTTGTTAAATTAACTAAATTTTACCAAAATTAAATAAATCTACTAGAATAAAAATAACAAAAAACTTTGGTTATTTTTTAGTCATGTTGAATAATTATTTTTTGTTAATTTTAAAAAAATTTAGTAGAATTGAAGAAAATTCGTTTAATTTATTATGGTACTGTAAAATTAAAGAAATTTCGTCAATTTAACTCCTTTATTATAGTAAAATTAAAGAAATTTCGTTAATTCAACTCTTTTATTTCTGAAATAAAAAAAAAAACGAAGTAGGCGTTGGAAAAATTATTCTCCGAATGTTGGTTTCATTTATTTTTGAAGTTTTAAAAAAACCAAGTAGGCGGTGGAAAAATCTCGTCAGAATTTTAGTTTCATATCTGCTACGAAAGTGTATATATTAAAAAGTTGTGGTTTTAGTTAAAAAAGTGTTAATATAAAGTGAGATTTTTTTTATTAATTTAACAAAATATGAAGTGTTGTTATAAGTGTAAAAAATTATTTTTTTCAATAAATGCTTTAATTTTGCATTCGGTTATGGAGCAGAAAAGGGCTATAAATTTAGGTAAGAGCTGTACAAACATATTTAATATATTAAGGGATATAATTTGTTATGTCTAATTAGATCCTCCTGAAGAAAACACTGAGGAAAGCATCGAAGCGATCCTTCTCGACAACTGCACTTGGGAGAAAATTGAAAACCATTGGGCAGCTACCAAAAACTACCGGCTATCTGAAGTAGCAAGTGCGAAACACACTTCGAACATAATAGACAAATGGCCACAATATAAAAAACCACTTGGTTTTAAGTTGGTATGTATGTTATTTCAAAATAAAATCAAAAAGATTTCTGTTTTTTAGTTAGGAAATTAGTATTTTGAATGACAATTTTTAATTTATGTAACTGTGTTTTAAGGAAGTGTATGTTCGATTAATTTTTCAGATCAATATGGATTTCATGCACATGTATCCAAAATCAGAGCCCATACGTAAATTACAAATTAATACATTAATTTCAAGTTTGAAATAATTTTTTTTAATTGTAAAATTACGTTTTTTATTATATATATTTAACTGTTTTTTACTAAAAGTGCATATGTACATATGTATGCATATATAATAATTATATTATTAACGAAAAATATTAATAAAATTAAATAAAAATTCTCTAATATAAATAAAAATGATTAGTAAATTCTAATAAAATTTCTTCAATATAAATAAAGTTTTTTATTAAATTCAACTAAATTTCGTCATATTTACATCCCTCAAAATAACGGAAGCATTTTATTCATATTGAAGAAATTTCTTTAATATGAAGAAATTTTTTCAATACGAATAATTTAGTAAATTTGTAAATTTTTACTAAAAAAGACGTAGATATGAATACACATTTTTGTTAGCTGATATATAACGAAATTTCTTCAATTCTACACCCCTTTTTACAGTATTTACGGAAATTTTTGGTTCAGTGTACGAAGCTACGCAAATTTACGGAGATTTAAGCATTCGATACGACATTTAACTGTTTAAGCTCTTCAGTGACGTGGTCGTTATGCAGCATATTAAGTACAGTGTTTGCGCTGTTTGAAGACGTTGCAGTCTAGTAGGGTAGGTAGTGTGTTGGCTTATTAGACGTGAGGCCACGGCTTAAACCCCCTCAAAACATGAAGAAAATAGTTCTTCGGCTACTTGAGAGCAAGTTTCAAAGCAAGAGAGCAAATTTCTGGCAAAATGTCTGAGAATAAAATAAAATTGCCATGAAAAGTTTCTTAAAAAATCTGTCATTCGGAGTCGACTTTAAACTGTTGGTCCCGCCACTCATGCAAAAAATTAACTTCCACAACATGTAAGTGGTGTGAGTAACTAGGTTGTAATTTTGATTGAAAGGTTGTAGTGACCAATTACGTATGTATGCATGTTTACGCTGTCGTCGCCATGCGATATTCCAGCAAGATGAGTACTTGACGTATAGTTTACATTACAATCCTTTAGTCAAGATTAGGACCTAGCATCTCACACCACTGATGTTATGTGTGTTAATTTTATCCATAAGTGGGGGGATCGACCTACAGTTTAAAGTCGACTTCGAAAGAAAGATTTTTTTGAGAAACTTTTCATGGCAATTTTTTATTTTACTCTCAGAGTTTTTGCGAGAAATCTGCTGAGAGGAAGTCGCCGTAGAAATATTTTTGCCGGGGCCTCATGTCTAATAAGCCAACACACTGCCAAATAGACTAAGGCGACTTCAGTGACTTTTTGAGTACATCGTTGATATAAAAATCTTCAACATTTATGTGTAATAGAGATGAGCGATCCAGTGATTTTTGAGGAACGTTGTTCTCAGTGAACGTGATTTGTTAATCACTGTTCTTTAAAACAGTGATTGTGATCACAGTATTCCAATAATGACAATAACGTATTTTATTATGTCGTAAGAAAGAGACAACTAGATACATACTACGAAAAGACTACTAAACAAAATCAAAGTGGTGTCATCAATGTTATTATTTTTAATGTAATTTTTTTTTATATGAAGTTTGACAATTAAGTTTCACAGAAAGTTCATGTATAAAAGACAAAAGTAAATAATCAGCATCATCTAATAGTAATTCTGTCTCGATCAAAATAAAATGAAATAAATTTGAAAGAACGACATTATTAGTAACTGTTATTTGGCAATTTCAATCACTGTAGTTACATACATACATAATTGGTCATTACAACCCTTCAGTCAGGATTATTGACCTAGTTTCTCACACCACTTATGTTGTTGTGTGTTAATTTTATACATAAGTGGCGGGACCTACAGTTTAAAGTCGACTCCGAACTACAGATTTTTTGAGAAACTTTTCATGGCAATTTTATTTACTCTCAGAGTTTTTGCCAGAAATCTGCTGAGAGGAAATCGCCGAAGAAATACTTTTTGTATTTTGTTTTGATGTCTGGCCTGGGGCTCGAACCCTGGCTTTACGTCTAATAAGCCAACACACTACCTACTAGACTACGGCGACTGTAGTTACCAGTGAATTATCAATCACCGTGATTAAATCACAGTTTTAAAAATATCGCTGATCTCTAATGTGTAATAATGCTCTGAGGAAACAAGTGTCAAAATTGTAATAGGGGGCGTGGCGTTTTCTGTACAAATTAAATTATTTCGGGACAAAATATTTACTCGACCATCAAAACCATATATTCAGTAAAACCATATATTCAGTAAAAGTTAACAAACCAAAGTCTCAGATAGGACTGTTTTTGAAAGATTAACTTATTGGATTGATCAGATATTAAATCCTTAAAATTTAGTTTTGAAATTTTGCAAAAATTTCAATTTGATTCCAATGTACATACATAACAACGTTGAGGTATTTATTGGTTTTCCAATTTTAATGCCAGTGTAGAGTATTGCCTGCAATCATTATTGTTTTCAATACTTTTTTGCACTTTTCTTTTTAAATATTAAACACTACGAAAAAAAAAACACATTAAAACAGACTGAATATCAAATGAGAGGAGTTTTTCATTATTACTGTTTAACGATTTAATAAACTGTAGGCGTTTTTGAAAAACACAACACGATGAATATTGAAAATGTGATGAAGAAGAAATGTGAAGATCTTCTTTCCATTGTCAGTCAGTTACAGTGTACAGTATAACGGAGTACTGGAGAATAATTAACATTTCATTTGAATTTTTAACGTTTTTGTTCCTCATAAGATCAACTACAATAACAACAATAAAAAGAAAAGCGAAAATAGCCATCATAATTTGTCAAAAAAAAAAAAGAGAGAGAAAAAACCTAAGCCTGTGATGAAAAAGAAATTAATATGCGAGAGTATGCTTTACATTTGTTTTTGTTTTTGTGTTAATTTTTTTAATGTTGCCAGCTCAACATTGTATTGCCATTGTTGTGGTTGATGGAATTGTGCTGTGTCAACCAACATAAATGAATGAAAGCAATGAAATGGTATGGTATGACTGAATGAAGGTATAAATGCATGAACGTTTGAGTGACTAGTGCAACTAAGACCTTGACACATGTTGCAAATGCAAAAAAAACATCACAAAAAAAGCAAATCATTTTGAAGTACTTCATTGCAAAAGTGAAAACTTACAATGTTTCTTATGATAGATAGACGGACGGACAATATTTCTCATGGCAGTTTTTCATACGTTTTTTTCTGTTTTTTTTTTTCTTTTCTTTTTTGCAGAGAATAAATAAATCATACTGCAATTACATGTGAAATATAATATTTTTCTTCATGTTTATTATAAAAACAAACAAAAAAAAAAAAAGAAATCCTCGAGCTTTTATTTGCAGAAAAAAAAAAAAAAAAAAAAATTGTTTTGCTTACAAGAAATGTCGGAAATATTTCATGTCACTTCACAATGTCTTTTAAAAATATTTTTGAAATACTTGTTAATACAATTTATAAATTGTCTGGGAATATTGTAAGACAGTAAATAATTGTTGAATGGCTAATTACTGTGTAACAATAATTTAAAATATTCCATAAATTATTTGATTGTAATCTATTTTAAAAGAAATCAAGAGATCAATCAAGGAAATCACTGCAAAAGGGAGAAAATGATTGTAATTCAGTTCAATAAAAACTTCATGTTAAACACATAATGCAGGGAACTTACTATCTTGTGAAACATGACTAAATGCTTTCAGATAGTAAAGGGTCCGCCAAATAACTTTTTTTTTTTTGAAAATGGCTGCTCACCGCAATTCATGCACGAACATTTTTCTGTCAGACATTTTTGTTAGAGACTCATTTTTCTTCAGTCTTCAGTATGGATTCAATCCATGAATCTTTTTACTTTTGTTAAGTGACGTTTGTCTTTTTGTGACCAGCCTAAACGAAGAGCTTCTAATCAATTTTTTATGCAGTAGGGTTACCAAGGTGGTTGGTCTCAGTACAATTACAATTACTTAATCAATGTTATCAGCAATTTCGCGTAGCTGGTGTAGAATATATTTCTGAAAAACAAAGTTACTGGAACGTAGAGAGAGCTGGTATCGTGGTGTAGTACTCCAGTTTCAAATATTGAATCAGAGGCTTCTGTCCTCCAAATAGTCTATTCAACACGCTTCCTGATACCTGTTCCACAATAGGGATAACATCTAAAACGAACATCAGAGGAAGGTTACGCAGTGCCAACTCTTGGGAAAGAGCTATGTTCTGAACCTCTACACAAAGTACAACAATCCAATACAGTTTCACAGAGAGCATTGTTTTTAAGAAATGACAAATGGCAACTCTTTTATTCTAGAACCTGTCATGAATCAATGAAACTATCGCAAATGAAAGAAATAATAAGAAGATGGGGAAGGTCCTATTAGGGAATATAAAGAAATGAAAATTAAAATTTCTCTTGTCAACAAAAACACTTTTCATCAGTAATTACTGTCTGAAAACGTCGATTTTGTTATGTTTTATTAGAAGTAAGGCCACGGTTGTAGTCGACGTAGTCTAGTAGGTAGTGTGTTGGCTTATTAGACGTAAAAGCCCGGGTTCGTATCCCAGGTCAGGCATCAAAACGAAATTTGGAAAAAAATATTTCTTCGATGACTGCCTCTCAGCAGATTTCTGGCAAAAAAAAACTCTGAGAGTAAAAATAAAATTGCCATGAAGAGCTTCCCAAAAATCTGTCGTTCGGAGTCGACTTTAAACTGTAGGTCCCGCCATTCACGTATAAAATTAACGCACACAACATAAGTGGTGTGAGAAGCTAGGTCGAAATCCTGACTGAAGGGTCGTAATGACCAATTATGTAAGGCCACGGTTCAAACCCCAGGTCAGATATGAAAACGAAAATATGGAAAAATATTTCTTCGGCGACTTCCTCGCAGCAGATTTCTGGCAAAACCTTTGAGAGTAAAAATAAAATTGCCATGGAAAGCTTCTCAAAAAAATCTGTCATTCGGAGTCGACTTTAAACTGTAGATGCCGCCACCCATGTATAAAAATTAACGCCCGCAACATAAGTCGTGTGATAAGATAGGTCGTAAACCTGACTGAAGGGTTGCAATGACCAATTATGTCTGTTTGTAAGCAACTCCAATCGTCCTTTTACGCTTCCATAATAAGGAGTGCGCACAAAAAAAAAATGGGCCTACTTTTAAGCTTATAACTTTTATCATAATTGAAAAAAATGAATATCGTTACATTGTTTTTGTTAGTCATCTGTTTCAAAATCCACGTGCTAAATCTCATTGCAATAGCAAAATTAGTTTTTTGAAAATGGGCACCCAACAAGAATGTCGTAAAAAAATAATTGAAATTTTCAATGAAAAACCACACCGCTTACAAAAAACGATTGCTAGGCTCGCAGGTGTTAACCAAAAAAACAGTTTCTAAGATAAGAATAAAACAATATAAGGAGTCTTTAAGTATTGAGAGAAAGCGTGGAAGTGGAAGAAAAAAAGGATTTGCCGACCAAAATAAAGCAAGTAAAATAATATGTATTTTTCAAAAAACACCCTAACATGTCTGGAAGAAAAGTGGCTCAAAAAGTTGGATGCTCTGAGACCTTTGTCAGAAAAAAATTTTATACACAAAAGAATTCAAATATTATTTACTTTAATTGAAATATAAAACGAAAAAATCCGCCACTTAGTTTTATTTCTATAACGAAAAGTGTAAGTCCAGTTTTTTTCGTGCGCACTCCTTATGACACCAATTAAGAATGTGGAAGTAAATATGTGGAAATAAAAATGAACTGAAAAAACTCTCCGATCTCATATACAATCGTATGTAGTAATCAAAACTAAAGCCCCTACAATGTATGCTAAATTGAAGTATTTTTTTTTTTTTTTGATTTTTTTAAATCCGTTTTCTTCATGGAATATCTTTTCATTTCGGAAGATATGCTACTCATACTTATGCCAATTTGATGTACACATTCAATGAATGGTGGAAAACGTACTGCCATAAAATGTCATTCAATTATTAATTCAACTGAAGGCATATACTCGTATGTAGTGGTAGTGGTGGTGGTGGTGTTGAGTCTTCATACAGTGATTTAGACCGTGGAGAGATACAACATATCCGTTCGCTGTTGCTTTTCAAAACAACTGAGGAAGATACCAAAAGCTAGCTATACTGGTATGCTGATGCCATGAACATCACACATGCTGCTGTAGTGGTGTGTCTTCATCAGTTTAGTGCTGATTTAGTTTCTTGGATGAGATGAAAATTTTAAATGCAGCCATCAATCAAAAAAAAATCCCAAAAAAAAACTGATTTTGTTTAAAATTTTAGAGCAAAACTAATACGGGGGAAATAAAGGAAATAAACTTGAATAATTTATTTTTTTTTTTTAAAGCTTTTCTAAGGGGGAGAAGGAGGGGGTGGAGGGCCTTTTTTTGGTGAATAAAATTATATTTTTTTTCTATTTATTGTTTGCTTCAATGAGAGAATTAATCGTTGGGTCTTAGGCAATAGTCATCATTATTATTATTGTAATGACGGTGATGATGATGATTTTATTTAAACAATTTTCCATTTTTCTTTAAATTATTGTATAATACTTGTACAACAACAACAACAACAATATTTTTTTTTGAGATTGTGTGTCTTGCTTGTGAACATTAATATTTCCTTCGCTTTTCCATGTGTTAGGATGAAGATTTTAAAATTTTTTCTTAGTTTTTATGATGATTTCAGTTGAATCTGCATAAAATTAAAAAAATCTAAAAAAATCAACGAAAAATTTTAATAGAAAACTACTAGAGGAGATTGTTATTAATTTTTTTTGGTTTTTTTTTCGTTCATTGATTCATTTTTTTCTGGTTTTTTTTAGTAGAGCATTGAACCGAATAAATTAAAATCCATTGTGGATTTTTCGGTTATTTCGGTTGTGTTGTGATTTCTTTCCAATTCATTTTATTCAAATCTGGTTTATTGTTTTGTCAAAAGATATTCAAAGAAAAAAAAAAAAAATATATGGGAGTCCAAAAAAAAAGGGGGAAGTTAAGTTAAATAATCATAAACAGTAGTCGGTCGTATTGTAGCTTCTATTGTGGCCGTATCTTAAGTGGTTTGTGGACTTGATTTAAATCTTAAATGAAAAACAACCTCTCCTAAGATCTAGAAAATGTTTGGAGCCTATGAGAAGAGTACCCAACATATGTTTCAACAATGAAAAATAACAACAGCCTCTGCTATGGATCTAGAAAGTGTTTGCAGACGAGGCCTACTATGGGTTCAGCATCTGTTGAAATAATTTCTTTTTATTTTATTTTTTTATTTTTTTTAATTTTTTTTTCAACCATAAAAGTGTGAAAGTTGAATTTGAATAGGTAAGGGTTCGATGACAATGTAAATGTAAGGTAATCATGTAAATAATTATTTAAAATGCAATATTCAACGGCAATTTATGACATTTTTAAGCTTTGAATACAGCATACATAATAGGTTACCATTGATTTGAAGATTACAAGGTAAAAGCCGACATTACAAAACCACATTAAAACAATCTTAGTGGACAATTTACAACGTCATAAAAATTTTATATTTCCATCTCAAAACAAAAAAAAAAAAACAAAATAAAATCAAAACTAATCAAACCAGACTGTTGTTGAATGCTTTGGTATAAGCAGAGTTATAAGAACCTGTTCTACAGCGGCGCGGAAAGCTCTGCTTGATTTAAGAGCGCAACATTATTGTACTAAAGACCTCAGCTTTGGCATCTAATGATGGAGATAGTGGGAGAAAAGTATGACGAAAGCATCATGATCGGAGAAATCATGTATCTAACGCTGTACTAAACCAGTAGACTCTAGGTTAAGTGAGCGTGTAGCTTACCGTTTACAGGCACTCTGTACCGTTTACACTCTGTGGCCCATATGACCAATTCTAAGACCTTTTCTATGAACCCACTCTAAGATTTTGAGAAATGCTTTGCAACGACACTAAGTAATAAACATGAATGGAAAAATTTGTAAATTGCATACTATTTTAAGAGCATGTCGACCATTCTGTGTCGTACGGAGAAGTCAAGGGCACATAGTGGATCAAGGAAGAGGGTAATCGATTCTAGAGTAAAATCAAACTTTAGCAAGATGTGCTCAATTCTAATTGGACAGGAAGTTTAGACGATCGAACGTCTCACAGTCAGATAACCATTCGAGCACTCGTTACAGAAACTGTCTGAGCAAAAAGGCATGAGGAATAGGGTCACATTCCGCTAAATTTCAAGTTATGTAGAACTTTACGGCAATTAGCAAGCAGATGAGCTAAGAAGAGGGGCACTTTCACAGCCTTCAGAACCTATCTGGGGAGAGGGGAGAGGGAAGCAATGTTTAAAAGGCACCGAGATATTCTTCTTGACATATACTGACCTATTACGGGTAGTAAGGTTAAATCACAATTTCCTACCGCAGTGTCTTAAGTAATCCACTGACCACGAGCAGATCTTCTATAGAAGAACGACAAAGTTTACGTTGCAGTAAAACGGCCTTTAGAAAAGCAGCTACTTAAGGAGTTATCTTTACAGGTACCGGTGAAAAGGAAAGTAGCGAGTCCTTCCTTAGAAGAACAAACAATTTTTCATACCATTCAAAGGGCCAATTGTAAAGCAGCTGCTTAAGGAGTTATCTTCACAAATATCTTAGCAAAGGAAATTCCCAAGTTGAAGTCGCCGTAGTCTAGTAGGTAGTGTGTTGGCTTATTAGACGAAAGGCCCGAGTTCAAATCCCAGGTTAGACATTAAAACGAAAATATGAAAATATTTCTTCGGCGACTTCCTCTCAGCAGATTTCTGGCAAAAACTTTGAGAGTAAAAATTGCCATTAAAAGCTTCTCAAAAATCTGTCGTTCGGAGTCGACTTTAAATTGTAGGTCCCGCCACTCATGTATAAAATTAACGCACACAACACGAGTGGTGTGAGAAGCTAGGACGTTATACAATGGGTCAATTCGACCTCCGGGTACTGTACTTGTCACAGTTGACAAGTACAAGTCCTCTAACCTAACCTAACCTAAATTCCCAAGTTATGCCATCTATTGAAGGAAAACTCGAAAATTAAAAAAAGGAAATCTGTGCTACAACGGCAAGGAAAATGAGGTATAAATCCCACTAACAAAGCCTAGACATTGAAAGTGGGATTAAAAGAAATTGGAATCCAGCCCTCGGCAGTTATGATTACCTATTTTGTTTTAGATACGACGTCTTACTCCCATGACCAAATAATAATAAAACTTCAGAAAATGTTGTGTTCAAATGCAAGCGATTTAGAGAATATCGAATAGAAATAGAAACTAGAGCCTGATGCTACGGTGTCACTTTGCGGGTGAATAACTGTATTCCACGAAAAGTAGTTTGTCAAATGAGCGGTACGAGTTCAAATCTCAGCTGTGGCATACCGATACTTTAGTAAATAATATTTCTTTTAAGCTTTGAGGTAAGGCAATTGCCATCAAATGACTTCTTAAATCTGTCGTTCAGAGTCGATCAACTTAAACTGTAAGTACCGTCAATCAAGGCCACAAATATGGCATAATCCTGACATAAGGGTTGTATTGGCCAATGATAAAGCCAACCGGGACCGGAAAATAGCAGAGAAAATATGGAAAGTCCTTAAAATAATACAAACCATGTGAGAAAGACTGATCAGTAACTCAGTACCATACCTCGAAGTAATAAAAAATGACTCCTCACTGACAACTGGTGACAGAAGTTCTTGACCTATAGATGGTTCTCACATTCAATGCAAAAAGTAAGCTACATTGAGCACTGTATACATACATAATTGGCCATTACAACGCTTTAGTCAGGATTACGACCTAGTTTCTCACACCATTTATGTTGTATGCGTTAATTTCTTTTATACATTAGTGGCGGGACCAACAACAGTTTAAAGTCGATTCCGAACGACAGATTTTTGAGAAACTTTTCATGGCAATTTTATTTGTATTTGTTTATTTATTTATGTATTTATTTTTTAACAGAAATCTACTGAGAGGAAGTCACCAAAGAAATATTTTTTTCATATTTCGTTTTGATGTCTGACCTGGCGTTTGA
Organism: Sarcophaga caerulescens; assembly: GCA_927399465.1. Classification (NCBI taxonomy): domain Eukaryota; kingdom Metazoa; phylum Arthropoda; class Insecta; order Diptera; family Sarcophagidae; genus Sarcophaga; species Sarcophaga caerulescens. Next base: position 18,460,472 of record OV656873.1, read on the forward strand.
ACCGTGGCCTTTCGTCTAATAAGCCAACACACTACCTACTAGACTACGGTGACTTCAAGCGCTGTATACCCTACTGTTATTAATGACGTTCGGTCTTGCCTGTTGGCTGACGGAAGCCTCAAGCTACCGAAACGTTTACAAGAATAGTGATGGGCTTTCGATTGCATATAGGATTTTAGTAGAAGTGAAGTAAAAACTGAAGGCTTTTGAAGGTAAAGCAAACAATTATATTCCGTAAGACAATACAACATTATAATGCAGTATGGTAATGCAGTATGGAAAAGGTATAACTGTTACGTTGATTAAACAGATCACTAGAGGTATAACTGTCAGGATAGCGATGTACGCTGGAAACGATACACAAACGTCGAATTGAACGGTTGGATCAAATGATCTAAGCGGTACATATCAGTAATATAGTACATATGATAATACAGTTGGGCAATTCACACGACTTTGTATCGTGTATGTTGTATTGAATACATTTGGTTGTTTGTGAACGCTCAATGCTATGCTGTATTGTGTATTTCGTATTCCAATTGTATTTTTTTGGCATTCACACAGTTTGATACCACGAAACCAATACAACTTTTAAAAACATATGAAAATAATGTGTATAATGGTATCAGTTTTTTACATGAAAATTATCAACAACAATCATACACTGTTGTATAATCGTCCAACAATACACTCAATACAACGATACAACGGCTTGTGTGAATTGACCAAGTGTCAATTGCTTAAGATCCTGTATGTCATGAGCATATCTCACACTAAAGCTTTATACATTTTTTCGAGTCAATATTTACTTACAGGAACATTTCCTCACTTCCTTTCGCCACATATGTAAGTAATAACTGTTATAAAAAATCTGTTATATAACCATTTACAACTGTTGAATTTATTATCAACAATAACCATTTGATTTTTTTATTGATTTCTTGTTTGTTTGTTTGTTTATATTTTTATTATCAAAATTTTATTTTACGATTATAATTGTAATCGTTTGTTTTTTTTTTTATTAATTTTGTTTATTTACCATTTAATGATGATGGAAGTACTCGTATTGGTAAAATGTAAAAATTTATTGCTTTTTAACAGTTTCCTTGAACATTTCATTACTTTTCCTTACGCATTCATTCATTCACTGATTCATTCAGTTATCTAACAAATAAATGCTTAATCGGAATTAAAGGAGGAAAAAAAATGCAAGCAGCAGCAGCAGCAGCAAAACAGAAAAAAGTTGTTTTAAATTGTTTTCTTAATTACCAACTAATTTCTGTTGCAACAATTAACACTCTTTAGCCAATTGGTTTCCTTATTAAAAGTGACACTTTTTTTTAATAGTTAAACGCACACATGTACATATACGCACAGAGGGAAAGGCTGTGTGATACGACGCATGTAATTTTATATTGAGGATGTCAGCTACAATAGAGACGACTGACTGACTGTCAATTTTAGCCGTAATTGGAGAAAAACTATTTCAATTTCAATTTGTTGCAATATTTTCTCGGTTACTTTACTTGTGTTGGGAATTTTGTGAATTTGAATATTAACACGTTGACTGCCAACTACGAGATAACTCGTAGATTGCTTTCCCTTCCAGGGTGCCAACTACGAGTTATCTCATACTCACTAAACCTGCCATTTTTGTGTAGCTACTAGGGATGCCAAACGGTATTGATTTTTAAAAATCCCGGGATTAGGGATTTCGTAATCCCGATCCCGAAATCCCGGGATATTTCGGGATAATTCGGGATTCAAAAATCCCGAAAAATGCCGGGATTTCGCGATTTTATCTTAATAATAAAAATGAAAAAAACATATTTTATTAACAATTTCATTTATATTCTAATTATATCGGAATTATATGTCTATAAAAATAAATTTATAAAAAAAAAAACAAAACAAAAGGTAACAAAAAAGCGTAAATTGTACATATACAAATACATTAGTTTTAAAAAATTTATTTGGATTCCGAAATAAGTATATTATTGTTTTAAATAATATTTTAAAAAGATTAAAGCATCTAATACGTCATCTGATAGCCTTGAACGAATTTTGTAGTCAACAAACGCTGCCGTTGAAAAACACCTCTCGCAATCAACACTTGTTGGTAAAATAGTTCCAAGATAGCTATATGCAGCTTGTAAATATTCATCTCTACCATCTCCTGATGTAAATAAATCCATTTCTTTGGACAGTTGAGTATCTAAATCAGTAACCCTATTAATTGATTTTATAGAGCTTTTGCATTGTTCGATGGCATCAAATAACTTTTTAGCAATGGAAGTAGGGTTTCCTCATCTAACATGCTGTTATTGAAGTCGAGTGATATAGAATTTTTTTCAGGACCTTTTTCAAAACGCAGGATTAATGCCTTTAATTTGGATTTTGTTAAAGTCGTTTCCAAATCTTTATCAAAATCAGTCTCTTTATTTGGATTTTTAAGAAAATTTAGTAGAGGTGAATACACAGTTCTTCTTTCCTCTATTCTTTTGCGAAGTGATTTATATAAATCTTTAGCAAGACTACAATTGATTGCTCTAATTTCATTTAGCATAAATGTTAATGCAGCATGAATTCACAATCCCGAAAATCCCGAAAAATCCCGGGATTCGGGATTTGTGAATCCCGAAAATCCCGGAATTTCGAGATTCGGGATTTCCCGATTGGCATCCCTAGTAGCTACAATCAAACCGTATTATATCAGTGCAAGGTTCTGGGAAAAGAACAAAAAGTCAATGTTGGCTTGCGTGAAAACTTGCAAAAGTATCGATAACTTGATCATTAAGTTCAACTTGTTTTATACTCTCAAGGATATAAAAAATTGTTTTAAATTACCTGAACATATTGACAGTTTTAATAGATCGTAATTGGAACTTACCTGAAATGAAGAAGAAAATAAAAACAAATTAATTATTTAAAATTTTTTAATATTATTTAATAAATACAAGAAGCAAAATCTATATACATAAAAGTGGATGTGTGTATGTATGTAACGTATGGACTCCAAAACGGCTGGGCCGATTTTGATAAAATTTTCAGGGAATGTTCAGAATATTCAGGCGGGTAACACTGTGAAGTCTGATTTTTTATTTCCGGTCTGTGGACGGAGGGGCGTGGCAAAATCCAATTTGTTTGTTTGTATGTACCTTATAGAATCGTAAACTATGCATTTGATCAAAGCAAAGTTGTTGCGCATGAGCCGGGGAAGGTTTCTAAGTGAATATGACCAATTTCCGACTGGTGGCACCATTGAAAATTACTAAAAATGAATTAAATCGTAAACTATGCATTTGATCATGTAATGATCTTAAGCAAAGTTGTTGCGCATGAGCCGGGGAAGGTTTCTAAGTTGGTATGACTAATTTCCGGCAGGGGGCGCCACTGAAAATTACTTAAAATGAATTATACCGTAAACTGTTCATTTGATCATGTTATGATCTTTAGCAAAGTTGTTGCGCATGAGCCGAAGAAGGTTTCTAAGTGAATATGATCAATTTCCGACTGGTGGCACCATTGAAAATTACTCAAAACGAATTAAATCGTAAACTATGCATTTGATCATGTTATGATCTTTAGCAAAGTTGTTGCGCATGAGCCGAAGAAGGTTTCTAATTTGGTATGACCAATATCCGATAGGTGGCGCCTCTGAAACTTACTCAAAATGAATTAAATCGTAAACTGTGCATTCTTTAACAAAGTTGTTGCGTATAAGTCGACGGAGGTTGATGCGATTAATTTCCAATGGATGGCGTCACTGAAAATTATTCGAAATGCATGACAAGCAATTGGTCGCTCTACACCTCAAGCACGGAAGAAAAGAGCATTACAAGCCTCAGAATCAGACGAGCATTGAGACTGGAAAATCTTCTAATATATGCCGCTGAGACCCGTTCGCTTAAACCACTTGAACAACGAAAAGTGAGATTAGAAACTGATCGAATGCGTACTACTCAAGCCCGTTCATCTGAATCATAAGGACAACGGGAAACAAAATCAATAAAATGATTCAAAATTAATTGGACATTCGTGTAATGTCTTTCCTTCAAATTTATTTTAGGTGGTGGCGCAGCAACGCGGGCCGGGTCAGCTAGTAGATAATAAAAATGGAAAATATATTAAATGCTTCAATATTTTTACGGAAAAAGTTAAGCAAGAAGAGACCAAAAGTTCGATTCGCTATTTGATCCCAGATTGCGTATTGCCTCCACCTATCGTGAATAGCATATGAATGCTAAATGCCGCCGTCGTCTAATATTAACGTACAGGAAAACATGAAAATTTAAGGAGAAATCGTCACTCAGAAATTAACCGGAACTGGTTTGATGGGATCTCATCAAATGGTGGTATTTCTGGCAAACTACGATGTCTATAGCAAGAGGTGATAAGAAGTTCCTAATAAAGCAAGCAATATTTAAACCAAACAAGGTTCTACTGTTGGGCCATTTGTTCCTATATCTATGACTATAATGTTATGTGGGGAGACGAGCTGCCAAAATGGATAGGGTTCAATGCAAAACATGGATAAGAAATTGTATTCGATGTTCGCCACTTGAACGTGCATGAGTTAGATGGAATGAAAAGCATTTCAAAAAGTTCTTCATCGTTTTATTTAAAGATTAAAAGCAGTAGTTGTCGAGTTTACTTAGAATAGAACAAAAACAGAGCCTTGAAATCAGGGGTCTGTCTGGATTGGTAGAATTGCATTCAAAGAAGGCGAAGGCGTCTATACTTGTTGACTTCATAACGGTGTCTGTTATTTTAATTCGAAACATATTCCCCAGATTTAGAATTAAAATTTAGCACGCTTACCAAGTATGCTTACTTTCTGCAACGCTATTAGGTCATCTGATACACTAAAGACCGATGCTCGAATTTGCTTTCAACTCACAACATGGAATCAACTCGAAGAGGATCACTTAGCTGATTTTCGAACCAACTTAAAGTGGATAAGGATAATAGGAATACATTTCCTTATAAGAAGTCGAATAAAGAGCCGCTTTAAACATTTTGCCTTCTTACTCATTTAATTGGTCATTACAACCATTTAGTCAGGATTACAACCTATCTTATCACATCACTCATGTAGTGAGGGTTAATTTTATACATGAGATGCCGGAGCTACAGTTTCCTCGCAATTTTATTTTTTTTTTCCGAGTTTTTGCTAGAAAAAAATTTTCTTTTCATATTTCATTTTGTTCAAAATGTCTAAGTCCGTGTTTGAAACACAAGCTTTCGTCTAATACGCCAATACACTACCAACTAGACTATGGCGACTTTACTTTGCTTTCCTGATTTTAATAAACTCTACAAGAAAATATTTTTAATCGGACGATTTTGCCTGTTAGAGATTAGGCGACGTTGAAATGGAGCCCTCAGAATTTTAGTTGCCGTCCGTAAAGTATGAACCGTTGCTCTACTCTATTGAAACTACATGATCTTCAGTTCCAATTCGTCTAGTTGAGACTGACATTGTAATGCCCGCCGATAAAAACACGCATTCACGTCTTCATAGAGATGGAAATGGGCCTCGTTGAGTATCATTGTGCTCGAGATTCTTGATGGCTTGCGCAACTAGAAGCTTAAGTTGGGTAACCATTAAGTGAGTATGCGTTAGAAGTTGATAACCATTAAGTAAGTAGCTCCTGACAGCATTTTGTCAACAAACATTTTCACAACTTTCCCCAAAAGCCTCTGTAAGCACCAACGATTGATGTCCATTGTATTTCGGTTTAGCCTCACGGCTACCTAATACTGTCTGCTCTTTTCAAGAGAATATTGTGAAGTATTTTATAAAAAAATTCTGTGTATAAATACCACCGATTGACGCCAAATGGAGTAACCCATTGTCTTATTAGTACTTTACAGTGCCCTGAGACATTTTAAGTCCTAAACGCAATATTCTTAGCAGAACGACTGCTGCAGGACTCTGCACACCCGTAAGCTTCTTCTGTTGTCTTATACTCGTCTAAGCAAGTAGTTAAAAATCGTCAAATGGTATGAAACACAAGGGAAATCTACGTATTTACACGCTTTAACGGCACTATTGTCGAATTATTACGCAAAGAAATCTAAACAATTAATCCACAATCTTATACTATGTTCAGACATCGACTTACATATATTGAGTAAATCGCAATAAACGGAATTATTGATCTCATTATTTCATATAAAATATCAATTAATTATTGCTCAATAAATTCATAAATTGTTATAATATTGATTAAAACTTGAAATACAGCACTGTCATAAGTACGTTCAGTGAGCATATTACAATTTTGCGAACACTTTCTATTGATTCAACAATGTTGTTGAAACAACCAGCTGTTTTGTTTACCAGCTGTCAAATGAATATTGAATAAGCAGCTGAACTGCGTATATTGTTATGTCTAAACACTTAAAATATTGTAATCAATAAACCGAATATTTTTTCAACTTAGCTCATGTCTGATTTGACAGATAATTAGTTTTATCCTTCCACTGAACGAATATGGTTGTGTATTCGCATTTTCGCTTCGCTAAGTGGGCCTGCGATCGATTTACAGAAGCTGCCGATTTTGGCAAAAAAAAATCATCTTTTCAGATGAAGCTCATTTTAATCTTGGCGGGTATGTAAACAAGCAAAATTGTCGCATTTGGGGCACAGAAAACCCCCACGCATACATTGAAAAGCCGACCCACCCAAAACGAGTCACTATTTGGTACGGATTTTGGTCCAGAGGCATAATTGGGCCATTTTTCTTTGAAAATGAGCAAGGAGTGGCCGTTACAGTCAATGGCGATCGTTATCGGGCCATGTTGATCGAATTTTTGTTCACAAAAATTGAAGAGGAGGATATTGGCAACATTTGGTTTCAACAGGACGGCGCTACGTGCCACACAGCCGAAGCTACACTCGATGTTTTGCGCCCTGTTTTTGAAGATCGCATTATCTGCCTCAGAGCTGATGTCGTTTGGCCACCTCGGAGCTGCGATTTAACACCGTTGGACTATTATTTGTGGGGTGCTGCCGTCAAAGATAAGTGTTACGCCGACAAGCCAGAGACAATTGACGCTTTAAAGGACAATATTCGTGAAGCCATTGGTGAAATACAGCTGCACACAATCGATAATGTGCTTAAAAATTGGACCGATCGTGTAGGCTACTGCATGGCCATTTGAATGGAATTTATTTTCCATTATTAACCGGAAGGATTGTACTTTCAAATAAAAAAAGAAATTTGAGTAGTTTTTTTTTAAAGCATTTTCAAAAAAAAAAAGTTATTTGGCGGACCCTTTATGTAGTATTAGGGAGTCTAGTGATTAATGGTTTATTGTCTTGTATTTTGTATTTGTTTGCTTTACAAATGTCAAAATTTGTTGCATCTTCCGAAAGATGGATGACTTTTGGCCCCACCCCGGGGCCATACAGAAAATTAACAAATTTTTTTTTTGTATATTAATGTTGATTAAATTATATCATTAAGCTTGTAAAAAAAACCAATTAAATTGTTTTAATTTTTATTGTTTATACTCCTCATAAAACTAACCGAGCGTGCCTTTTTCCAACAACAACATTTAGGGAGGATGTACAAATTGGGGTCATTATTTATTTCGACATTACCATTTCGACATCAAAGAAAATAAATTTGATTTTCTTTTCTTTTTCTGAGTATTTCCTATTCATAACCACCCATTATTATCCATTGGGCCATTTATCATATTTTTTTTGCTGAGGTTTTCTCGGGGTTTTCTTGGTTACTATTATGTAAGAAATATTCTGTTTTACCTTCTATTACAGCAATGGTAAGTAAGCAGGCATTCGTAATGTTTAATGTTTAAAGCTCATGGGGAAAATGTAGAAGATTTATTAGAAATTTTATGGTCATTGACCTTCGCGAATGGCCCAAAAAAAAGCAAAAAAACACCAAACGAACGCTGGTGATCTAAACAACATGAACATACATATTCAAAGTCATAATGCCCACCATAAATGTATCAGCGGCGTATGTAAGTGGCGGCCACAAACACGATATTTTGAATCTTTACTTGTGTGTTGAACATCTTTTTTGATTTTTTTTTTTTCAAAAAAACTCCACTGTTTTTTCTCTATTTTTTTCTTAAAATTTAAAAAAAAAAAATTTTTTTTGTGTGTTGAACATCTTTTTTGATTTTTTTTTTTCAATAAAACTCCACTGTTTTTTCTCTATTTTTTCTTAAAATTTAAAAAAAAAAATTTTTTTTTCTTATCAAAAATTTTCATTTTTTTCGTAGGAAATTTGCCGTTTTAAGTTTGTTTATGGCACGCGTGTACTACGTAAAGCGAGTTAATTACAGTAAATGTTTAAAACAACTACAAGAAAAATAACAAATTAAAAAAGAAAAAAAAAATTAAAAATTAAATGAAATACAAAAAGTTTTGAACTAAAAACCAGCGAAGCTTTAAAATTCAATTTAACATGTTAGACCAGTTAAAATGAAAATAAAAACAAAAGCAAAAGCAAAGGCGTTTGAAGAAATGTTTATACAAATAGTATGACAAACGTCAATCCTCAAGCCAATAAATAACCCCGGGGTTTATAAAATTTAAAAAAAAGAGCCTCTCCAGGCACGCAACACATAATGAAAGCGTTAAGCGACCGATCGATAATTAATATGAATGGGAATGAAGTGGCAGTTCATGCAAACCTAGAAAATATCTGTTCTGTTGACCTTTGAAATACACACAGAGTTCCATTAGAGTCTGTAGTGATACATTTATTCCTGTTAACAACATAAGGCCATTAGAAAATTTTCCAAAGCAATTATACAGTAGAAGTTCATTAGTCCGGCATCCCACAGTCGGGAATGCTCGATAGTCTGGCATCGCTCCGGAAAATTTAAACTTTCGGTTTTCGCCAAAAGTGTGTCTTTAAAGCAAATAAAAACGCTCGAGAGCTATTCGGAAGTTTTCGGGGTAGTTAGGGATCATCCGGAAGCGCTAGGCATTGTTCGGAAACAATTAGCGGCCGGCTAGCCTCAGCTGTCATAACAAATTCAGGTGTAGTGCAGCTCCGTTAATTAATTACGAAGCGTCTTCGCGTATCGCAGTAAACGTAACTTTTATAATGTTTTCAAAACCTAAGCCTTCGAGTTCAAAAGGAGAAAAACAAAAACACGTAACACTGACTCTCAATCAGAAGCTAGAAATCATCAAAGTGAAATATGTTTTACAGCACGTTTACACACATTATATGAAATGTAAAATAAACTTTGTTGTATGTATTTGCATACTGTATTTGTAGTTTAATTATTAACCTAAATGTTCTTATAATTACCGCCCGATAGACCGGAATTTTTGGTAGTCCGGCACCGAGCCGGTCCCGAACGTGACGGATAATCGGACTTCTACTGTATTACCAGCTATTTGCTTGATTTCAGGAAAGTTGCTTTCTTCCTTGGTTTACCTTTTCTCTGTGTGCAATTGTCTTTTAACGGGTCTTTGACCTTAAAGATTCTAAACTGTTATTATAATTTTCCCCCCGTGTGGCCTATCCAATACCACTTACGTGTGCGGATTTGATTTTTCAAATTAGTTTAGAACCGGAACGTCATATGGTATCTGACGAAGATAATGGTTAACAAAAATTTAAATGGTCAATCTCCTCAGAAGCAAAGAACGCAAAGCAGTATAACCTCAAAATTTCTATTAAACATTCCATTCTTCGAAAAGAATGAGATTTGGGTGGAACTCTAAACATATGTTTGCCAAGTATTTTGATTCTAAACTTCATGTCATGTTTTTAAATTTCAAAGCCAAGTTATTTTTAAACCAAGTATAACAGTAGCTTTTAAATGTCAAATGTAAAATCCAGAGCTTCTAAGCGGTCGGTATTTGATTCCTGTGTGCTATTAGACACTAGAGAGCGACAGTGTCCAATCAAATAAATTACTTTTGATCTAGTTGATATTATTTGACATAACATCGAGTGAGAAACATTAGGTTTTGTAGCGGGCCCTCCTTGACAAGGGCTAGGTGCCCCACAAAGACCTGCGTTTAAGCCCATTGTGATACAACAATTAATATCAAACCCAGGGATCATACAATTCCTAAAAAAAATCAACCATAGTCCACAATAAATCAAGCTACTGAAGCAAACTTTATATTGGAGAGTTTAGTCAAGGTCCTGACTATCCAGTGGGTTACTTTACAGTTTACTTTCTCTATTTGTTTCTAACACAGATTAGTGGCAGCGGAAAAGGGTGATAATCACACTCTTTTTATATCCACCACCATTCTTCAAACAAAGTTATGATGCTTTAGACTTTCTCTTCTTGCATGAGCACTGTGCGCTGTGATTCGTTATAACTCCAATGAACACCAAGTCCATGTTCCTTTTGTAAATTCTGGTTAGAAAAGATGATCACTTGTCGTCATATAGGAGGCAAATTTGTCGCATTTGGCTAATTTTGTAAACGCTTCGCAACCGATTTATATCAAAAAAAAAAGGACGTAATTTATGCCCATTAGTGGCAGTGTAGGATCTGCCTTGGCTAGTCTATCAGTGACTATATTTCCTCCTTGCCTATGGCCTATCTTTTTATTAAGCAGCATTAGACCAAGTCGCTGTGGTCTAGTAGGTAGTGTGTTGGCTTACTAGACGAAAGGCCCGAGTTCAAATCCCAGGTCAGACATCAAAACGAAAATATGAAAATATTTCTTCAGCGACTTCCTCTCAGCAGATTTCTGGCAAAAACTCTGAGAGTAAAAAAAAAAATTGCCATGAAAAGCTTCTCAAAAATCTGTCGTTCGGAGTCGACTTTAAACTGTAGGTCCCGCTACTCATGTATAAAATTAACGCACACAACACGAGTGGTGTGAGAAGCTAGGACGTTGTACAATGGGTCAATTCGACCTCCGGGTACTGTACTTGTCACAGTTGACAAGTACACATCCTCTAACCTAACCTAACCTATCCTCCTCTCACGAGCCATTCAAATCAACCGATTTGGGTTTCTTGCATGGGTAGTTTTGATGATTTCATGAGAAGGCCTGTGTGTTGGCTTATTAGACGTAAGGCCACAGTTCAAACCCCAGGTTAGACACCAAAACGAAAATGTGAAACAAATATTTCTTCGGCGACTTCCTCTCAGCAGATTTCTGGCATAAACTCTGAGATCAAAAATAAAACTGCCATTAAAAGTTTCTGAAAAATTTGTCGTTCGGAGTCGACTTTAAACTGTAGGTCACGCCACTCATGTATAAAATTAACACACACAACATGAGTGGTGTGAGAAGCTAAGCCGTAATCCTGACCCCTGAAGGGTTGTAATGACCAATTATGTTTATAGTCATGTAATCTATGCCCATAAGTGACAGCGAAGTATCTGCCCTAGCTAGTTTATTTATTACTATATTTCCTCATTGCCTATGTGACCAGTGACCCACCTTTACATTAAACAGCATCCTCTAATAAGCATGCATAACGTGCATGGCAAAGCTTACTGCACATTTTTGGTATTGCCACATGTCACGAATATTTTTTTTTTTCTTTCTATACGTTTATTATGTTTTACATTGAAAAACCAAAGAGGCAAACAAACCATAACTGTAAAACTAAAGTTGTAATGAAGTTATATTGTAAGAAATAAAAATTTATGATTCATTAAAATTACCGGCAATTTAGTTTCCGAAATATTCGGTAAACATCATGTTACGTTTTTATTGTGTTTTTCACAATGAATTGATGTTTACATTTACAAATTAAGCAACAACAATTAAGCAAGTAAGTGGTTGTAATACATTTCCATTAAATTTTAATAGATTTTCATTAACACCCGTCAACTGCCACCAGTGAATAGAATGTCACTGCGATTGTTTACAGGTTTACGGGTTGGTTTTGTCATGTAAATTTTAATTTCCGATTTACATGTGAAAACAAAACAATGCGATAAATGAACTTTGGCGATAATAATAATCGAAGCGATAAAATTTTGATGGTGAATCGTAATAGTCGAAGCGATAAAACAAGAAATACGTGAGTGATTGTAATGAAAAACAACAACAACAACAACAACAAATTATGATTGTTGTTCGAGACAAGTTAGTTGACCATCAATTTATCATTTTCAAAGAAACCAAATGTTCGGAAATAACCATCAAATTAAGGCCTAAAGAGGTACATATATGAAAAGAAAACCTATGTTATTAATTATGATGAGCATGTTTATGTATTTTTTTCTATGATTCGTTAATTTAATGAACATGATATGAAGAGTATGTCATTCAACATGTTTTATTAGGCATGAAATTATTAAAAAAAAAATTTTAATTTTGTAAGGTAGCAGCAGCAGCCTAAAAATAATTCAAGGCCAATTCGTGACGCTATAAATAGGCCCTAAAACATACTTAAAAAAAGAAAAAAAAAAAACAAAATTTTTAAATGTTATTAAATAAAACATATATACAGTGGACAGCAAAAGTCTTAATACCCCAATATATTTTGACAATTTCATGAATATTAACCTTAAGAAAGTTCATCGCGCGCTTCTTCCATTTTATGGTCAGTTTAATCGACCCACTGAAGCGGCTATTCGGGCTATTGTGACTAATGGTGTTTTCTTTTCTACAAAGAGAATGTCACCCTCTTACAAGGTGCATTAAAAAAATTTTTGACCAACCCTGTTGTAATGTCATTTTTTATTTGAGAAGAACATAACACAAATATTAAAAAAGGGTATGCCCTGTGTTTACCACTTATTAAGAAAATGAATGAGGAAATGCCAATTTGTTCAAAGGTGTTGCCAGATCGCTAATTTTTCGACTTCATTTTTTGCACGCTTTTTTTTATAACAAAAAAAAAAATATTTTAACACTGTTCTAACATTGAATGCAATTTTTTATATTGCTGACCATGTAGCTTTAATAATGTAATATTTCCTTAAGATTACTCCACAAAACAATGAAAAAATTAACTTTAAATTGGATAACAATACCAGGCGACTTTTTTAAATTTCATCTGGTAGCCCTATAAATAAACAAAAGTCATCTGCTTTACAGGGCATTATCAGCACTCTCGATTTATACAGGGCATAAAATGCAATGCCCTCCACCATTGGCAAGTGCGAATTATTTAGAATAAAACATACCACCCTTTTAGAGGGCGAAACATTTTTAAGAAACAAACGCAAAATTGCATTTTGCGTTAATAAAATGCACATTTTTTGGTAGAAAAGAAAACACCATAAATTTCGCACCAAATTTACATTGTTGGACATTAAACCACCAACACGCTTACGTAGAGTGCGAACTGAAGAAAATATCGCAGCTGTATCGGCCAATGTTAATGATGGCCATCAATTATCGATTCGTCGCCGTTCGCAGCAATTGCGCATCTGTTACTCAACAACGTGGACAATTTTGCAGAAGGATTTAGGTGTGAAGCCTTTCAAAATACAGCTGGTGCAAGAATTGACCTACCGCAACGCAGAATTTTTGGTGAATGGGCTCTTGGAAAGTTGGCCGAAGATCAACTTCTTTATCGAAAAATTGTGTTCAGCGACGAAGCTCATTTTTGGCTCAATGGATACGCAAATAAGCAGAATTGTCGATTTTGGAGTGAAAATCAGCCAGAAGCATTGCAAAAGCTACCAATGCATCCCGAAAAAGTCACAGTTTGATGCGGTTTATGGGCTGGTGGCATCATTGGACCGTACTTCTTCAAAGATGCTGCGAATCGTAACGTAACTGTTAATGGTGAGCGCTACCGTGAGATGATATCCAACTTTTTTTTACCCAAAATGCAAGAGCTTGACTTGCATGACATGTGGTTTCAACAAGACGGTGCCACATGCCACACAGCATGCGTAACAATGGACTTATTGAGAGGCGAGTTCGGTGAACATTTTATTTCACGTTCGGAACCGGTCAATTGGCCGCCTAGATCGTGCGATTTAACGCCTTTAGACTATTTTTTGTGGGGCTATGTTAAAGCTCATGTCTATACAGACAAGCCCGCTTCAATTGACACATTGGAAGACAACACATTGAAGCATTTATTCGTGACATAACGGCCGAAATGTTGGAAAGAGTTGGCATACTCTGGACTAAGCGGATGGACCATTTGAGGCGCAGTCGCGGTTAACATTTGCATGAAATAATCTTCAAACATTAAATTATATGGACCGTACTATCGACTCAAATAAAGATTTCATGCATTTTTCTGAATTTTATGTGTTTTTTTTTGAAAAATTTTCCTATAGCTCTAAAAAAATTACCCATTACAAGTTTTGTTTAGTGTTTTCTGGTGGCACCATGAGCAAGTTTTTCCATTGACTTTTGTTTAAGGTTTAGCGATTACATAACCGTTCTTTCAAATGATCTCCTAAATATTCGCTTGAAGTCATATCGAGACTTTGTGCAAGAGTATTAAGCCAGTGGGGTCTTTTTTTTTTTTTTTTGTCAAAATATATTGGAGTACTAAGACTTTTGCTGTCCACTGTACATATAATTGTATTGCATGGTGCTTTTTGTAAACAAAATTTTAGCCATTCGGCTGGGCCGGCTGGTATTCATTCAAGCAATTAAATTTGATTTCAATTCCTAAAAACCAGCACTTGGCTTTAACTTGTTTAATTTTTGTGGTTTTTTTTAGTATCGTTTTATTTGTTTATATTTTTTTTTTAATTGTTATAATTTATGATTTATGAAATTCAATACCAAATCATTGATAATTTATTTTTTTTTTGGTTCAAAATATGTTTTACTGGTTACCGGTTATCTTTTTAATTCGGTTTCCAATATTTCCGTCAAACTAAAGTAGATCAATCAATGTGTCAAACTTAGTTAAAGGCTTAAAATTGTATTTCAAACCAAACCCAATATATGCTCTCTGCATATCATTTAATCCGATAAGTTCCGCCATAAAACGTAGTAATTTTAATTAAAATGAGACTCTTTTTGAATAAGCGAGTTCATTAAATAGTCAATGGAAAATCGCCAATAAATGATAAGCACTTAAGCAATTAATAGCAAAAATATTTGAGATTTTGCTTTGCTTTGGTTTGGCTTGATTTTAATTCCCAAAAAGATATTTTTCCTTTATTCAGCATACATATGTAATTACTTGTGATATAAATACAGATTTAAGCCTTATTCATATTGGATTTATTGCTGCAAATTGCATAAACTTATCTTTAATACTTATTCGGCCTTTGACCATAACTAATGTGCATATGGTATAAAAAATGAATAAAATTTCAAAGTCTTTATGTTTCCGTAATTATTTCCTTTAACTTTTCAAATATATTTTCGAACTTATACTATGTTCAGACATGCACTTTTATTGAGTCAATATTCGGTTTATTGATTACAATATTTTAAGTCTTCAGACTAGAGGTGTGCACAAGACATTCTGCTAGCTTACCCTTCACCGAATGCAATAATGTATTGTACTCTTTTCTGTTGCTCTTGATTTTACGAGTGCACTGAAATGTGTAGGTATTTCTCATTTATTCAATGTATACAACAGCACTCGTTTGTCTGTGAAGTAACGGAACTATGCTTTGTGTTGTAAGAGCATATTTTACTAATGAAGTTACATTTTCAGTATTGCCATATTGAAAAACATGTGTTCATAAGTGTTTCTATATATTCTTTGCTTTCGCCATAAACTCATAAAAAAGGTTTTTCCCCGAAATAAAAAGTTACTGGCAATGCAGGCGTCGACGAAGATGTTCGGTTCCCGAGAGCAAAACATTCGGAGCTTTCTTATTCATTGTTGTTAAAAAACAAAAACAAACAACAACAAATGCACGTTGTGACACTATGATCAAATATCAATAGAAAGTGTTCGGAAAATTGTAATATGCTCACTGAACGTACTTATGACAGTGCTGTATTTCAAATTTTAATCAATATTTTATCAATTTATGAATTTATTGAGCAATAATTAATTGACATTGCAAATAGCTATCCATTTCGTGGTTTCAAAAGTATGGGACTTGAATTCGGACATCTGTCAAACTAAGTTGTGAAACCAATTTTTTTCTTTTCAGTTAAAAGTCTGACATTAACGAAAATGGATCGCTTAACTATCATACAACGCATAAAAATTATCAAAACCTACTACAAGAATGGTGATTCTGCCACAGCCACGTATCGAACAAAATTTTCTTCAGCGATGAAGCAGATTTCACACTCGGTGGGTATGTTAATAAACAAAATTGTCGTATTTGGGGTTCTGAGAATCCTCAAGTAATTGAAGAGAGGCCATTACATCCAGAAAAAGTCACTGTTTGGTGCGCTCTTTGGTCCGAAGGTGTGATTGGACCTTACTTCTTTGAAAACGACGATGAAACGACTGTCACCGTCAATTCGGAGCGTTATGGTCATATGATAACCGACCTTTTTTTTGCCTTCTATTGAAGAATACGACTTGGAGAATATGTGGTTTGAACAAGACGGCGAATATGGCTTTATTGGAAGAGACATTTCCTGACCGCGTAATTTCTCGTCGTGGCGATATCAACTGGCCACCAAGATCATGCGATTTGACATCATTAGACTTTTTTTGTGGCGCTACGCGAAAGACCGTGTTTATGCAGATAAACCTTCAACTCTTGAACACTTAAAAACCGACATTCGTCAAGTTATGGCTGAGATACCGCCCAATATGTGTCAAAAAGTGGTCGAAAATTACCTCAAAAGAATCGACACTTCGCGTGGAGGTCATTTAAATGATGTAGTGTGTTTCACACATAATGTCAAAGTTCAAACTTTACAATAAAAAAGAAATATCATGAAAAAAATATTTTATATGTGTTTTATTTACGTTTACTTTTGAAACCACGAAATGGATAACCCTTTATATGAAATATTGAGATAAATAATGCCGTTTATTGCGATTTACTCAATATAAGTGCATGTCTGAACATAGTATTAGGGTGGTAGACTTTTAGCTTGGGGGTTATAAAGCTCGACGCCTGGAAAATGTATTTTTAATGTTCATGTAAGAATATATTTCAGTTACACGGTGACATTATTACAATCCTTCAGTCAAGATTATGACCTAGCTTCTCACACCACTTATGCTGTGTGTAGGCGGGACCTACAATTTAAAGTCGACTCCGAACGAGAGATTTTTTTTGAGAAACTCTTCATGGCAATTTTATTTTTTTTTTTATTCTCAGACTTTCATTGCCAGAAATCTGCTACATTGTTAATTTTATTCTTTATTTTTATTTACACCTATCCCTCGTTTTGCACGATACTTGTTTTGCACGATTTCGATTTAACACGATTTTTTTATTTCTCGTGTAAATCGAGGGAGAAAAATACATCGTTTTGCACGATATTTTTATTTAAATGAAAACAAGCTTTTGACACAATTTGTAGTAAGTAAATAACGCTTAAGGGATGGTGGAAAAAATTATGGATCGGAATATGTGATAATAATAATTCTGGTGATCTTTTAGAACATGAACGAACACAAATAATTGAGATAGCCCGAACAATTGAAGGAAAGGTTTTGTTGACATTGCTGAAGGAGATATTTTTGAACTAATGGTTGACAAAGAATTGGATATACATAGATGAATTGGTTGGTATAGTTAATGAAACTGATAAGGAAAATAATGAGTCTGATGAAGATGATTCACAAATCGTTGAAATGATATCACTAAATATTTATGAAGGTCTTGAATTAGGTCGGAAATTAGGAAATCATTATCTACAATATGATCCAAATGTTGAAAGAGCTCTTAAGTTTCAAAAATACATTTCTCAAGGTTTGACCCAATATCGGGAGGTATATAAAGAATTAAACAAAAACTCCTCACAAATACTTATAACTAAATATATCTCAAAATTCCCACGTCCCCACATCGAACCAGAAAACATTGAGGTATCGAGCGATGATTCGTCACCAACAGAAGAAATACGATTAGCTGTCGAAGAAAGTGATGACGAATAAATATATGTAGGTGCATATACGAGTACATACTGAAATTGGTTGAATATAACTTTTTTTTTTATACGTTATTCACATTAAAACAAATAAAATTATATTAAAAAAATACTATATATACTAGTTCTTGTCATTTTTTTGGATTTACACGATTTTCCATACACATATTTTTGAATTCGTTTTACACGATTTTCTCAGGAACCTATCTATAGTGCAAAACGAGGGACAGGTGTATTCTTCTTCATTCTTAAGTACATAATTATTATCTAAGTTTACAATGTGTGTTCATAAAAACCACTTTAAAACTTGGTGTGTTACATAAACTATTATGTTGCCATTAAAATTTCTTAAACTTGGCCACAAAGGTTCATTTGCTAGGTTACAGCCTTTCTTTTCATAAATGTTTAATGTTTTAATATGTATTTTTATTCTTGAGAAATTTTATAAAGAGGAACAACAGGTCATATACAAATATAACCTCTTTTGGTTTATTTAGATACAAAACAGCTTCACAAAAGAACAAAAACACATCTTTTGAAGGCAAACTTTTAAGCAAACTGTCTTGCTAATGTTTTTTTTTTTTTTTACTGCTTAAAACCGCAAATATTTTTATTTAAAAAAAATATTAAACATGACTCATAAAAAAATTTTTATTTGCTATTCATAGAAATGAAATGAAAAAAAAATAAAAAAGAATGAAATTTTTTTTGCTTATCATTGCAACGTGTTTGGAATGTTAACGTTGTTTGTGTACCACACAATAGAGATGAGCGATCCAGTGATTTTTGAAGAACGTTGTTCTCAGTGAACGTGATTTGTTAATCACTGTTCTTTAAAACAGTGATTGTGATCACAGTATTCCAAAAGAAAACAAAAATTTTTTTTTTTATTTTTATTCCAACAATAAAAAATAACTATAAGGGCGGAAACTAATAACAAAACAAAAATTCAATAAATTCATATAAATTAATGTAAAATAAACAAGAAATATACATACAAATTAAGAAAATTTAAACATTATGTACATTACTAAATAATATATACAAAGAAAAATTACTTAAATATGTACATTGTACTTATTAAATATATTTATAATTTGAGTTTAAAAACGCGTTCGTCGCTCATTTAATACTTGTCCAGTTTTTGAGAAGACCCTTTCGCATGGTACAAAAGAACCAAGGGCACAAAGTTTTTCTTGAGCAATTTTATAAAGTTTTGGATATTTTAATTTATTAGTACGCCACCAGTTTAATGGGTCTTTATTTAGTGGAATAACATCATCTTCCAAATAACTATGTACTTCATTAATAACACTCGATGCTGCTGTTCTTCTTGGTTTAAAGTGAGAAATATTCGAATCAAAAGAGTTCCATATTGAAAATTCTTTCGGTGTGTCATCTTCTATAATTGTATCTTCTTGTATCTGATGTTCTAATTCAGAATTATATATTAAAGAGACAGAAGATATAACAATTTCTTTAATGCGTTCTGCACAAGCCGGATCGCAAAAGGCAAACGTTTTAAATCGCGGATCAAAAAAGTAGTTATTCCTAATATATCGTTATATTCTACATTACTGAGGCGATCAATGTTATTATTTTTAATGTAATTTTTTTTTATATGAAGTTTGACAAGTTCATGTATAAAAAACAAAAGTAAATAATCAGCATCATCTACGAGTAATTCTGCCTCGCTCAAAATAAAATGACATAAATTTGAGTATGTAACAATTTTGAAAGAACGACATTATTAGTAACTGTTATTTGGCAATTTCAATCACTGTAGTTACCAGTGAATTATCAATCACCGTGATTAAATCACAGTTTTGAAAATATCGCTCATCTCTACCACACACTGTCAGTTAGATTTGATGACATGAGAGAAAGAAAATATTGATTTTGGAAATAAAAGAATTTAAAAAAGAAAAAAAAGAAAATAAATAAAAAAAAAATGTTTTATAAACAAAACAAAATAAAGAAAAGAAAAAGAAAAATCTTTAAAAAAAATATCGTATATATTGCCATGTAAACAAACAAACACCTTTTCGATAACCGTGCAAAAACTTCGAAAAAAAAAAGAATGAAAAAAAACTTTAAAAAAAGAGAATAAATTTCACATGAACAGCAGAACAGAACAGTGGAGAGAAAAATAAAACGGCACACAGCGGTATCTTAACCTAAATAAAATAATACCAACAGCAACAACTGCAGCAACAACACCAATATCATTACCAGTCATGCCAAGTCAATATACTTATTTTAACATATCGTCCGTCGCTGTTCTGTTTATTTGGCAACATGTATTAACCAATAACCAATACAATCAAAACAAACCAACAAACTCTGTATTACCTTACCAGCCAGCATTAATACAATAATTATTAAGACCATGTCCAATTCAAATTATTTGCTACGACTGAAACAAGTCAATGATTAACAACAGGTTGTTGTTATTAATATTTACGAGTATGAACAAATGAATTCTCATACTCATTTAACTTTTTAAAATGTGTGTCTTAAGAGAATAAAAATCCTCTTTAATATTTGCATAAAAATTTCTTGAATTGTTGTTGGCTTTTTTTTGTTTAATTTAAAAATAGAAAAAGTTGTTAAAATAATTTAATTTTTTATTTATTTTTTTTTTTTTTTTTTATTGTTATTTTTTTAAATTAATTTTTTATTTCATAGTCGAAATTAAAACAAATTATTTCCATTAAATTTAACAACGGAATTCGAATTTATTTCCCCGAACAAATCTTATTTATATTTGTTAGGGTTCTTGTCTTTGGTTCTGGTATCATCTTTTTTTTTCGTGGGAAAATATTTTAGAAATAATCGGAAACTTGGAAAAGTTGAAAGCTTTCACGATTACACGGTGCGACAATGAAAATACACCCGAGTAACTACATAGTCCATGTTGTTCAGTTAGTTGAGTAGAACTCAAAAATATTTTTTTTATATTTCTCGAACCCTCCAAACTTTTTTTATTTGACAAAAACTGTTTTTTTAGACTATACGCGCAAATTTCTGTATTACTCAAACGTTTCTGACCCGATTTCCAAAATTTAAATCTTGTTAGAAAGAGGATAGATGGACCTTTAAAACGGTATACACATGTCTATTATTCGACTTAATATGCTATGAGTTTTGATGAGGTAAACTTGGAAAATTCGAATTTTTATCATATTTTTTCAAGTTTGTCTATTCATAGTAGCAAACTTTAATAAAAAAATATAGGATAAGTGGTAATATTCTTAAAGTCTGTTCTCTTGTGAAGAGATTGAGTCATCATTTGATCAAATCGGACAAAAATTACCGTAGTTATTATTTAAAGAGTCTAACAGTCGTGTTATATTTTTTATATATGTCATCTCATCAAATGAACTTTTAGTTCAAAAATTTTCAGAATTTTTGATGGATCTTGATTGTTTATCACAAAATGTGTCAATTTCACGTTTGCACGACTTCCAGAAGTCGGCTAATATTTGTGTTTTTTGAAAATATTATTATTTCTCTTTGCGCAAACATTGGCCAACTTCTGGTGGTCGCTCAAACGTGAAAGTTACACATTTTGTGATAAACAATCAAGATCCATCAAAAATTCTGAAAATTTGTGAACTAAAAGTTCATTTGATGAGATGACATATATAAAAAATATTACACGACTGTTATACTATTTATATAATAACTCCGGTAAATTTTGTCCGATTTGATCAAACGAAATGCCAATCTCTTCACAAGATAATCCACTTTCAGAATTTCATCACTTATTTCATATTTTTTAAGTAAAGTTTGCTACTATGAACGGACAAACTTGAAAAAATATGAAAAAAATTCGCATTTTCCAAGTTTACCTCATCAAAACTCATAGCATATTAAGTCAAATAAAAGATATATGTATACCGTTTTAAAGGTCCATCTCTCCCCTTTCCAACAAGATTTAAATTTTGGAAATCGGGTCAGAAATGTTTGAGTAATCCAGAAATTTGTGCGTAAGGTCAAAAAAAAAAAACAGTTTTTGTCAAATAAAAAAAGTTTGGAGGGTTCGAGAAATATAAAAAAAATAGTTTTGTGATCTACTCAACAAAACTCACAATCTACACTAAGTCATTAGCCGGGTGTATTTAATTTTCTTCATTTTGTCGCATAGTGTAATTAATACTATAAAATATTTACATTTTTAATTCAAATAAAATATAAAAATGAATACGGATGGTTATGAATTTGACAGTCAACATGTACTAAACAATAATAAAATTATGTTGTTTTTGTTGTCCACATCAACAACTCTCAATAGTTGTTTCTATAACATTGTTGCCACATTAGAAAAGTATGAAACAAAATAGAAAAAAGCACTGAAAAAATTACTTTAAATATAATACATATTGACAAAAAAAATTTTGAATTTTTGTATTAAATGTTAAAAAAATAGTAAACTTAAAAAACCGGTTTTTATAAGCAAAAAAACCGGTCTATATGATATTCGAAAAATCAACATTTGGAAAAAACCGACAGCTGTAAAGTCAAAAAAACCGGTTTTTCCACCGGTTTTAAAACCGAGTTGATCACCCTACCTACTATACTACAACTGATTGTAACTTTCTTCGACGAGTAAGGAACAATGCTTTTCATATTCTATTTTATTTAATTTGTTTGCTTCACATTCACAATTAAAACGTTAATAATTCTATTCTAATGTAATAAAAACAACAACAACAATAAATCGATTTGAATATTAAACACTTTAAAGTGTTGGTAATTAGTAGATTGAATAAGACTTTGTAATGGAAAACAAATTTAGAAAATTAAAACACACACACACAGAGATTGTGAGTGAGAGAGTTCAAGTGCAAAGTTCACTAATTGATCATTAAGAACGATTTTATTTTTATTTTTTTCTTTCGTTCGTTTTTTTTAATATTTCTTGCTTCCATTTTTCATGGTTTTTAATTTTTTTTTTATTTTTTTTTTTTATTTTTTTTTTTTTTAATTTGAATTTTGAATTTATTTTCCAACAGACATTAAAAACATCTTTTAATGACACGTTAATAACGATGAACAGGTTGTTTTTGTTGTTGTTACTGTTTGCTTTAAATGGTTTTTTAACAACTACAGCCGCAACAACACTAATAAACACTAAACACACAACTTGCATGCATGCATGCATGAATGAATGACTAAATGAATGAAAGAAAAATAAGAAAACAAAACAAAATAAATGGTTTGAAGGTATCAATAATGTTGCTGGTTAAAACAGTTAAATTTGGAAGGCAAAAAAAAAAACAACAACAACAACAACCGAAAGAGTCATAATAAAGATTAATTATCGATACATGTATTGATGAATTACAACAACAACAACAACAACAGCAGCAGTAGACAAAAAAACACAACCAAACGAGCATATTGAGGTTAATTTTAATGATCAAATCATCGGTTAAAGCAGCACCAGCAGCAGCAGCAGTTGCAAAAAGAAAAAAACGCTCATGTTTCTGGGGCGTTTAACTACATTAACCGTGTATTTGGTTAAAGATGCCAACTTGTTTTTTTGTTTTTTTTTTGTTTTTAATCATGCCAAAATGATTTGGCATAAAATTAATTAAAAAAATATATTCTTTGCAAACACAAAGTCAGTAAATTGAAAAAAAAAAAAACAAACAAAAACACTGAAACTGAATACTTTCATAAAAACAATTAATTTCTGCTGTTATTTGTCCTTAAAAACATAAAAATTGCAAACAATCACCCTTATTTTGGTTGTTGTCGTCGTCGTCGTTACCAAAAATGATGTCGATAAAATCAGAGTCGACAAAATCAGAGTCGACACAACACAATATCGACGGCGTATTGACTCACAGAATACCAAATGTGTGTCGAACAGTCATCTATAACTGTCAATAACGACAAACAGAATACCAATTTTAAACTGTCGACGCAAGACGACGTCGACGACGACAACCAGAATAAGGGTGAATATATTTACATGGTAGAGCTACATACATCACAATTGTTTGCTGTGTTGTAACAATTGTAACGTCTCTGTGTTAGACTGATCGACCCCCAATAAGCACATTCTGTATCGAATGAAGAAAATTAAAAGGAAATTATTATTGTAATGCACCTAAAATAGCCAAAGATTGAGAAAGAATATCGTGTTCGATGTAAAGTTGTGTGGCGTTTAAGACATGCTCAGTGAATGGTTCTTGCATCTGGTAACTCATCAGTAATTGCAATTTTTTTTACTAAAAACTAGACGCCGATATTTTTTTTTTTTTATGAAACCAGCACTCAGGGTATGGCCCCTACTCATGCAGTGCATTGTGCAGGTTTTTTCTTTTTAGGAAAGGTGGAAAGGGGGAAGATGCGAACGGCAAGGAAACGAGTTGCTGCTAGGTGACTATAAAATGGCCAGTGCTATATCTTCACCATTAGACAGTCAACAGGCAATCGTCCCCAAGAAGCCCGCAGTTTCTCACACCACTTATGTTGTGTGTGTTAATTTTTTGTACATAAGTGGCGGGACCTACAGTTTATAGTCGACTCCGAACGACAGATTTTTTGAGAAACTGAGAAGAAATCGCCGAAAAAATACTTTTTGTATAATGCCACCATATTTCTACTTTTCGTTCTTCTGATTGAAAAGGTTGCAACTGGGTTGTAACAGGTCAAATGCAAA
Organism: Sarcophaga caerulescens; assembly: GCA_927399465.1. Classification (NCBI taxonomy): domain Eukaryota; kingdom Metazoa; phylum Arthropoda; class Insecta; order Diptera; family Sarcophagidae; genus Sarcophaga; species Sarcophaga caerulescens. The sequence goes on from OV656873.1 coordinate 18,485,080, forward strand.
ATTCAATCGTTTCAATGAAGAAGAACAAAAGATCTAAGACCCTACAAAGTCCTCCAAATGTAAGACGTTTTCAATCAGCATGACATTGCTCGTCAGCAGTTATATTCCCAAACTTCTTAAAGCTTGTTTACAAGACCCTGTATGAAAAAAGCTCAAGTTTCTCTTAAAAAACCCCCATCAAGATCATGCCATGAGACGACATGAACGGTACTTGACTACAAAGCGGAGCAATTCATGTTTAAATTTATGATAAAGGTTAGGTTAGATGAAGTAGTTGACACTCCTTAAAGCACAAGGTCCCACTTAGACAAGGATTTAGGCCCATTGTGATACCGCAATTAATGTCCAACCCAAGAATCACATATTCCCTATTGCAGCAAACTTAATCTTAATACTGGAGAGTTCAGTGAGAGTTTAAAAACCACCTACTTTTCATGGCAAGAGCAGGGCACTGCCACGTGACGTGAAAGACAGTGCTTTTCTTCTTCTCAATCCCACAGCGCTTGCAAAAGTCAGACAAGAGAACAGCAAGTCTATCGGCCTGCTTTCAAATGTGACAGTGAACCGTGCGAATCGCAATTGTGCATTGGATGGCCAATTCTCTTCCAAAGTTGTCCACCAGAGTCTAACAATTGCATGTACTCTGCTGTTGCCAACAAAGTTGAGCTTTCCTGTAAGACGAGCGGCGATTAGCAAGCAATTGGAACAGCTATGCCCAATAACATGACGGAGTTTGTAAACTGCGAACCAAACATCGCCAGTTCATCACCAATACAATTTCCGACAATACACCTTAGTCCTGTAGCTCATATAAGAGTAAGCTTTGAATAATTCGAAATTTTTCTGAGAAATCCATGTTATTAACTGACGGGGGAGCCTGGGTATCCATTCGAATAAACTAAAAGAATTTAAAGGAAAATCCACCCATACAACAAGCATTAAGCCGCTTTCAACATGGTCATAATCTCCTCTTGGAAATCACTGCCGTGGTTTAAATTCCCTTAGCTTATACATATATGTATACTACAGCTTACTCCGGGATCTCACTGGGAGCTTTCGGATCTTCAGACCATCAAATATGAAATATTGTATTCAGAAAATTCTAAGGAATTATATAATCGACATGAATTTTTGCCCGCACTGCCCGCTTGTAGAATAATCTTCTTGCGGAAGTTTTTCTCGTCAGTTACGATTTTGGTAAATTTAAATCAAATGTCCACAAACACTACTCCCTCTTTCCACCTTCCTATAACCTATTTTCTTAAACCTGCACAATGCACTGCATGAGTAGGGGCCATCCCCTGAGTGCTGGTTTAAAAAAAAAAAAAAAAAATTTGTCCCATAGCTGAAGATGGACCAGGATTTAACTGCGTTGAACATTACTATTACCAGCCGAGAGGTTCAATAGAATATGGGGTGAAGGGGAATTTTTATCACAATTTTCAAATTGTAAAAAAAATCATCGAGGAAGCACTCTGATCCTCTGGAGAAGATAACAGCAAGAATCATTGTTAGGCAGCATCACCTCTTTAGGAGTACTGGGGTACAATTAGCAAAGTTTCCCACCACTATACCAATTGTATGCTCGTAGAGGGCATTGATTCTAGACCAGCTGGATTCGATCATCTCATCATTTAAAAAGGATTTTCATCGAGGAATCACACCGGTCCTCTGGAGAAGATAACAGCAAGAATCATTGCCTAACAGCATTACCTCTTGAGGAACACTAGGGTACCAGAGATCTGCAATGAATCGTTTTTCCGCTACTCATAAGCACTCATGCAATTTTGAGTATGAGTGAATCAACAGAATTGAAATTCAACTACTCTGATTCATTCATACTCGCTACAACATTGATTTATAAGTATAGGTTGCAATGAGTATGAGTACAACGTTGACATCAAACTCACAACAACCGATTCATTGTTTGATTCATACGCCTACTCATTCTGATTCATAAATTTAGAAAAACACTTATAATACTTATAAGTGATTCGAGTGGCTCGAATCATTCATCAAAATTTACAGCCTTTGTTGTTGTTGCATATACAAACAAAGAAGAAAGGAAAGACAAAGACAACAAGCAAAGCATACACACAATCTTCTTGTGAGTATAGTAGTGTTCGTACGAGAATCATACTTATTTTGTGCTTCGTGTAAATGTTAAGTAGAGACGATTCGAAGTCAATAACATCATGCGTATTGTTAAGTATGAATACGACGAGTACTTCCAACTTTGAGTATGAGTAGAATGAGTATGATATTAAAATAAGTATGAATGCGTATAAGTATGACTCGAATCTACTCATCGTTTCGAATACTCGTTGCTGATCTTTGTTAGGCAGCATCACCTCTTTAGGAGTACTGGGGTACAATTAGCAAAGTTTCCCACCACTATACCAATTGCATGCTCGCAGAGGGCATTGATTCTAGACCAGCTGGATTCGATCATCTCATCATGTAAAAAAGATTTTCATCGAGGAATCACACCGGCCCTCTAGAGAAGATAACAGCAAGAATCATTGCCTAACAGCATTACCTCTTGAGGAACACTAGGGTACTTAGCAAAGTTCCCCACCACTATATCACATATATGCTCGTAGTGGGCGTTGATTCCAGACACACTATCATTCTAGAACCCACGAGAATTAATCATCTTATCTATTGGAAAGACATGATTAAAGTTTGGATTAAGACTTACTAAAGAATTCTTTTTTGTAAACTTTTCCAAAAAAAAAAAAGAAGAAATACTTTAGGGTGTAGGGTATCTTCATGGTCGTTTAGTAACAAGGACGGACAACTTTCTTGTTTTCTAATAGCAATTGCTGTGTTATAAAATTAAAAAGTGAACAGGCATATTTGTTTACCACCCGCTAGGGACAGCAGCAGCAGCGGCAGTCGTCAGTCAGTCAGGTGGCCTTTCCTGTTGTTACGTTTAACAATCGATTGTAAAATTATTGAATTATTGCAAAATACTACACAATAATCATGAAACTTGGGTTTTGTTTTTTTTTGTTTTTTGCTTTCTATGTTATTTTCGATTATTATGGCCTAAAATATAATCACACAACAATAAAGAAAGATTAGATTTTATTTTGTTCGATTTCAAATGCCAATGTTGCCTTTTCATTTTTTTTAAATATTTTTTTAATATTTATTTTTTTTTATTTTTTTATTAACAAATCAATCAAACAATAACAAAACACAACCAACACGATAGCAAAGGTACACATTTAAATGGTTGATGGTGCAATGGTCATGGATTTGCTTGCTATTTCGGTGATTATTTTCGTTCGAATTATTTGATCTCTGCTTACAGATAAACAGGGAAAAAATTCAACAAATTATAGCAAAAATTTCTATGATTATTATGAAATAAAAAAACCAATAAATTGAGATAACTTTGAACTCAGCCATTACAACTGCATTACCAAATTACATAAATACATATTTTCAGGAAATTATACATCAAAAATCCATTCATTCATTCATTCATTTTATTGTAATACTGTGTATGTAATATCCTGTGGCCTTAGGTTGTAACATTTTAATTGCCAACTTTGTATTGCAAGTCAATCAAAAGGTGTGTGTGTGTGTGTGTGTGTGTATTTATATTGACCATTCAATTGCAATTAATTTTTAAACTGATTTATCATACTTTTGTTTGGATCGATTTTGGTTTTTAAATAAAACAAAGAAATCATGAGGACCATAGTGGGCATGATGTTGGATGCAACATGTTGGATGAAATACTTAAACTCTTTCACTAAAACACGATTGTTTTGAGGTTAAGTTACAGTTACATATGCAGTGTCTTAGAAAGCTAATGGAATTTAAGGATTTAAAAGCTCCATACAGTTTTAAAACAACTTTTTGACCAGAATTCTTGACTTGATGAATTGAAATACTGGTGCTTAGGCAGGATGTCATAATTCCATCTAATATTTCAAAAACATAGTCTAGTAGGTAGTGTGTTGGCTTATTAGACATGAGGCCACGTTTCAAACTCCAGATCAGACATCTCCAACAAAACGCTTACAACAAAATGCTCTACAAGTTGCTTATACGCCTTCTCTATGGCACGAAAGTACGGAGCTATGCAAATTTACGATTATTTACCCATCCGTAACAACATATAACTGCTTGAGCTCTTATATGCAGCGATCGCTATTCAGCATATGAAATGCATGGTCAATTCACACAAGCCGTTGTATCGTTGTATTGAGTGTATTGTTGGACGTTTATACAACAGTGTACGATGATTGTTGTTGATAATTTTCATGTAAAAATCCGATACACTTATACACATTTTTTTCGTTTTCGTTGGTTTCGTGCTATCAAATTGTATGAATGCCAAAAAAATACATTTGGAATACGAAATACACAATACAGCATAGCCATGAGCGTTCACAAACAACCAAGTGTATTCAATACAACATACACGATACAAAGTCGTGTGAATTGCCCAACAGTGTTCAAGCTGTTTCAAATCGTCGTAATCTAGTAGGTATTGTATTGGCTTATACGTGAGGCCACGGCTCAAACCTCAGGTTAGACATCTCGAAATATGAAGAAAATATTTCGTTTACGACTTCATCTCAGCAGATTTTAGGCAAAAAAACTGTGAGAGTAAATAAGATTGCGATGAAAGAGTTTCTCAAAAATCTGTAGTTCGGAATCGATTTTAAACTGTAGGTCACGTTCCTCATGTGTAAAATAAACCCAGACAATTGCCTTGGATTAAAACGAAATATGAGAACAAAAATATTTCTTTTGACGACTTTCTCTCTTCAGTCTTTTGGCAAAAACTGTGAGAGTAAATAAAATTTTCATGAAAAATTTCTCAATAAATCCCTTTAGTCAGAATTACAACCTAGCTTCTCACACCATCCATGTTGTGTGTGCCTATTTTATACATGAGTGGCAGGATCTACAGTTTATAGTCGAAACTCTTCATGGCAATTTTATCTATTCTTAAATTTTTTGCCAGAAGACTGCTGAGAGGAAGCCTCAGAAAAATATATTTTTTTCATTTTATTCGGGATGTCTGACGTATGGTTTGAAGGACGTCCTCACATCTAATAAGACATCTCACTATCTACTAGACTACGATGAATTCTAATACAATCGAAACAGAAATACTTGTTGCAGGAATTTTTTTTTTTCAGAATTTTGAAATATCACAACGTGAGTAAGGACAAAGCTAACCTAACTCTTTATCAGATAATTTTGGTACATTTTAAAATAATTAGCTTTGAGTCTTAGATAACCTAACTCGTCATCAGAATGTTTTTCTACTTTTTCAAACAATTGGATTTGAAGCTTAGATATTGTCTATTAAATTAAAATTTTATTTTTGTGACCAAATTGGTATCTATCGGAGATCAGCAATGAATCGTTTTATCGCTACTCATAAGCACTCATGATATTTTGAATATAAGTGAGTCAACAATATTGAAATTTAACTATGTACTCTGATTCATTCGTACTCACTACAACGTTGATTTATAAGTACAGGTTGCAATGAGTATACGTACAACGTTGACATCAAACTCATACATACATACATAATTGGTCATTACAACTCTTCAGTCACGATTACGACCTAGCTTCTCACACCACTTATGTTGTGTGTGTTAATTTTCAACATGAGTGGCGGGACCTACAGTTTAAAGTCGACTCCGAACGACAGATTTTTTGAGAAGCTTTTCATGGCAATTTTATTTACTCTCAGAGTTTTTGCCAGAAATCTGCTGAGAGGAAGTCGCCGAAGAAATATTTTCATATTTTCGTTTGGTTGATGTCTGACCTGAGATTCGAACTCGGGCCTTTCGTCTAATAAGCCAACACACTACCTACTAGACCACGGCGACTTCCGAACATCAAACTTATACCATTCGAAATATATTTGATTCATAAGCCTCCTACTCATTTAGATTCATAAATTTAGAAAAATGTTTATAATACTTAGAAATGATTCGAGTGACTCGAATCATTCATCAAAATTTACAGGCTTAGTTGTTGTTGCAAAGAAAATAGATACATAAGCAAACAAGACACAGCAGCAAACGCACAACCTTTTAGTGAGTATTTTAGTGTTCGTAAGCGAGATATACTTATTTTGTGATTCGTGCATATATGTATGTTGAGCTATGAAGAGTCGAAATCAACAACATCATAAGTGTTGTGTTGTTAAGTATGAATATGATGAGTCCTTCATACTTTGAATATGAGTAGAGTAGGTTCCATGATATTAAAATAAGTATGAATGCTTTTAAGTGTCAGAAATTATGAGTTTGATTCGATTCTTCTAATCTTTTTGAATACTCATTGTTTATGTCTGCTACTTCAAACTTCCCATCCTTGGCGACATAAACAGGATTGTTAAATGATTGCAAATTGGCAATAGAGGGCGCTACAGTATGGACTAAAGCTTTTTTATATTTCTTTTGACATTCGATTTTGTTTTGTATTAATTTTTTAATCACTCTTCTTATAACATCCAAAGGGATGCGATTACTTGTTTGTTTTTATTAATTTTTTTAAATTTTTAATTTAATTTTTAATAATTTTTGAAATTTTGTGCAATAATTTAAATTAGTTTTTTCTTGTAATTTTAATTGTGATAAAGTTGTGATTTGTAAAGAAATTAAAAGAATAAAAATTGTAATATATATTAAAATTGGTGAAAACAAAGAATTATAAACAAGTGAAGTATTTGTGAAGAACATAAGGCCTATAAATCAAGGAAAGACTGGGAATTTTATAATTGAAGTGGAACCGAATCTGAAGCCTGTATTTCTGGTCAAGTGGAATGAAAAAGTGTAGATTAAACAGACAAGAAATAAAGGAAAGATAAGTGTTTGGTTTTTGTGTGGTGTAGTCGTGCAGTGGAAGCCCTCTAATTTTTGACTGTTTTTTTTATAGTGTCCCGAAACGGTGATAGACAACAGTCCGTATATATAGTCCACGGAGTTATCACTCATTGCTGATCTCTGTTATCTATTCAGAGTATCCGTGTTATATTGAATACCAGGTTGATTACCCTATCTTGGCACAAGTACAGAGCAAAGCCGAATAAGCCGACATTTTTAATGAAACTCTGAATATTCGATTCAACAGAAACAAATTAAGATTTTATTGTTAAAAATTCCATAAAATCATCCCAGTGAAATTACGGTACGTTTTTATAAACCACAAAAAGGGTTAATAATTGTATACACAAGAGGAAAAAACAAATCTGTTTTCAATTTTATTAATGAAATCTCTCAGACTCAAACTTTCTTTCTTTCTGTCTCTCTAATGGCGTGTAATCTATTAATTCACAAGATTACAATACCATATACAAACAACAACAACAACAAAACAAAACCAATTTTATAGACTTCATTATCACCCCTTATCATTGCCCGGTATTATCAGTTTTAATGTGAGTTTATAAATCATTTTGTTGTGGTCGGTTTGTTGCTTTTGTTCAAACAGCCAGCGCTCTTTGTTAAAATGCTTAACAAATAATAGACGATTTATTTGCTTTAATAGTATAACAAATTAAACAAACAAAAAAAAATAGGTTTTCATGGCTTTGTTTCGTTAACATTTATTTGTTTAAACAATTTGAAACAATTTTAATGGAAATTAAAGAAATGAAAGAAAGACATAGAGACGACGCTAAACAGCCAAACCATGTAATGTGTAATCGAAAAACCATATCAAAAGCCAGACTTTACCATACAGCCAGACGAGAGGCTAAAGCAGGGGTTACCAAAAATTTTTTGGTTGTGTATTAGTGAGTAAGAGAGAGAAAATAAATTGAGAGAATTGATTTATTTACAGCCATAGAAGAGTGTTAGTAATATATGTTATTTTGGATTTTCATTTTATCAACATACATATGTAAAGCTATCTGTCTTTGGATTAATAATTTTAGATAAATAAAAATAAAATAAAAAAATCCATTTTTTATTAAAAGATCGTAAAGGTATCCATCTTTGGCTTAAAAATTAGACCATGTTTTTAGATAAATAAATTTAAAAAAATAAAAAACCATTTTTTATTAATAGAGAAAAAGCAAGCATTCCAAAGCATTTAAAAAAAAAATTATACTATGCGACAAAATAAAAAAAAAATTGAAATACGCCTAGCGGATGACATAGTGTAGTGAGTTTTGTTGAATAGAACTCAAATTTTTTTTATATTTCTCGAACCTTCCAGCGCGTTCTTTTATTTGACAAAAACCGATTTTTAATCTTTTCACACAAAATTATTGATTACCCAATTGTTTTTTAATCTATTTTCAAAATCCAAAGTTTTTTAAAACGATATACATAAACATGTGGTTCAAATTTACATGATTTTTGACCGGGTAAACTTGGAAAAATTGATTTCCTTACATATTTTTTGAAGTTTGTCCATTCATAGTAGCAAACCTTAATTAAGAAAATATAAAATAAATAGTGACACTTCGTTTGATCAAAATGGACAAAAATTAACGTAGTTATTATTTAAAAAATATAACATACGTATATGTCATCTTATCAAAGGAACTTTTAGTTTAAAAATTTTTAAAATTTTTGATGGATCTTGATTGTTTATTGGAAATTGTGTCAATTTCACGTTTTAGCGACCACAAGAAATAATAATAAATAATATATTTGCAAAAAACATAAACATTAGCATAAAATGTAAAGTATACATGGTTTCAAAAATATTGTAAGATCTGTCTACGCATCGAATACAAATTACAAGTTGACAGTGATCATTGATGTCAGTGCTTTCGTCGAAGCAAAGTGAAAAATTTTCACAGTTAATTAATTTTTCTCTAATCAGAGATTCGATAGATGTTTCTAACTGAAGAGTCCGACGGGCTACAGTTTTGTCAGACAGTGGAAGAGACTGTATACATTTTGTATTGTAATTAAGCCTTTGCCAAATTTTTTTTTTAATAATTCTTTAATAAAAACACCGTCACTAAATGATCTGCCCTTTCTTACAATTTCCAAACTTATTAATTTTGAAATTTTAATTTTTAATTTAGGAACTAATTTTGGTTCGGAAATTTCCTCTCTTTCCAACCAACCTTTTAATTTTTCTAAATAAATTGTTTTTTGTCTATTAAAAAACTCTTTCCTTTCCTTATCATTAAAATTATTAATATGAATATGGTAACATACAAAATGTCTTTTAAGAACATATACCCTACATTCCTTAAATGTTTTATAACATATAAGGCATTGAATATTATTATCAAAAGCATCTTTTAACAAACAATATTTTTTGAGTGTCATTCTGAAAAAAAATGGTAAAGCATCCGCCGCACATGTGTTCTTGTCGCAGTCTGATCGACAACTAAATCAAAAAACACAAGAATGCGTGTGAGTTCTCTCTGCACAATTGTGCTATGAAATGGTAAACACTAGTCTAAAGTGTAATTGAAAAAATATCGACAATTATACACTTTTTGATATACATACATACATTCACTTGTGGGACAGACACATTACGTATACGTATACACCGTATACCCCTGCCTAAAAGCTAAATGAATATGAAAACCCACAGGCGATTATCTTTGTGTAGTAATTGCGGGTAAAGGCATAACAAAAAAGCCAAACAATGAACAACAAAAAAAAATTGTAATTCAATAGAGCATCTTCATAATTTTATATGGGACAACTAACAACAACAACAGCAACAAAGCTGCATAAATAGAAATTATAATCGAGACAAAGTATACAACATTATGTACTTCTCTTATAAACCTAAAACTGGGTCAATATTTTCATTAGAAAACAGTTGTAGTTCCATTTCCATTTGATAACAGAGAGAGGCAATACAGGCTGTACTCTGTACTCGCTCGCTGGCAGACATATTCGATACTTGATACCTGCATAAAAGCTTTGCATACAAGTGGGTTTAAGGTGTTTTGTGGCTTATATCATAAGACATATTGTGTTTGTGCGTGTGTGTGTGTCTATGTGGCAACCACAAAAAGGCAAATGAACCATTACAATCCGTCTCTGTAAGTCTGTCTGTCTGTCTGACAGTCAGTCAGTCAGTCACACAATAATCTACTTGGCTTAAGTGTTTCTTTAATAATTTCCTATGCTATCGAATCGTATCGAGCCTCTCTAGACCTACCATATTATATTAGAATATCCATTTGAAATTTAATAGCTAAAGTTGCAATAGATTGCTATTATTCGTATACATTTAACGGTATTCAAATGATAATACAGTGTAGACAATTTGCTACTTTTTTTTTCATTCGTATTTGTATTATTGGTATCTATTACAACAATTTCTTGTGATATAAGAAACAATTTTCTTTTAATTAAATTATAAAAAAGCACAAGAAAAAAACTAATCGAAGTCATTGTGGTTTTTCTTATGGCAGCTACAGGCTGTAGCTGTTTTTAATTTTCATTAAATCTAATTTCCTTGTAATAATAGAATGTAAATTAGTTCAGTGATAACAATTAAATGGGATTTGCTGTAGTGCTTGGCAATTTATGGAAGACTGTAAAACCCAAAAAATCCTAATTAATCTAAAACGCACTTTTTTGAGTGCGAAAAAAGAAATTTAAATTATAAATAATTTTTATTGTACGGCCTCCTTTGAACGCATGCACACAGAAAAAAATCATTGTAAAAACGCCGAAAACAAGATTAAATCAATATTTTTCAGCTATGATTTTGCTCCATAGGTGTTTCATGTTAATTCAACATGACTTTACAGTAAACCAAAGATAACTATTTTTCAATTAAAAACAACTTGAAAACATTATAAAACAACATTGCTAGTTATGTTGGATCAAACAAAGTGAGATCACGTTGAATTTACTTTAAGATACCATTCAAATCAACATTAATTAGTATTAAGATAACATGATTCTCACATTGAATCAATATGATCTTATGTTTAAAATAACATTAAATTATTTTATTTCAACTCTGAATTTCATATTGAAATAAGATGCAAACATATTATTTATATTTATAGTATGTATATAATCTAATGATTCTGGAAATAAGGTGGTGGTTTAAAATATGAATTTAAAAAATAAGTATACATATATGTATAATTACTTTGTTCGGTAGTATTCTTTGAATTTGTAAAAACTTCCTTAGACCTTTTGTATTTATGATATAAGCTGTAATAGCTTACAATTTTTTCCATAACTACCTTCCATGTACTGAGAAGAAGATGACTTTTATTTGGGTACGAAATCGATATTATCTCTCGAAAGAGAAGCTTTTAAAGCTAGTAAAATTGAATCATCAAATTCAGAATTACTCTCAGCGAATTGGAATTTGAAGCATCTGCATTTTTTTTCAATTTTAACTAATGAACGTGCACGCTTTGCCTTTTGGTTAATATATTTATCCCAAAGTTTACCTTCGGGATTCGCTTTCCTACCTCGTCGTATAAAATAGTATTCCTATTTGACGAAACAAAACTAAATTTTTCTGTTCTATTTTTTTTAAATTAAAACTTACTCTTATTTCACTGGGGAAGTTATTAACAATTTCGTCCACTATTATTGGCAAATCTTTTATAATACACCACAATACCTATTCAAGCTTTACTAATATATGAATGAAAAGTTTTTTATGTTTCAATATAGCGGTACTTTTGGCAGAATTCAACATGATTTCATTTCATTTCAACTTTTTTTCATGTTAATTGAAAATTCAACAACTTTGTTTCAATCTTGTTCGAAATGTTTCCATCATGGTATAAGTTTGATTTAACAGAATACAATGTAGATTCAACATGAATCAATGTCAATTTTAAATTAACTGGTATTGATTTAACATAACAAAATGTTGGTTTAACTTGAACCGATATATTTATAATTTATATAAAAACTATTATTTGTAAATGTTAATTTAAAATGAACCAATATTGAATTAAATCAGCATTGAAAAATGTTATTTTAACATTATAAAATGTTAAATCTTATATGTACAATTTTATTTTAAAGTGCAAAATGTCAAATCAGCTATTTCTGAGATTAAATTAACATTTTTAATTTTGATTCAATATGAAATAATGTTAAAAATACATTTATTAAAATTTTTTTTCGAAAATTTACTATGATTTGAAATCAACATTTTTCCATGTTAATTTTACATTGGGTTTTTTTTTTCTGTGTGTGCTCTTCTACCGGAATATAAGTAGAATTCTATTATCACTGGCTTATACTATGTTCAGACATGCACTTATATTGAGTAATTCGCAATAAACGGCATTATTGATCTCAATATTTCATATAAAATTTCAATTAATTATTGCTCAATAAATTCATAAATTGTTATAATATTGATAAAAAAAAAAAACTTTAAATACAACACTGTCATAAGTACGTTCAGTGAGCAGATGACATTTTTCTGAACGCTTTCTATTAATATTTGACAACTCAAATGTAACAACGACAAACAAAAAATGGAAGATCAGCAGAAAGGTTTGTATTTTATTTTCAGTTTCATATCAAATTTTTCTTTCTCATCCTTCTGAGAAAAGCCACTTTGGAGTCAAAAGTAGTTCCTATTAACCGCAACAGCTCGGTGTTTCGGTTAATCATTAGCAATACCTTTTTAAATGTTAAATTCTTTTCCATTTTTTTCTAAAAAAAATTTTTAGCACTAATTTTCGCGATTAAATTAAAAGCAATGTTGTTGAAGCAATCAGTTGTTTTGTTTACCAGCTGTCAAATAAATTTTCGTATATTATATGTCTGAACGCTAAAAATATTGTTCTCAATAAACCGAATATTGATTTAATAAAAGTGCATGTCTGAACATAGTATAAAACCAAAAAAATTCTAATTAATCTAAAACGCACTTTTTCGAGTGCGACAAGGAAATTTAATTTATAAATAATTTTTATTGTATGCCCTCCTTTGAACGCATGCTCTTCTACCGGAATTGAAGTAGAATTCTATTATCTCTGGCTTATACTATGTTCAGACATGCACTTATATTGAGTAAATCGCAATAAACGCCATTATTGATTTCAATATTTCATATAAAATGTCAATTAATTATTGCTCAATAAATTCATAAATTGTTATAATGTTGAGTAAAGCTTGAAATACAACACTGTCATAAGTACGTTCAGTGAGCATATTACAATTTTCCGAACACATTTTATTGATTCAACAACAACAAACAAAAAAAAAAACAAAACAAAAAAACAACGAACAAAACAAAAACAATGTTGTTGAAACAACCAGCTGTTTTGTTTACAAGCTGTCAAATGAATATTGAATAAGCAGCTGAACTGCGTATATTGTTATGTCTAAACACTTAAAATATTGTTATCAATAAACCGAATATTGTCTTAATAAAAGTGCATGTCTGAACATACTAAATTATTTGATCTCTAGCATGAATCTAGCTTTCAAAAAGTCTCGCACAAAATAATTCAGTTGGCAAAGACTTGCCACTGTGTTGCCATATTATTCGTAAATTAATGTGTTATCTTTCGCGAAAAGACATACATACATACATACATAATTGGTCAATACAACCCTTCAGTCAGGAGTACGACCTAACTTCTCAAACCACTTATGTTATGTTGTGTGTGTTAATTTTATACATGAGTGGCCAGACCTACAAGTTTAAAGTCGATTCCGAACGACAAATTTTAGAGAAACTTTTTATGGCAATTTTGTAATTACTCTCAGAGAGTTTTTGCCAGGAATCTGCTGAGAGAAAGTCGTCGAAGAAATATTTTTTTTTATATCGCTTTGTTGGAGATGTCTGACCGCGGGGTTTGAACCGTGGCCTCATGCCTAACACACTACCTACTAGACTACGACGGCTTCTAAACCAATGTAAGTAGTTAAATTTCAATTTGGTTTGCTTGGGTGCGCTTCTTAGTTGCTAGATTTAGCTGACTTGAATTATAAAGGGTGGGCCATCTATCGGTTTAAATTTGAACCATTGATTATTTCGAATCGGGCAATACTTGTGTCATTCTATTCTGCCACAAAATTTAGTATATTATCTCCACTAAACGTAATGAACCGATTTACACTTAGGCAAGGTTGGGGTTTATTGGGCCAACGAGAAACTGCACGAATCATCATTTCGGATGAAGCTCATTTTCATCTTGGTGGGTACCAGCGTTGCCATCTGCCAAGTTTTCCCTTTTTTTCCAAATTTTTTGAGATGCAAAAAAGTTTTCAATAAATTTGCTTTCTAACAAAACAAGTTTTTTCGGTACTTTTGCAGAACACAAGTTTTTTTTTCTAAAAACAAGGTTTTTTTCCAAAAATAAAAAGCTTTTTTAAAAAAAATTTTTGGCAACGCTGGTGGGTACATTAATAAGCAAAATTGCCATATTTGGAGCTCAGAAAACCCACACGTGGTCTTAAAGAAGCTAATGCACCCATTACGAGAAACTGTTTGTTGCGGCTTGTAGAGCGGAGGCGTCATTGGCCCATAGTTCTTTGAAAAGGAGGAAGGCGCAACCATTACGGTCAATGGAGACACCTATCACGCAATGATAACCGATTTTTTTGTACCCGCTATTCATGGTATCGATGTGAATGATGTTTGGTTACAATAGAATGGTCCAACTTGTCATACATCTCATGCCACAATTGATTTATTGTGTCAAACGTAGACGTTTGATGTAGAGCTCGGAATTGATGATAGTATCGCTGGCAAAAGTGTATCAAACTAATGGTGTTTTCTTTTCTACAAAGAAAATGTCACCCTCTTACAAGGTACATTAAAAAAATTTTTGACCAACCCTGTTGTAATGTAATTTTTTATTTGAGAAGAACATAACACAAATATTAAAAAAGGGTATGCCCTGTGTTTACCACTTATTAGGAAAATGAATGAGGAAATGCCAATTTGTTCAAAGGTGTTGCCAGATCGCTAATTTTTCGACTTCATTTTTTGCACGCTTTTTTATAACAAAAAAAAAAAAAAAAAATATTTTAACACTGTTCTAACATTGAATGCAATTTTTTATATTGCTGACCATGTAGCTTTAATAATCTAATATTTCCTTAAGATTACTTCACAAAACAATGAAAAAATTAACTTCAAATTGGATAACAAAACCAGGCGACTTTTTTTAAATTTCATCTGGTAGCCCTATAAATACACAAAAGTCATCTGCTTTACAGGGCATTATCAGCAGTCTTGATTTATACAGGGCATAAAATGCAATGCCCTCCACCATAGGCAAGTGCGAATTACTTAGAATAAAACATACCACCCTTTTTGAGGGCGAAACATTTTTAAGAAACAAACGCAAAATTGCATTTTGCGTTAATAAAATGCACATTTTTTGGTAGAAAAGAAAACACCATAAATCAATCTTGTGGTAAGAAATACACAAAAACTTTCTAGATTTATTGTGCATTCTTAGGTTGACTTACTCAAAAATTGCCCTGGGTAGAGATACAATATTTTTACACAGAATTATTCAATAATTTGTTGCCTTTTTATTAATTCTACTGCATAGAGCGGGCAAAATCGCTAGCTAACATTTCCATAAAGATAAATTATCAACATCCTTTTTAAAAAAAATTTTGTGAAAAAGAAGTTGCATTTTATTGAGCTCTTGAACAAGAGTTCTTAACTTTCAAAGTCTAAACTTTTAAAGTCTAAAGTCCAAAATGGTTAATGGATTAAAAGAAAAGGTTTTGATATTAAAAATATATTATTAAGGAATATTAAAATTCGCGATTTTAATATGTTTTATTATTATTAGGCCACAATGAGCCATAATGAGCCATATTTTTGTTTAATCTTAAACACATAATCTAATCGCCAAATTTGTTTCCGGCAGTTAATTTAATATCAACAGCAGTTTTTATTTATTAATTTAATGATGTTTTTTAATAGAATTTTAATAGAAATTTTGGCAAATCAATTGAAAACTTTTATTCAATTCAATATACACAATATAATTTGTGTTCTCCTTATGTGCTCATGGTGTAAAGCCTTGAAAAATCATTTCAGAAACATAGAAGAAGTAATAATTAATGAATGAATGATAAAAAGAATAATTACACTATGCGACAAAATGAAAAAAATTAAATACATCCGGCTATTGACATAGTGTAGGTTGTGAGTTTTGTTGAGTAGACCTCAAAAATATTTTTTTTTATATTTCTCGAACCCTCCAAACATTTTTTATTTGACAAAAACTGTTTTTTTAGACATTACGCGCAAATTTCTGTATTACTCAAACATTTCTGACCCGATTTCCAAAATTTAAATCTTGTTGGAAAGCAGAGAGATGGACCTTTAGAACAGTATACATATATCTATTATTTGACTTAATATGCAATGAGTTTTGATGAGGTGAACTTGGAAAATGCGAATTTTTTTCATATTTATTCAAGTTTGTCCATTCCTAGTAGCAAACCTTAATAAAAAAATATAGGATAAGTGATAATATTCTTAAAGTGTGTTCTCTTGTGAAGAGATTGAGTCATCATTTGATCAAATCGGACAAAAATTACCGTAGTTATTATTTAAAGAGTCTAACAGTCGTGTTATTTATTTTTATATGTCATCACATCAAATGAACTTTTAGTTCAAAAATGTTCAGAATTTTTGATGGATCTTGATTGTTTATCACAAAATGTGTCAATTTCACGTTTGAGCGACCACCAGAAGTTGGCCAATGTTTGCGCAAAGAGAAATAATAATATTTGCAAAAAAAACACAAATATTAGCCGACTTCTGGAAGTCGTGCAAACGTGAAATTGACACATTTTGTAATAAACAATCAAGATCCATCAAAAATTCTAAACATTTTTGAACTAAAAGTTCATTTGATGTGATGACATATAAAAATAATATAACACGACTGTTAGACTCTTTAAATAATAACTACGGTAATTTTTGTCCGATTTGATCAAATGATGACCCAATCTCTTCACAAGAGAACACACTTTAAGAATGTTATCACTTATCCTATATTTTTTTATTAAGGTTTGCTACTAGGAATGGACAAACTTGAAAAAATATGAAAAAATTCGAATTTTTCAAGTTTACCTCATCAAAACTCATAGCAGATTAAGTCAAATAATAGATATATGTATACCGTTTTAAAGGTCCATCTCTTCCCTTTCCAACAAGATTTTAATTTTGGAAATCGGGTCAGAAATGTTTGAGTAATACAGAAATTTACTCCGAAAGTCTAAAAAAACAGTTTTTGTAAAATAAAAAAAGTTTGGCGGGTTCGAGAAATATAAAAAAGGTATTTTTGAGTTCTCCTCAACTAACTGAACAAAATGGACTATGTAGTTACTCGGGTGTATTTTCACTGTCGCACCGTGTTATTACTCATCTTTTAAATGGATTTTCTTTTAACCTTAAACAAATTGATGTGGTAACACAATTGCAAAGAGGAAGTTAAGATAACCATATAAATACAAAGAATAGAAAAAAATGAGCTTAAAATAGAATCCCAAAATATATAAGTGGGTAGGGCTTTTTAAGTTAAAAGCATGGAACAGACAAAAAAATGTGAAAGTTTTTTTTTTTTTTTTTTTTTTTTTTTTTTTTTTTTTAAGCGGCATTCTTTTTTTTTTAGAACCCAAGAAAATATTTAAATTCTTAGGTTTAATGTACGTTTAACGAGTGTAGAATTATTAATTTGAAAAAAAAATGATTTGTTACCTTGTGGTCCCTTTAAACATTCCAATTCGATGGTATAATCCCAACAATCCAGACTATTAAGTTTCGAAAGTGATGGTAAACCGTTTGACAAATGCTGATAGCCATTGGCGGTCATTAGGGAAGGTGGTATGCGTTTACAATATGCACCGCCATTGGTACCGACTTCCCAAGGACGTCGTAAATCATTTGGCAGTGAGGCATCCACTTGATCACAACATGTCTCCATGTCCTCTTCATTAATAATGCCAAAGACATCGGCCACTGTTGAATGGCCATTCGTATTGTGTTTGTAATCGGGGCAGGTGCTGGTGCTGGTGATGGTGGTGGTGGTGATGGTGGTGGTGGTAGTGGCAGTATTGTTGTGGTGGAGGTTAGCATTCTGTATGTGATGATGGCCATTAATTGTAGTGGTACTGGCACCTGTCGGCAATGATGGTGAACCACGTTCATTCACTTTCGCTGTAACTGCCACATTTGGCGTTGACGATTGTTGCTGACAATTATTATTGTTGCTGTTGCTGTTGGTGTTGGTGTTGCCATTATTTAAGTTTGTTTTGTTGCTGATGTTGTTATTAAGACTTTGGCTAGTTTTATTGATGTTGTTTGTATTATTGCAGCTGTTATGTCCATTTATAGTTCTGATATCGTTGCTGCCATTTATGGCCACAGTACTCTTGGCCAGATATGCCAACGAACAAAATGGTTTCGATGGCTTTTTCGTTGATTGTGTATCACTCATGTTTAATTATTTTTTTCTTTCTTTCTTTCTTTTTTGCACTTTCGATCTACACTGTAACTTTAGATTTTTCTTAATCAAACATATTCTTTTTTTTTTTTTTTTTTTTGTCACAAAATTCTTTTTAAATAAAATTTCCTGAAAATTTTTAAAAAATTGAAAATTTTTTTTTACTTTAAACTTCTTATGCTCACTCAAAATGTAACAAATTTTTTTTTAGGGGGTTTCTGGGTTTCTTCTTTAGTGTCAAAAAAAAAATTTTTTTAAATCAAAAATTTTAAAGAAATATTTTTCTTTTTTTAGTTTAAACTGATAATTCTCAATTAGTTTATAAACTTTTCACTTAAATTAATAGCTTGGTTTGTTATTTAAAAATATAAAAAAAATTCTTTTTTATATGTTTTCTTATTCAATTCTTTTTAAAGTCTAGCGTTTTTTGTTTATCGTAATAATTCTCATTTAGTTAAGAAAATTTATTTTCATTTCTTTTATAATTTTTCTTGTTTATTTTTATTAAATTATTTTCTTTGATTTGCTTTAAGGATTTTCTTTTATTTTTTAAAAAATTTTTTTTTTATAAATTTTTGATTTTTTTTGTTTTTTTGTTTTTTTTTTTTTAATAAAAAAAAACTTTTTTTAAATTCTTAATTTTTTATAATTTGATTTAATTTCTTTCTCACTTTTAATTCTTATACAGTATTTTAAAAATTCCTTTTGTTTTGTTTAACGAAAAAAAAAAAAAAAATTTTGTTTTCTGTTCCGAATTTTTTATGTTTCCCCAACAGCCAAGGGTTCTTTCACTTTTTGAACTTTTTCAAACTATTTTTCTTCTCTTCTTTCCAAAATTTCCGTATACCGTATTTCTTTTTTTATTATTTTTCTTTATGGCTCATTATGTTTGGGTTTTTCATTGCTTAGTTTAGTTCAAATGATTTCCTTATTTTGTTCTCTTTATACGGTGTACACCACGTACGTACATATGTATTGTTGTATTTTTATTGTGGTAATAATTAAGCAAATAACACCAAATAACAGAAAAAAAAATACTTTCTAGTCCAGCCACAAATATATAGTTCGATAACTAGAACCTGAACCAAAGCCGCATGCCAGCAAGCCAGCTTTTTACCCATCCAGCTTTTGAAATTATAGGTTGATGATGATGATCATGAAGCTGGATGGTCTTGTATAATTTACACAATAGTTGTCTTACAACCTGGCCAATAAAACAGTACAAAATAGCCAAGCAGCAGCACAAGCTAAAACTGCATAAGTTATTATGTTGCTGGCAACAGAGAACCAGTATGTGGTTCGTTTACAATTATTTCTTATAAAAAAAAATGTTTTTGTTGTTGTTGTCTTTACTTTAAGAACAAGTCAATGCACTGAATTTGCCTTGAAAATCACAAACAGAATCACGACCGTCGGTGGTAGTAGCTCTTCTGACAACTGCCATAGAGATACTAGACAAGTACACCAGGCGGCTTGAAGTCAACAATAATCGATAGCGTTCTTGTTATATATGTATTGTTGTAATATTTTTTTTTTTTTGGTTGCCTTGGCTATTATCAAACAATATGTAGAAAAAACAAAAAACAACAAACAAACCAGTCTCAAGAATCTTTAATTTTAACTTCAAGTCATCAGTTAAGCCGAGGTTGCTTTTCTTTTTCAAAAAAAAAAAAAATCGAAAAAAAATCGAAAAAAAAAATTGAAAAAATTCTTTTCAAATGTCGCACAGGCGCTTTGGAATGTTGAAAGATATTTTTGTTGTAGGCTGAGTCACACACAATACATTAGTAGTTTATGCTTAAAGCCACTCTTTTTTTCCTTCTTTCTTTTATTACTTTTTCTATTTCATTTACAAACCCAAAACCAGAATTATTAAGTATTTTTGCTTCCTCGTTTTTTTTTTCTTCTTCTTGGTATTCTTATATCACTTTTTATCTGTTTTAAAATCTTTTTTTTTTCTTCTTCTTCTTCTTGTTCTCAAACCAATCTTTACACAGTCATTCATGCAGCAAAAGCAGCAGCAGCATCAGCATCCAGCAATTGCGTTTGAGCAGTCAACGTTAACACAAGAAACAAAAACCAAAAACCCCAAATAGTTTCGAAACCCTCAATCACATCACAAAAAGATCATTCATTCAACAATGCAAACAAAAAAAAAAAAAAAAATAAAAGAATACCCAACACGAAACCGCAATTCCACAAAAACAGAATCTTTTAGTATTTTTCTCTTTTTTTTTTTGTTTTTTATTTCTTTCACATAAGCCCCAAAACTAACATATCACAACACGTCTGTGTGTAGCGCGTTCGTTCAGTAACACATCCAAAAGCCGACTGAATTCCAACTTCAGCAAAGCAACTCGATTAGATAGGCCCCCAAACACATTTACTCACACTACACTACAACACACACACAACGTGTTTGTCTTTTGTTTTTGTTTTTTTCTGTTTCTTCGTGTTGTTTGTTTCTTTTTAAATTCAACCGACAATTATTGTTGAGTTGTTGGTTGTTGAGTACTGTCTTTAACGAATGCCACGTTATTCAACGAGTGAGTTGTGTTGGCGAAAATACTTGTAGAGAACCCTCTATCCAATGCAGCAGCAGCGACTTAAAGAAACTACTCACACATGGCAAAGTAAGTAAAGAGTAATCAACCGTGTAGCTTAATGGAATCCACACAAAAAATTGAAATGCAAAACGTGCCGTAAGAGAGCAAGCAGCGTTAATGTAAACAATACAAAATCAATATAAAAACTTTGCAGGTAGAACGAACAGCTGAAATTAGAATGTGAACGACAAGCGGCAATATGAGGTAATTATTCAGAATAATTGTATATGAACTATGAAAGGAGAAGCTTTTAAATACAAAAGTGTTCCTGATATCTGTATTTCAGTTCCATTAATCAAATACTTCCTACTACGCACATGACTTATCTGCCGTAGTAGGTCTTAAAACCATGAGCTTGTCATCTATCGTTTTATACGACACGATTGATAGAACATGTATGTAAGTTTGAGCCCTATCTATCTCTTTGCTCTGTCTTCCTGTGATGTATGTACTTCTTTGACGTTATCCATTCTGTGGGGACAGGTGTCACAGAACTTTCTGGATGAATTATTTTTTGAAGAGACTTAAGCTTTTCAATTTTTTTTTTATTTGAAAACCATGATGAAAATTTGTTTACTTTCCACAGGTTTTTAAAGGATTTATGGTGCAAGTTTACGCCAATTCTATCAAGCTCACAGTTTTAAACACAATGTTTGCTTTTTTGGTTTTTTTCGATGAACCAGATCTTCCATAAAGCATCTTCTGCTTACACTTGGGGTTGGTTTTAAAAGTATCGTGTGTTTTCAGGTGTTCTTTGATCAACCACGACATTTAAAGCCTTGATAATTTCACTCAAGCACCATTTTTATGATGCTATGCGCTATTATCAGCACGACAAGGCCGATTAATCTTCATTTTCTCCACTTAATTTGCTTTAATATGGATTTCCCCAAAGATCCAGTTGCTGATGGTGTTACGCTGAGGAACTTGATGATACATACATACATAATTGGTCATAACAACCCTTCAGTCAGGATTACGACCTAGCTTCTCACACCACTTATGTTGTGTGCGTTAATTTTATACATGAGTGGCGCGACCTACAGTTTAAAGTCGACTCCGAACGACAGTTTTTTTTAAGAGGCTTTTCATGGCAATTTTATTTACTCTCAGAGTTTTTACCAGAAATCTGCTGAGAGGAAGTCGCCGAAGAAATATTTTCATATTTTCGTTTTGATGTCTGACCTGGGATTCGAACTCGGGCCTTCAGTCTAATAAGCCAACACACTACCTACTAGACTACGACGACTACAACTTGATGATAATCTATAGTTTTTACGCGATTATGTTCTATACTAGCCAGGTTTCACTTCCGCACAACTAGGTGAACTTGACACTAGCGTTGAACCTTAAAATGTCCAAATATTGCCTTCGATCTGTTAAACCTACTGCCATCTTTCCTGTTCCTATTCTGCTTAAATAGCTTCTGAACGGTATTACTTATTCCCATATGTATAATTGTCCTGACAGATATTTATCTGATGTATTTAGTTCGTTGTACTTAGTCAAGAGATCTTGTGCTAGGAGAGACAACTGACAGTCCTGAGGAATAGAATTCCTCTTCCCTCTGAACAGATTTCGTTCACGATAGCATCCAGCACGATAATGAGCAGGTCACCCTTGTTTTATAATAGCGTTGGTATGAAGACCAGTTAGTTGCGTTAGTTTAGTAGATAGTGTGTTGGCTTATTAGACATGAGGCAGCGGTTCAAACCCCAGATGAAACATCTCGGAAAAAAAACGGCAATTGCCATGTAAAGTTTCTCAAAAAATCTGTCGTTCAGAGTCGATTTTAAATTCTAGGTCCCGCCACTTATGGATAAAATTAGCACACACAACATGAGTGATCAGGTTGTAATCCTGACTGAAGGGTTGTAATGACCAATTAAGTAAGTAAGTAAGGTTAGTTGTTATGATCAGATTAAGTCTTGTGTGAAGGTGCGGTGTGTTTGAAGAGAGTAATCTTGGTTTGAATATCTCCGTTAAAAAGATCTGTCGAATAATTGCCTAGTAATTATTATTGTTTATGTAAAGGATGTAAACAGAGGAATAACAAAGAAAAGCAATTGTTGTTGTTTACATAAAGTTGTGAACAGTAGCACACAGAATTGTGCGAATAATAAAGAATTTTAATTAAAACTAAATACAAATTTATTTTTATTTTATTTGCAATTTACGAGCTCATATTTTAAACGTTTTTAAACGGTGAACAACGTAACAATTGTTATTCAACAACGTATTGGACTCAGTTATAGAGCAAACAAACAAATATTTATGCAGTACTCTGCGACTTAAATTTCGATGCCGAGAAGAAGTCTGTTTCATTGAAAAGCGTTTTAAATAGTCTAATAATGAGAAAAAGTTATGCAGTTATTCGCTATCACCCATCCATAGATAAAGGGTGATTTTTTAGCTATTATCTTTTTGGCAACACTGGTTTAAACAGCTCACGCACGTTTCGTGTTTTGTTTCATTGTCAAACATCTTCAGTTTGGTCTATAATTTAACCATGAATCGTCTTACAAACGAACAACGCTTGCAAATCATTGAATTTTATTATCAAAATGGGCTCTTGGAAAGTTGGCCGAAGATCCACTTCTTTATCGAAATATTGTGTTCAGCGACGAAGCTCATTTTTGGCTCAATGGATACATAAATAAGCAGAATTGTCGATTTTGGAGTGAAGATCAGCCAGAAGCATTGTAAAAGCTACCAATGCATCCAGAAAAAGTCACAGTTTGGTGCGGTTTATGGGCTGGTGGCATCATTGGACCGTACTTCTTCAAAGATGCTGCGAATCGTAACTCCTTTAGACTATTTTTTGTGGGGCTATGTTAAAGCTCATGTCTATACAGACAAGCCCGCTTCAATTGACGCATTGGAAGACAACATTGAAGCATTTATTCGTAAGATACCGGCCGAAATGTTTGGAAAGAGTATGCCAAAATTGGACTAAGCGGATGGACCATTTGAGGCGCAGTCGCGGTCAACATGAAATAATCTTGAAACATTAAATTATATGGACAGTACTATCGATTCAAATAAAGATTTCATGCATTTTTCTGAATTTTATGTGTTTTTTTTTTAATTTTCCTATAGCTCTTAAAAAATCACCCTATATAAATACTATGCTGCCTGTAACATTGAGTCCACCAATAGGTTATATAGCAGAGAAACATACGAATAAAAAATGAAAATAAAATATGGATTCAAAAAAGTTGAACTGCTTCGTTGTTCTCTAAAAAACTTTACAATAATCGTTACCATAGCTGCCAGATAAATGAAGCTACAAATCGTCATATATTTGAAAAAAAAATCGTCAAAGACGTTCATTGAAATCGTCAAAAAATCGTCAGAAAAAATAAATAAATAAATTGAAAGGTTTTTTAAAAACAAAAACATATAAAGCCAATCTTTAGCAGCAATAATATTGCATCATTGCAATCATTGCACACATGAGTATAGTGTGGTGCAAATATTAGGGAGTCAGAAGATCTTGACGTTATGGGCATGAAAATTCAGTGTGATGTTCGCTAGAACTGACACATTTTTCAGTGCCTTGGTTTCTTAAGACGGTGCAATAAATACTTCACTTCATCTGATCTACTTACCATTTACACCATTTATAACCGACCGAGAATGGAATACAGCTCTCATATATGGATTGGCCCTTAATGTCTATTTTGAGGCTTCTCGACCGTTTACAGGAGAGGCCGTAGTAGCTCGTTAATCACGATAGTGTGTCCAACTCCATTGATTCATTTTAGCATCGTTGCAATGTGGCTTGTGTTTCACTGTTCTATCGCTACTACAACGGATATAGCTCGAGTGAAATAAGGGAATTTGTTGCCGAGAATCATGTATTGCTACGTGACACTCGTCTTTCTCGGCCAGCACATCCGTATCTAGTCGCTTGGCCAGTATTTGCATTACAGACAAAGTTCGTTTGTTAGACGGACTATTCGTATGTGGAACTCCCTTCCTGCAGAGATCTTTCCTGTTACTTATGGTATTAAAATGTTATAAAAATATTCAAACCTAGTGTCCAAAAACACTGCTCCCTCTTTCCTCCTTCTTATAATATATTTTCCTAGTTCCAAACACAATGCCATTCCCTGAGTGTTGGTCATATGAAAAAAAAAATAATGGCACTTGCCTTTGTTCTTCCGATGGTAATATTAGAAACTATAATCAAATTTTTAAAATTGTCTGCAACGGCAAATGATAATTTATGCTCAACTACGAATGTTATTTAGGAGTTCAAGGGATTAAAATGGCATAAAATACAGAAAAATCATCACAGGTATTCGAATATAACTTGAAAATATAATACTTTACTCCTTGTTATTACTAGCATAAATTTCCAACAGTAACAACTGCAAAGCAAATACAAAGCTTAGGGAGACTTTTAATGTACTAAATTAAAGAAAATGATGTAAATTTTTAATTTCTAATGGTGTTTTCTTTTCTACCAAAAAATGTGCATTTTATTAACGCAAAATGCAATTTTGCGTTTGTTTCTTAAAAATGTTTCGCCCTCTAAAAGGGTGGTATGTTTTATTCTAAATAATTCGCACTTGCCAATGGTGGAGGGCATTGCATTTTATGCCCTGTATAAATCGAGAGTGCTGCTAATGCCCTGTAAAGCAGATGACTTTTGTTTATTTATAGGGCTACCAGATGAAATTTAAAAAAAGTCGCCTGGTATTGTTATCCAATTTGAAGTTAATTTTTTCATTGTTTTGTGGAGTAATCTTAAGGAAATATTACATTATTAAAGCTACATGATCAGCAGTATAAAAAATTGCATTCAATGTTAGAACAGTGTTAAAATATTTTTTTTGTTATAAAAAAAGTGTGGAAAAAATGTCGAAAAATTTCTGGCAACACCTTTGAACAAATTGGCATTTCCTCATTCATTTTCTTAATAAGTGGTAAACACAGGGCATACCCTTTTTTAATATTTGTGTTATGTTCTTCTCAAATAAAAAATGACATTACAACAGGGTTGGTCAAAAATTTTTTTAATCTACCTTGTAAGAGGGTGACATTTTCTTTGTAGAAAAGAAAACACCATAAAAATCGTCAAAATAAGGGCCTAAATCTGGCAGCTATGATCGTTACTTTCAGACTCTAAAATACAGAATCAAAGAAATTGTCAGTGCTATGGCGGCCCTAAATTCTTTAAAGTCTATTTCGTTAGAAATTTCAAAATTTAAATTTTATTATCACGCCAATAAGATGAATAATGATGATGCATTCATTATCAGAATTGTGTAGGCAAAGCAGTGGTCTTATCATATGATTAGTTGGAAAGAATCATAATTGTGTTCGACACAAGCTTTCAAAGCTCACAAATTATTGATAACAGCACTCAACAGCATTCATTATACTTTAATAGTCTCTAAATACAGTCCAAAGCTAAACATAATTTTCAAAACAAGTACAGGCTTTATGCATTAAATCCGTATCCCCCAAATGACACCGCATATGTCTGATAAAGGCTGAGCTAAAACCAAATTTTTTAATACGAACTTAACCTCTTGAAGCTAAAACCCAGCTAGTATGATAAGAAGAACATCATTTGATCATTACTTTTGTGCTCCCCTTTAAACACACTTTCGATTCACTTTTAGGCTCTCCCCTGTAGAGTTGCACGAAAGTGTGTGTGTGTTATCAGTTGGATTTTTTTGTTATTGTTTTTGTTTTGTGTCTCTTTAACACCTGTAAGCCAGCCTGCTCTATTGATTGGGTGGCCTATTCGTTGTATCTTGAAGCTGTTCTCTTAGGTTCCACTTGGGTTTTACTCGCCAGTGTTGCGGGAGATTTTTTTTAAGTGAGCAGAGCAATTTACTTTTAACAACAACAACGTCAGCATCAGTATTATTATTGCATTGAGATTTTTCTCACACTTTTTTGTTTTATTGTGTTTGTTTTTATTGTTATTCTGCTATTATTTGTTGTTGTTATTATTGTTGTTGTTATCTTTGTCTTAATAGTTGCGTTATTAAAGAATGTTTTGTTTTGAAAAAATGTTTTTCAAAGACCAACCAGCAGCTGAGATTGTTGTTTTACGATCATTAAAATTATGATTATTGTTGTTGTTGTTGTTGCTGCTGCTGTTATAATTCTTTTATTGTTGTTATTGCTGTTATTTTGCTAATGTTTTTATTAAGAGCAAAGTGAAGTTTTTTTTCTTTTTCTTTTTATAAATATTTGTTTTTGCTGTTGTAATATTAGAAAGAAAAATAATTTTTATTTAAATACCCTACACCATCATTGACAATAATGGTCGTATTTTGCTTTGTGTTGAGAGTTGTAACAACATAAGTACGCAGTTCTACATGCGTACCAGAGATCAGCAATGAGTATTCTAAAAAGATGATTAGAATCGAATCATACTCATAATTTCTGATACTTATACGCATTCATACTTATTTTAATACCATGGAACCTCCACTACTCATATTCAAAGTTTGAAGCACTCATCATATTCATACATCATACAACACGTATGATGTTGTTGTTGATTTCGACTCTTCATAACTCAACATATACACGAAGCAGAAAATAAGTATGAATCGCGTACGAACAGTAAAATACTTACTAGAAGGTTGTGTGTTTGCTCTGCTTGCTGCTCTGTCTTTTTTGATTATGTGTCTGTTTTCTTTTGTTGTAATTGCAACAATAACTAATGTGATGTTTTTGTAACACAGGCTATTTCACTTGCCTGCCTGTTTATATGGAAAACACTAACAAAATTGAGTGTTTTTGTTTGTGTTTTCCATGCAAACAGGCAGACAAGTGAAATGGCCTGTGTTACAAAAACATCACATAAGACTGTAAATTTTGATGAATGATTCCATACCCTAGAATCATTTATAAGTATTTTTCTAAAGTTATGAATCTAAATGAGTAGGCGGCTTATGAATCAAACATATTTCGAATGGTATGAGTTTGATGTCAACATTGTACGCATACTCATTGCAACCTGTAGTTATAAATCAACGTTGTAGTGAGTATGAATGAATCAGATTACATAGTTAAATTTCAATAATGTTTAGTGCTTATGAGTAGCGAAAAAACGATTCATTGCTGATCTCTGGTCGTAATCCTATCTTAAATGCAAATAACTTGTAATTGCCAATAATATTATGTATGTATGTATTACGCTGTTATAGCAGTCGCCGTAGTAAAGTGTTAGCTTATTAGACATGAGGTCTCTGTTCAAACCCCAGATCAGACATCTACAAGATAACAAAATATGAAAAATATTTCTTCAGTGATTTCCTCTCAGATTTCTGTCTTCAAAATTGCTATGAAAGTTCGACATTAAACTACACAATCCGCCACTCATGTAAAAAATTAACACATACAACGTAAGTGGTGTGAGGAGCTAGGTTGTAATCCTGATTAAAGGGTTGTAATGAGTAAGTATATATGTATTGTTACGAAAATGGAAATGGTGTTGTTAAAATAATAAGCAAAAGCTCCAAAAACAACACAATGGACTTGATCACACATAAAATGATAAACAAAAGCTCCAAAAACAAAACAATACAGTTGTTCACGTGATCAACGAATGAGTAAACATATACCAACAAAAATAACAGGCTTGTTTACAAGATCGATGAATAAACAAAAATATAGCAACAACGTCCGTGTATAAAACAATATAGCGGAAAGACAAACAAACAAAACAACAACAACTCTGCCTGGACGAAAGTAAACAAGATACACGAACAACAAAAATGGAAACAAGTTGTTTACATTTTTGGATTGTTCCCGAAGGTCGTCATCATCCTTCAAGGGCATTCATCACACTGTTGATCCAGTGATATAAAAGGCAAGATAAAGCGAGCAACGATGATTCAGTTAGAATTCAGTCAGTCGTGTATGAAGACATGTGATTCTCGGAGTTTGAGTTAATTTAGTCGTGTGACGACGTCGCGTTGAATTGTGTGAGAATTCAACCAGTGGTGTGTGAAGATACGAGATCGAGTTATAGTTGAGTCAGACTTGTGTGCAGACAAGTTGCGTGAAGAAAACAGTTGTTAGTGTTGTTGCTTACAAAAAGGTTGTGAGCAAAGAAGAATAACTAACAAGTGTTGTTGCTTACAAAAAAAGGTTGTAAGCATAGAAATATCACGAATAAGCACATAGTATTGTGAAAGTTATCATTGTATACGTGGAATAAGTTCGAACAGTGGCACAAAAGTTGTGCAGATAATAAAGAATTGACTTAAAATTAAACACATATGTACATATTTATTTTTATTTTATTTGCAATCTACGAACTCATATTTTTAACGTTTTTAAAAGGTAAAAACGTAACAGTATGTATTATAATGCTTTAACAAGCATTACACCATGTTTTGTATAGTTAGAATCACGCTGCATTATTCTAAAAAAAAAAACTTTACCAAGTCTTGTTTATTTGGCTCAATATTGCCTCAGAACGCATTACCTTCATTGTGGTCAGAGGAAAAGCGCTATATTTTTAAATTTTTATCCTATAAATACTAAAATCCTAGCCATTAGAAAGATGTTTCAACTTAGATTTCCGTCGATTCCATTTCAATTATTTTGTAATCTGAAGAGTCTAGTATCTTCAAGACAAATTGTTCAAAAAGGTGTAAAAAAAATAAATAAGAAAAAATCAGAAAAGCTGACACTATGAGTATCTCGGAATAGGACCACGCAACAGTATCGATTTCAATCATTACAAGACCCAATGTTTATTGATTTGATGCCCAACAAAGTCGTAGTGGGTTATTTACGAGAAGTAAGTGGTTACGGTCGAAAAAGTATTCCCGATGAGTGTTGATACTCAGGAAGTTGTAGTTGTAGCCCCAAATTTTTTTAACATCTGCTCGATTACATGTTAAGAAATTGGCGAAAACAAACTCTTACAAGAAACTTATTTTTCCATAAAATCCATTTTCATTTAGGGTATCAACTTGCCTGCTTATAACTGTCCTTATTTATTTATCATACGTTTGTATAGCGTATTATTTACATTACAGTATTGTTCTACGTGTAGTGTAGAGTAGAGTCATATTGAAATCGTAGTCAATGTAAATATTTATTGTTTTAATGAATGGTTGCGTATTTTTCTTATTTGTTTTGAATTTTCTTTTGCAATTTTTCTTCTTTTTTTTTTTTGTTCTTCTTTAAATAAACATTCTATGAGATTGCGTTGCAATTTGAGGTAAAAGAAGATATTTATCTCTGAGTGAGTACCTTGGAACGATAGTCTATAATTACAACTGCAATGCCTAGCACACAGAAATACTGATTCTTCATTCGCTTTAGGAAAAGCATAGATTTTCGTAAAGAATATTTTTTTGTTTTAAGAATATAAATTAAAAAAAAAAGGTTTACTAAACAATTCTTTGAGTCTGTTATTCCAAATAATTGTAGGTCTTAAGTAATTAGGAAATAATTTTTGAGTTAAGATTTCTGCTGAGACTTATGAGTTATTTAGAGACGTAGAACGAAAGTAATTAAAGAGGGATTGTATTGTTTTGGAAAGTCAAAACAGCACGTTTTTATTTTTACCTTAACACATTGACTGCCGACTACGAGATAACTCGTAGATTGTGTTCCCTTCTAGGGAGCCAACTCGTAGATTGCGTTCCCTTCTAGGGAGCCAAACTACGAGTTATCTCGTACCCACTAATGTCAAAAAATCAAATTGTCGTTTTTTGGCTAGTTTTCTGAAAATTGTTAAATAAAGGGTGTTTTTTATAGAGGTATAGAACATTAAGTTGGCATTACTTTTCAAGATGGCGACCGATTTAACAGCTGTCAAGTGATTTATTCTCAGTTTGGTTTGGCAGTTCATCATGAATAGACTCACGCCTGAACAACGCTTGCAAATAGTGTAATTTTATTTCGAAAATAATGGTTCTGTGCGGAAAATGTATCGCGCACTAGGTCCGTTTTTTCGTCGACAAAATCGTCCATCAGAGCACTTAATTCGATTAACCATGGAACGTTTTCGCACCACGTTTACTCTTATTGATAACTCGCATCCCCAGAGACGCCGTACGGTGCGTACAGAAGAAGCTATTGCTGCTGTAGAGCGTAGCATTGAGGAAGACCCGAATGAGTCCATCCGCCATCGAGCACAGGAATTGGATCTGTGTCCATCCACTTTATGGAAGATTTTGCGGAAGGATCTTGGTTTGCGTGCTTACAAAATCCAACTCGTGCAAGAATTGAAGCCAAACGATCATCAAGTAAGGCGTAGATTCGTCGAATGGGCCCAAAACGAGATTAGCGTTGTTCCCGATTTTCATAAGCGAATTTTGTTTAGCGATGAAGCGTACTTCTGGTTGAACGTCAACAAACAAAACTGCCGCATTTGGAGTGAAGGTAATCCTCAAGTGTATGTGGAAACACCGTTACATCCAGAAAAACTGACTGTTTGGTGCGCTTTATGGGCTGGTGAAATCATTGGTCCGTACTTTTTCAAAAACGATGGCGGCCAGAACGTTACAGTCAATGGTGATCGATATAGAGCCATGATTACTAACTTTTTCATTCCTGAATTGAATACCCATGATGTCCAGGAGATGTGGTTTCAATAAGACGGCGCAACATGTCACACAGCTCGTGCCACAATAGATTTATTGAAAGACACGTTTGGTGACCGCCTAATTTCACGTTTTGGACCTGTGAATTGCCCTCCAAGATCTTGTGATTTAACACCGCTAGACTACTTTCTGTGGGGGGCTATGTAAAGTCATTGGTCTATGCGGTAAAGCCACAAACGCTTGACCATTTGGAAGACAACATTCGCCGTGTTATTGCCGATATACGGCCACAAATGTTGGGAAAAGTCATCGAAAATTGGACGTCCAGATTGGACTACATCTGCGCCAGCCGTGGCGGTCATATGCCAGAAATCATATTTAAAATGTAATGCCACAAGATTACCTTTCGGATAAATAAAATTCATGTCAATCGAATAATCCATCGTTGTTTTATTGCAACTTAAAGTTCTATACCTCTATAAAAAACACCCTATATACACATTGGCGTGCTACCTTTATTTCTTTACATCACTGTAAAAAAGAAACGAAAAATTTTTAGGATTCACTAGCACTTAAACAATTTACCACTCAATATGTCATGAGACATGATATGATGTACATAATTCGACATGCATTTAGACAAACATGTGATGACATGTCTCGTCGTCGTTTAGCCGCATTAGCCAAAGAAAGCCCCACCTTCAAGAAAGTGGTGGTAAGACAAGTTTGACTAATGGATGAATGTGGCTTAAAGTAGACATTAAAAGTTTAAAACTTTCCCAGAACATAAAACAAAAAAAAAAAAAAAAAAGAGTTTCTATTCTAAGTAAGCTACGTACGTAAAAGTATTTCCTTGAACAACTACTTCATACACTGTCAATCAATTTGTATATGCTTTTTAAGGTTTCTGTACTGCGCGTACTACGCGTACTGCGCTTTGTGAAAAGTATCCCGGCGATTACTCACTTACTTTTTTCCAATTTAAAAGGCCATTTACAAAACGACTTCCTAATTAAATTAAGCAACCAATAAAATGCCAATACGACGAAATTTCTGAAAAGGAAAATACAGAAAAAGAAATTCATTTAAACTTAAACTCACACTTCATAATGAACTGAACTGAACTACATACCCGCCACCTAAGAACCTCGTAGCGTATGAACCGAAGAAATGGACAAAAAAAAAAAGAAAAGAAATGAATGCCAACGCATAACTTTCAATTGCAAAGAATTCTAAAGAAATAAAAAGTTACACGTAAAAAATAAAAACGAAAAATATCGACTTCTTTTATATCCTACAGTACGTGTTCCCTTTACTCTGGAATCGAAGAGCCATTATTACAACTTGCCGTTAAAGTTGGGTTTAGTTAAAGGTAACTTTAGCTAAAGTGAACTTTAAAGTCACCTTTAACTTATTTTATTTATTACAACTTACGGATAAAATAAATTTAACTTTTTCAAAAATATGGCAATGCCGGAGCAATACCGATAACACTGCTCAATTAAACAAGTTTTTATTAAAGGCAGTGGCAACGACGGGTTTCGTTTTTTTGTTGTATATATTGTTACGTTTTGAAGTCGCCGTAGTCTAGTAGGTAGTGTGTTGGCTTATTAGACGTAAAGCCAGGGTTCGAGCCCTAGGCCAGACATCAAAACAAAATACAAAAAGTATTTCTTCGGCGATTTCCTCTCAGCAGATTTCTGGCAAAAACTTTGAGAGTAAATAAAATTGCCATGAAAAGTTTCTCAAAAAATCTGTCGTTCGAAGTCGACTTTAAACTGTAAGTCCCGCCACTTATGTATAAAACTAGCAGATTGTACCCGGCGTTGCGCGGGTTATGAGGTTTGGATTAGTTTAAAAAATTAAAAAAAATTATTATTGGGTCATTTTTTCATTAAAAATAACAATAAAGAAGAAACCGGTTTATCGGTTTCGAAACCGGTTTTGAAACCGGTTTCTGAAAAAATGCAATTTTTCAAATTATTCGGAAACCGGTTTAACAAACAACCCAGTTTTTTGAATACTCTAAGTCTTAAATATAAATGCACTCAATTTGCCCGTTTTTGGCCCCTTTTCCCCTTTTTGGACCCCTTTTGGTCCAACTTTATAAACGGAACACCTCCAATAGCTATTTGGGAAACTTAACCAAGCTAAATCGTAAAAAATTACCTATAAAACAGATAAAATACAGCATTTTTGCATAAAAGTACTAATTTTTGCCCATTTTTTCTCCCTTTGTCGCATTTTTTCTCCCCTTTGGGTCAAAATTTTGAAAAAATTTATAGCCTATAACCTGCACCGACAAAAGCTCGATCTATATCCCAAATTTCAAGAAAATCGGTCCAGGCGTTCAGGCGTGATTGGCTAACAAACAAACAAACAAACAAAAAAACAGACTTACAGAAAGATTTATAATATATATTAGGATTAACACACACAACATAAGTGGTGTGAGAAACTAGGTCAATAATCCTGACTGAAGGGTTGTAATGACCAATTATGTATGTATTGTTACGTTTTTACCCTTTTAAAAACGTTAAAAATATGAGCTTCGTAGATTGCAAATAAAATAAAAATAAATATGTGTTTAGTTTTAAATCAATTCTTTATTGTTCGTACAATTCCGTGTGCCACCTTTAACGATTTGACTTAAACAACAACAATTTGTTTTAATTGTTATTCTTCTTTTACACTCTTCCGCGTACACAATAACAATTGTTCAATAGATCTTATAATAGAGATCTTCAAACCACAATTATTCTCTTCACACGCAACGTGTCTTCCACACAAGACTGACTGAATTCTTTCTGAACCCACGTGTCTTCACACACGACTCAAATTCGAATTCTTACTGAATCGCCGTTGCCTGCTCTGTCTTGCCTTTTATATCACAAGAGTCAGCAGTCTGATGAATGCCCTTGTATGAGAATGTCTTCGCGAAATCTCTATGTAAACAAGTTGCTTGCAGTGTTGTTACTGTTTATCTGCTTCAGTCAGGATTACGGCCTAGCTTCTCACACCACTCATGTTGTGTGCGTTAATTTTATACATGAGTTGCGGGACCTACAGTTTAACGTTGACTCCGAACGACAGATTTTTGAGAAACTTTTTCATGGCAGGTTTATTTACTCTCAGAGTTTTTGCCAGAAATCTGCTGAGAGGAAATCGCCGAAGAAATATTTTTTTTTTTTTCATATTTCGTTTTGATGTCTGACCTGGAATACGAACCCGGGCTTTACGTCTAATAAGACAACACACTACCTACTAGACTACGGCGACTTCATGCTGATGCTGATAACTGGGATGTGGTGATAAGTTCTCTAAGTGTAGAATCCAAAGGGCCCAGTTCTTAGACAAGTTGGGTTACATCAAAGCTATGCAAAACACCTGTAATGATTCGCGTAGGGTATTCAAATGACAAAACTAGATACTTAAAGGTAGAGAGAGAGCACTACAAAGGAAAATTGCCCACAAAGTTACAAACAACAACAAAAAATATTTTTGCGTATAGAATTGTAAATTATGTGACTGCAAATAGTGACTGCAACACATGGTAAAAAAGTAAAAAAAAATTAACAAAAATTCCTTTTTATTAATAAAGTAAGGTGTGCAACAACATTAGCAATAGCAACAAAACAACAACAATGACAACAACAACAACATTAACGAGTAACAACATTAAAACAATAAAAATATGCAAGTATGTACGGAATGTTTGTAAAGTTACCAGAGAGAGGTAAAACCAAGTCCCAGACATTCGTCGTGTGAGTAACTTTTTTTCCCTCCCTTAGACGTGCAACGATGGCAACAACAACAATAATAATCATGGTAGCCATGGTACTCTGCTGCATGTATTGTAGTTTGTTTAGCACATTTTTAGATACTCATACTCATAAGCAAACACTTGAAACCTTTTATTTTTTTCTGTATTTCGTTACGGTGAAAAGAATGTGTTTGAATTTGCGTTGGCGTACAGCGAAGAGCAACAAAAGAGCAGTACTCAGCTAAAGTTTCTACTAATGATTGTAAACATTTTATCAATAATTCAGGAAAATTTCAGGAAATGCCAGCAGCTTACAATCTTCAAAAAAATTTTAAGTCGAAAAAATTTAACTAAAGTGTCAATCTTTCGAAGAGCGGTCAATAAATTTAAAGAAACTGTTGAGGTTAACGACTCCTGTGTGAGTCAACGTACCGCATGGTCTCTTAAAATGCCAGCTTCTTGCAGTCTTCAAAGTATTTTAATCCAGAAATTGCACCTAAAGTGTCAACCTTTCATAGAGTGGCCAACAAATTTAAAGTAACTGTTGAGGTTAGGGACTCCTGTGTTAGTTAACGTACCGTGTGGTCTCTTAAAATGCCAGCCTCTTGCAGTCTTCAAAGAATTTTCAGTCGAAAAAGTTTACGTAAAGTGTCAATCTTTCGAAGAGTGGTCAACAAATTTAAAGAAACTCGTGAGGTTATGGACTCCTGTGAGTCAACGTACCGATTGGTCTCTGGAAAACATTGCTGCTGTAAACGAGAGTGTCATCGAAAACTCAAAAACGTTCATCGTTCTTAACAACTTTAACTTTCACGAAGCACTATGCAGCATATTTTAACAAAATACCTCTCTTCTACGTACAAAATGCAGCTTGGACAGAAGCTCAAACCATCAGACCGTCGAATGCAGCGGCAACCCGTTCAATGTAAAGTATGTGGGGCAAATGACGTCACTGTCATTCGTTCGAAAAGAGTCATCTTCTCTGATAAAACGTATTTGCATTTGAATGACTCTCAAGGAAGACACAAAATTTATGAAATTTCATGTTTAGAAAATACTCATGCAATCCATGAGAAACATGTGCATCCAAAACGAACCATTGTCCGCCACTGATATTTGTCAGGTCAGGTACCAGTGGTCCTTACATTTTTGAAGATAATGCCAAAACTACAGTGATTGTGAACGTTATTTGTTAAAGGAACATAATAACGGAATTCTTGTGGTGTAAACTAGACAGCGGGAATCTGAAAGCGATGTGCTATAAGCAAGATGGCGCCACTTGGTACATTGCATATGCAACAATCAATTTATTGTCGCAACGACTTGCGGAAGAAATTATTTTAAGAAATTCTGATGTTAACTGGTCACCAAGACCCTACAAACATACATACATAATTAGCCATTACAACCCAGGATTATCATTACCCAGCCAGGATTATCACGTCTGCTTCGCTCACAAGTTATGTTGCGTGTGCTAATTTTATACGTAAGTGGCGGGACCAACAGTTGAAAGTCGACTCCGAATGACAGTTTTTTGAGAAACTTTTCATTGCAATTTTACTTTCTTTTCTCTGAGAGTTTTAGTCAGAAATCTGCTGACAGGAAGTCGCCGAAGATATGTTTGTTGGAGATGTCTGATCTGAGGTTTGAACTGTGGCCTTACGGCTAATAAGTACCTACTAGACTACGGCAACTTCATCTAGATCATTCATTTTTAAGACCTGTGACTTTTTTCCTTGCGGGTTTTTTTTTTTTTTTTAATCTTGGGTTTATACCACTAAACAAAAACCGATAGCTGAGCTCAAATTCGTGATCTAACACATGATTTGTGAGATGCAGCCACATCTCTATGAAGAAGTCATAGAAAATTTTATGAGGAGAATAAAAGCTTGCAATCAATGATGTGGCAACCTTAATCGGAGTATGTCTTCTTTAAAATTTTGTTTTTGTTTTGAAAACGAAAAATTGCATTCTTTCTGAGATACCTTTACGTTTTTTTTTTTTTATGAAACCAGCACTCAGGGGATGGCCCCTACTCATGCAGTGCATTGTGCAGGTTTTTTAGGAAAGGTGGAAAGGGGGAAAATGCGAACGGCAAGGAAACGAGTTGCTGCTAGGTGCCTATATAATGGACAGTGCTATACCTTCACCATTAGACAGTCTACAGGCAATCGTCCCCAAGAAGCCCGCAGTTTCTCACACCACTTATGTTGTGTGTGTTAATTTTATACATAAGTAGCGGGACCTACAGTTTAAAGTCGACTCCGAACGACAGATTTTTTGAGAAACTGAGAAGAAATCGCCGAAAAAATACTTTTTGTATTGGTCTGGGACTCGAACCCTGGCTTTTACGTCTAATAAGCCAGCCCACTACCTACTAGACCACGGCGACATATATAATTGCTCATTACAACTCCTTAGTTAGGATTATGACCTAGCTTCTCACACCACTGATGGTGTGTTTGTTAATTTCACATGAGTGGCGGGACCTACAGTTTAAAGTCGATTCCGAACGACAGAATTTTGAGAAAGTTTTCATGGGTTTTTTTAATTTTACTCTCAGGGTATCTGCTGAGAAATCTGCTGAAAGGAAGTCGCCGAAGAAATATGTTTTCGTATTTCGCTTTGTGTTTGTCTTGGGGTTTAAACCGAGGGCCTCAAGTCTAATAAGCCAACACACTACTTACTAGAATAGGACGACCTTTTACTGAGACCCGCTATATATAAATGGATTAAAGAATGTGTTTTAATACACAATAATAAGGAGAGAGATAAGGAGGAGATTTATTTAACGTTTAACGACATCCGCGTGAAATTTTTATGATTTGTCATGATTTGATTGATTTGCGATCAACGCTCCAGATATGATCACATTTTAAGTACTGATATTACGGGAACCCCAATCACCAAATCCGAAGTGGAATACGCTATTTAAACACTAAAAGATAAAAAAGCAACAGGACCTGACGAAATTCCGTCTGTAATTTTAAAACTCATAGATGGAGACAACATCTCACTCATTGTGCGATTGTTTAATCATGTATATGATACTGGTCAATACCCCAATGATTGATTAAAATCAACCTTCATTGCTATACCAAAAAAATCTAATGCCAAAAAGTGTTGTGAATACAGACTTATCAGTCTTATGTGCCGCATCTTAAAAGTATTTCTAAGAGTAATACACATGAGAATATACTCCAAATGTGAAAGTGGTATGGGGGAATCACAATTCGGTTTCAAGGAAGGTATGGGTACCCGAGAAGCCTTATTATCGATCCAAGTACGGGTTCAGAAGTGCAAGGATGTCCAGAAAGATGTGTACATATGCTTCATAGATTATGAAAAGGCATTCGATACCGTCCAACACGACAATATTAAGGGATATTGGAATAGAAGAAAAAGAAATTAGATGCATCCGAAATCTATACTGGAACCAAACTGCAAGAATTCAAATAAATGGTGAACTGACCGGCGAAATTCCAATATCGAAAGGAGTCAGGCAAGGATGCATACTATCACCGCTCCTCTTTAACATACAACTCCCAACAAATATTTCATGAATCAATAGAAGGAGAAAGAATTGGCATAACGGTACAAGGCAAAATTATAAATAACATACGTTATGCAGATGATACCACCCACCATTATTGCTAGCAGTATATTGGGACTACAACAACTTCTAGACAAACTTAAGTACACAAGTGAATCATGCGGCCTCAAAATAAATATAAATAAGACAAAATACATGGTTGTAAGTCGAAAACATGGCATAAATGAAACAACATTAAAAATTAAAAATGAAATAGTCGAACGAGTGGAAAACTTTAAATACCTTGGCGTTTTAATAAACGACCAATGGAACGTATCTAACGAAATTAAGCGTCGTATGAAGATTGCCAGAGACGCATTTTTTAAATACAAAAATACACTCACAAACCACGAACTAAGTCTCGCAACGAAAATAAGATTTGTCAAATGCTATATATGGTCTATATTATTATATGCAGTAGAGGCCTGGACCATCAAAAGCGCAGATGAGAAAAAAATTTAGGCATTTGAAATGTATACTTCCCACATTACAAACCAGGAAGTTCTGAGACGAATGAATATCGACAGACAACTACTGAAAACGGTCAAAAGAAGGAAAATCGCATATTTGGGACATCTGATGAGGAATGAAAAATACAAATTTATACAATCCATAATAAAAAGTACAATTGTAGGACGCCGAAGCAGAGGCAGAAGAGAAATATAATGGCTTAAAAACATTCAGGATTGGACAGGATACATATCGAGAGCTGTCACAGTTACTATAAAGTACAATAAGTTTCAAAATTTTATATATTTAACTAGCAGATTGTACCCGGCGTTGCGCGGGTTATGTAGTTTGGAATAGTTTAAAAAATGAAAAATGTTTTTAAATAAAAAAAAAAAAACAGTGATTATTTGAAACCGGTTTCTTAAAAAATGGAATTTTTCAAATTATTCGGAAACCGGTTTAACAAACAACCCAGTTTTTTGAATACTCTAAGTCCTAAATATAAATGCACTCAATTTGCCCGTTTTTCGGCACTTTCCCCCTTTTTGGATCCCTTTTGGTCCAACTTTATAAACGGAACACATCCAATAGCTATTTGGGAAACTTAGCCAAGCTAAATCGTAAAAAAAATACCTTTAAAACAGATGAAATACAGCATTTATGCATAAAAGTACTAATTTTTGCACATTTTTTCTCCCTTTGTCCCACTTTTTTCCTCTTTGGGACAAAATTTTGAAAAGATTTATAGCCTATAACCTGCACCGGCAATGGCTCGGTCTATATCCCAAATTTCAAGAAAATCGGTCCAGGCGTTCAGGCGTGATTGGCTATGCACCCAATTAGCCCGTTTTTTACCCCTTTCCCCCTTTTTGGACCCCTTTTGGTTTAACTCTAGAAACGGAATACCTCCAATAGCTATTTGGGAAACTTAACCAAGCTAAATCGTAAAAAATTACCTATAAAACAGATAAAATACAGCATTTATGCATAAAAGTACTAATTTTTGCCCATTTTCTCTCCCTTTGTCCCATTTTTTCTCCCCTTATGGTCAAAATTTTGAAAAGATTTATTGCCTATAACCTGCACCGACAAAAGCTCGATCTATATCCCAATTTTCAAGAAAATCGGTCCAGGTCTAACAAACAAACCAACAAACAAACAAACAAAAAAACAGACTTACAGAAAGATTTATAATATATATTAGGATTACAAAAAAATATTTTTTTCTCGTAATCAGTGCGTTAACAGACATCGTTTGGGAGGTATTTCTACAAAAAGGGTGGCCATGGGACACCCTATTGTACAAATTTTTCTATAACTTGAAAAAACAGTTATTATTGGGTCATTTCATTCATTCATTTCATTTCATTCATTAAAAATAACAATAAATAAAAAACCGGTTCATCGGTTTCGAAACCGGGTTTGAAACCGGTTTCTTAAAAAATGCAATTTTTCAAATTATTCGGAAACCGGTTTAACAAACAACCCAGTTTTTTGAATACTCTAAGTCGTAACTATAAATGGACTCAATTTGCCCGGTTTTGGCCCCTTTCCCCCTTTTTGGACCCCTTTTGGTTCAACTTTAGTAACGGAACACCTCCAATAGCTATTTGGGAAACTTAACCAAGCTAAATCGTAAAAAATTACCTTTAAAACAGATAAAATAAAGCATTTATGCATAAAAGTACTAATTTTTGCCCATTTTTTCCCCTTTGACCCATTTTTTGTCCCCTTTTGGTCAAAAATTTTAAAAGATTTATAGCCTATAACCTGCAAAAGCTCGATCTATATCCCAAATTTCAAGAAAATCGGTCCAGGCGTTTAGACGTGATTGACTAACAAACAAACCAACAAACAAAAAAACAGACTTACAGAAAGATTTATAATATATATTAGGATATTGTATGATCGCTTTATATCCGAATAACGGATCCGCAAATAAAGAAGAGAAGTCATCTTTATCTATGGACCTCCATTAAAAAAATTTATATAATCAAAGTCTGTCTCCTTTTCTTTCTATTTATTTTTATATTTAAGAAATTTGAAAATAATTAGTTTTCTTTTGGAAAAAAAAAAAAACAATTTTTAATTGCAAGTCGTCCTACAAATACGAGAAAAAAAAAGAAATTTTTGCTTGAAAACCTTTAACGATCGTTTTAATTTTGAGTTGAGACCGCAACCAGCAGCAGCCAGCAGCCTTAGTCATGGTAAAAATCATCTTTTTTTTTTATGAAGTTTTTTTTTCTATTTTTCTTCCTTTTTCTTTACAAAAAAAAAAAAAAAAACACGAGAAAAAAACGAGCTGAAGAAGAAATTTCAACGACAGACAAACAGTGTTTAAAACAGGAAAAAAAAAGTGAAAAATAAGGAAAGAGAGAGAGAGAGAGAGAAAGAGTGAAAAAAAAATTATTCGCAAAAATTTTTACTTTTTAATGATGGCATTACGTGATAAGTCAAACGAAAGTAACGTCAGTTATTTCGACAATTTGGACAGTCGCATGCGTTGTTTTAAGTGATTTTTGTTGTTATTATTGTTGCCATTACCATTGCCGCATTTGCCGTAAAAGTGTATTTTACCTGTGATCCGCTAATAATAATTTTTATTTTCATTTTCATTCAATTTGCTGCCAGTAAAAGGTTTTTTTTTTTTTTTTTGTGTTACTCTCTCTTAAATTGCAAGACAATCTAAAAATCTGCCAGTGAATTACAGCACCAGCTCAAAAAAAAAAAAAAAATAAACGCCTTCTACACCCTTTTTGTCTATTTTCTTCTCGCTAAATTAAACTAGAAAAAATGAAATTTTATAAAACAGAGAAAAAAAAAAATAAGTTATTAAGCAACAATATTGTATTATTTCTATGCATTTTTAATACGGATGCAATTGCCTTTAAAAGATTTTTCATTTAAAAGCATTAAGACAACAAAGTCACTTAAACAGGGAGAAGTAACCTAAACAGCAGAGATGCTTTACTTCATTACAATGGTTCTCTCACAAAATCAATTTTTTTTTTTTTTTTTTTTTTATGAAACCAGCACTCAGGGGATGGCCCCTACTCATGCAGTGCATTGTGCAGGTTTTTTAGGAAAGGTGGAAAGGGAGAAGATGCGAACGGCAAGGAAACGAGTTGCTGCTAGGTGACTATAAAATGGCCAGTGCTATACCTTCACCATTAGACAGTCTACAGGCAACAATGGATATATCAAATCTAAAGGCAAATCTTTCATAATATTTAGGACTGATCTAGATAACCTTAGACACTGCCAGTATTTACCGGATTGATAGAAGGACGTTGAAAAAGATGATGGAACTCACATGAACTGGCATCACCTCTTGCAGAACATCTAGACTTTTCTGACCTTTTCTGTCAATAGAAAGAACAAAAATTCTCTTCAACTTTGAAAGAGAATCGATTAGCTTTCTAAAGGCTATTGTAGAATTGTCAGGAAGAGAAAGAGTAGTAATCAGTACAACACTGACTGTCTCACTCTACGAGAATATGTGTTTTAAGGATTCATTGTCATCATCACATTAAGCACTGAGCCAGCAGACTTGAGAGTACAGTATTCCCTCGATTTACGTCGTCTCGATTTACGTTGTTTCGATTAACGTCGTCAAAAATTTTGTTCCTTCAACTTCGATTTGCGTCGTCATTCGATTTACGTCGCCCCTGTTGTTTATAAACAAAATCAGGGGAATTCCCTCTTTAAAAAAATCTATATTTGTGTGTAACTATTGAATAAAATATAAATAGAGTTTTGAAAAAAAAAAAAAATAAATATTTAAGTGCTAATGAATAATTTTTTGTTTCTTATTAAACTTATGAAATAAATTTTTATAACAAATCAAAAATCCATCTACAGGGTCCTCCAAATAACTTTTTTTTTTTTGAAAATGTTTAAAAAAAAACTACTGAATATTTTCTCAAATTACTTTTTTTATTTGGAAATACAATCCTTCCGGTTAATAATGGAAAATAATTTCATTCAAATGGCTGCCTCGGCTGGCCATGCAGTAGGCTACACGATCGGTCCAATTTTTAAGCACATTATCGATTGTGTGCAGCTGTATTTCACCAATGGCTTCACGAATATTGTCCTTTAAAGCGTCAATTGTCTCTGGCTTGTCGTCGTAACACTTATCTTTGACGACACCCCACAAATAATAGTCCAACGGTGTCAAATCGCAGCTCTGAGGTAGCCAAACGATATCAGCTCTGTGGCTGATAATGCGATCTTCAAAAACAGGGTTCAAAACATCGAGTGTAGCTTTGGCTGTGTGGCACGTAGCGCCGTCCTGTTGAAACCAAATGTTGCCAATATCCTTCTCTTCAATTTTTGTGAACAAAAATTCGTTCAACATAGCCTGATAACGATCGCCATTGACTGTAACGGCTACTCCTTGCTCATTTTCGGAGAAAAATGGCCCAATTATGCCTCTGGACTAAAATCCGCACCAAACAGTGACTCGTTTCGGGTGCGTCGGCTTTTCAATGTATGAGTGCGGGTTTTCTGTGCCCCAAATGCGACAATTTTGCTTGTTTACATACCCGCCAAGATCAAAATGAGCTTCATCTGAAAAGATGATTTTTTTTTGCCAAAATCGGCATCTTCTGTAAGTCGATCGCAGGCCCACTTAGCGAAGCGAAAAAGCATTGGATGGAACCATATTCGTTTAGCGGAAGGATAAAACTAATTATCTGTCAAATCAGACATGAGCTAAGTGTTACCATTCACGAAATAAGCACTAGTTGAAAAAAAAAAAACGTTAGATGGCGGACCCGATATATGTATTTATGTACATATGTACTTAGTTATACAGAATAAAAATTGAATTATTTTAGTTTTTTTTTTGGAAAATGTGCATAAATAAATGCATCTGATAGTATGAGTTATTTGAAATTCGATTTACGTCGCCTTTTTCCGGAACATTCTACGACGTAAATCGAGGGAATACTGTATTCGA
The DNA here is from genome assembly GCA_927399465.1 of Sarcophaga caerulescens. NCBI lineage: Eukaryota > Metazoa > Arthropoda > Insecta > Diptera > Sarcophagidae > Sarcophaga > Sarcophaga caerulescens. The sequence goes on from OV656873.1 coordinate 18,529,398, forward strand.
GAGAAAAGTCCTACGTAAGATCTTCGGTCCAATGCGAGTTGGCAATGATTTCCACATCCGATCCAACAGTGAACTGTATGAGATCCTCAACGACATGGACGTTGTGCAACGTATTAACATCCAGCGGCTGTCGTTCGAATGGAGGAGGATGCTCCGGCGAGACGGATATTTAATGCGGGGATCTGCGGAAGTCGACAAAGAGGACGACCTTGTTTGCGTTAGAAGGACCAACTCAAGGAAGTCATGTCATCGATTATCGTAACCAACTGGCGTAGGCGCGTAAAAAGCAGGGGCGCCTAGAAGGATGGGTTAAGGCAGGCCGAAATCCGTTAATCACATTCACCCTTATTCTGGTTGTCGTCGTCGACAGTTTAAAATTGGTATTCTGTTTGTCGTTATTGACAGTTATAGATGACTGTTCGACACACATTTGGTATTCTGTGAGTCAATACGCCGTCGATATTGTGTTGTGTCGACTCTGATTTTGTCGACTCTGATTTTATCGACATCATATTTGGTAACGACGACGACGACGACGACGGCGACGACGACGACGGCAACCAGAATAAGGGTCATTGTTAATTTCCAATTTAGCAAGTAAGTAAGTATCGTTATCACACACATATCTACATATTGAGTTCGACTAGTCTGAGCATGAGCCTGCAGTGCCCTGTCAAAAGATTGGTCACGGAATATTTTACATGCCAGAATCTCATGTACTCATCTGATTTAATAGACCATCAGATTCCTTTAAAAACAGAACGCTGGTTGTAGTCTAACAATTATTTGCTTTGGGCCTTGCAAAAAATCTTTGATTAATCTAGTAAGCCTTTGAGATTACAAAACTAAATCGAAAGACTGCAACAGATCAACTTGTAAGAGCCTATAAAGTTAGGCGAGATATCCTGTTGACATACATTCATAATTGGCCATTACAACCCTTTAGTCAAGATTACGACCTAACTTCTTACACCACTTTTTTTTTTTATGAAACCAGCACTCAGGGGATGGCCCCTACTCATGCAGTGCATTGTACAGGTTGTTTTTTTTTTTTAGGAAAGGTGGAAAGGGGGAAGATGCGAACAGCAAGGAAACGAGTTGCTGCTAGGTGACTATAAAATGGCCAGTGCTATACCTTCACCATTAGACAGTCTACAGGCAATCGTCCCCAAGAAGCCCGCAGTTTCTCACACCACTTATGTTGTGTGTGTTAATTTTATACATAAGTGGCGGGACCTACAGTTTAAAGTCGACTCCGAACGACAGATTTTTTGAGAAACTGAGAAGAAATCGCCGAAAAAATACTTTTTGTATTTTTTTTATTTTTTTGATGTCTAGCCTGGGGCTCGAACCCTGGCTTCTACGTCTAATAAGCCAGCACACTACCTACTACACCACGGCGTTAATTTTATACACGAATGGTGGGGATCTACAGTTTAAAGTCGACTCCGAACGACAGATTTTTGAGAAACTTTTCATGGCAATTTTATTTTTACTCTCAGTGTTTTTGCCAGAAATTTGATGAGAGAAAGATGCCGATGAAATATTTCATATTTCATTTGGTTGGAGATGTCTGACCTGGGGTATGAACCGTGGCCTCACGTCTAATAAATCAACACACTATCTACTAGGTTACGGCGCCTTCATCATCAACTAACGGTACGTTTGAAAGTATACCGAAACATAAATTTGTCTGTATTTGCACACTTACTTCCTTAAATGAAGTGAATCTAACCCGCAATATCTTGAGCCGCTAGTCGCCTTGACCTTGTTGCAACTTGTTTCCTTGCAACGTAAGCACCATACCTGCATTTATATTTGTCCATTATCGTATACAGAAGGATGATAAACGTTTAATGACAGTTAGTAATTGGAATTATGGTTTCTTAAGCAGCTAGGTTTGCAACCTAAGAGCTCTTCTTTTCCATATACAGGGTGGGGCAATAGTCGCGAAGGGATTTGAAAAATTAATAACTTTTCTAGTTAAATTTTTTTTTTATTTTTCTTTTTAGGACTTGTAAAATAAATCTGGGAGATTAATTCTGGAAGGTTACAACGTTATCCAGCGAACCAAAATCATAGAACTTTATTTTGAACATCATCGATCAATAATTCAAACTCAACGAGCCTATCGTCGTCATTTTAATGTGCGGAATTCACCATCCGAATCAATTAGTGACACGTTTTCAGGAACAAGGCTCACTAAGGGATCTTCCACGAAGCGGAAGACCACATTCTGTAATTAATGAAGCAAATATTCAACGCGTTTTGGAGAGTGTTGAGGAGAATCCTGAAACATCAACTCGAAGGCGCTCTGCTGAGCTACAAATGTCTCGGCGGTCTTTACGCAGAATATTAAAGGGAAATTTACATATTTTCCCATACAAGCTGCAGTTAGTGCAAGAACTAAAGCCACGAGATTCCCAAGAACGATTAAACCCCTTCGTGACTTTTGACCCACCCTGTACATATCATTAGAGAGCTGTTTGCTGTCATATTTGTTATAAACCCTTGTAAATTTGTTTGAAGGCCTTATCAAAATAGACAGGGAATTTAAATAAGTATATGCGTTAATACATGCGACATTAAGTTTTTTCAAAGTTTTTACCGCAGTTATCGGATGGAAACCGCACCATAGTTTAGTAGGTTGTGTGTCGGCTTATTAGACGTGAGACCACGGCTCAAACCGCAGGTCAGACATCTCCAACAAAAGGAAATATGAATAAATATTTCTTCGGTGACTTCCTTGCAACAGATCTCTGGCAAAAACTCGGAGAGTAAATAAAATATTGCCATGACATTAAACTGTAGGTTAAAAATTAACGCACGCAATATAGGTGCTGGTAGAAGCTAAGTTGTAATCCTGATTTAAGGGTTGTAATGGCCAATTATGTATGTATGTATCGGATGGACTATTCTGTTTAATCTGTTCTGGTAGCTAAATATTAAACAAAACCTTCGACGCATGTCCTTTGGAAACCCTTCCTCTCTACTTGCAATAATAAAATACGACAAATAATGAAATCCTATAAAGCGAGTAGTGTAAACAACAACAATAACAACAACTAGAAACAAATACAGACAGAAAAAATTGTAATAATAATAAAAAAAAATCCCAATGTTGGCACGAATTTGCATAAATTCAAAATTAAAAATCTGTCAAAACAACAAGTTATTGGTATGAATACCTTGAAACTTGCGCTACTAAAACACAGTATCCATTAGTGAACAATAACAACAATAAACCGGCAAAAATTAACAACAAATAATCAGTATGACAGACAGGCAGCTATAAGACACAGTCATTCAGTCATACAGCCAACCTTAAACAACACAGCACACACACACAGCAAGTATAAGATGGAAAAGAATGGCAGACAAGTACAATGAGAAACACTCACTCGCTCAGTCACTCAGTCAGTCAGTTATTGCTGCTGCTGCTATCCGCAATTGAATATTAAATCGTAAGTAAGTGTGTTTGCCTTGTTCCATGTTCCCTAGTACAAGTATGAAAAATATACTCCAGCACTTTAACGCCTTCACACAGTTGAGCAGAAATTTAATAGCAAAAATAATAACAACAACAACAATAAACATTTTCTAATACAAAATAAAACACTAGACACACTACTTACTAACAACCATCTCATACTACTATGTAGTCAAGCCACTCAGTCCTTCTCAATTTCTAAGACAAATAGATTGTAAGATCATCCGAGGGATGAATGTGTGTGTATGTGTGCATGTATATCTCATGTACAATAATAATTTGCCTTTCTAAAATATAAGCAACAAAGACAACAACAACAAGCTAAAATGAAACTGAAACAACAAAAATTTCATTCATACTCGTCTCATCGTTCGTTTAATATGCAGTGTTGGGGCGTTTGTCGTTTGTACGAAGCGGCCACCTTCAAATAATTAAAAATTGCTCCCATATACACAACGAAATGGAGCAACTTGAAAACCATTAAACAAGCAAACACACTCTCGCTTTACAACTGATACATGTTGGTTAACAGGTACAACATTTTTCTTCTCGTTTTTTTGTTTGTTGTCGTTTTCATTTCATATTCAAAAACCTCAGAGATTAGGGATTAACTATGCATGCCAACTATGCGGCAATTCATTATATCGGTGGCAATGGTAAAACATTGTTTTAATTATTGTATCGTGGTCTCCACCGATATTTGCATATTTTTTTCTAATCCATTCCATAGCGCTGAATGGTAGGAAATATGACCGGAAATTTAATTTAAATTTCCAAAAAAATATTCAAAACAGATAAAACGTACTTATGTATGTATGTCGGTTGTGATGTTGAAATTCTTAACAATGTTTAATGCCATGCCATGCCATGCCATGCCACTGCTAATGATGAAATGTTTTCTTGTTTTTCCTACCAAATGACCTTAAAATTGATTAGGAGCACCACCATCACATTAATTAACAAATCTTTTGAAAGTTTAACGAAATAAAGCCGTGAAAATGGCCCTAAGAAATGTTCATAATTTTGAAATTGATAGCATATTTAACGTTGAAACTGTGAAATAATTTTATGGAATGTTTTGTTATGGTTTGTGCATTTAACTTTTTTTTTTTGGGAATTTCCTAATGAATGACTTTCTTTTAAAAACTGTAAAAATAAAGTTCAATATCAAATGTTGCAGCCCAGCAGTACATGACTACTAAATTATTAACCCTTAAGCACTTTGTTAATTTATTTCAGCATTTGGAAAGTAACCCCGATCCCACTCTTCAAAAATGTATGCACTTTCGCTGTCCAAAATGAAATTTGAATGTTTAATGAGTCCAGCAGCCAGCCACCAAATATCAATAAAATCTTGCTAAATGTTGCAACATCTCAAACTCAACAGACTTGTTACAAAAGCTTCTAAACAACATACATAATGTGTCATTACAACCCTTCAGTCAAGATTACAACCTTGATTCTCAAACCACTTATGTTGTGTGTGTTAATTTTTTATACATGAATAGCGGGACCTACAGTTTAAAGTCGACTCCGAACGACAGATTTTTGAGAAGCTCTTCATGGCAATTGTATTTACTCTCAGAGAGTTTTTGCCAAAACAAACTGCTGAGAGGAGGTCGTCAAAGAAATATTTTTTCATATTTCACGATGTTGGAGATGTCTAACCTGGGGGTCCTAATAAGCCAAAACACTATCTACTAGACTACAGCTTCTAAACGTGCAACTTAAAAATCAAAACAGCGTTGTTAGTTGATCTGTAGTAGTCGTAGACTAGTAGGTAGTGTGTTGTCTTATTAGACGTAAAGCTTGGGTTCGTATCCCTGGTCAGGCATCAAAACGAAATATGAAAAAAAATATTTCTTCCGCGACTGCCTCTCAGCAGTTTTCTGGCAAAAACTCTCTGAGAGTAAATAAAATTGCCGTGAAGAGCTTCTCAAAAATCTGCCGTTCGGAGTCGACTTTAAACTATAGGTTCCTCCACTTATGTATAAAATTAACGCACACAACATAAGTGGTATGAGAAGCTAGATCGAAATCCTGACTGAAGGGTTGTAATGACCAATTACGTACGTTGGTAGTTGATCTGTCCATATACCATTCTCCACTGAGAATATCTTATAAAGTGTTATGTTTAGTAAACTTTAAGGAACTTAAACCTACCCAGACCTTACAACTCTTTAGTCAGGTTTACAACCTAGCTTCTGACATCAACCCTGTTGTGTGTGTTGCTGTTACACATGAGTGGCCAGACCTACAGTTTAACGTCGACGGATTTAAGAAAGTTTTCATTGCAATATTTTTACTCTCAGAGAGTTTTTGCCAGAAGTTTGCTGAGACAAAGTTGCCGAAAAAATTTTTGATGGGGTTTTAACTACGGGCTTTCGGTCTAATAAGTAAATGCTCTACCTACTCGTACTAGACTGTGGCAAATTCCTGTTTGGTAAAGAATTTTATTAAAAGTCTGATGTTACTCTCTTTGTAAGAAATATATTTCTACCGGCAGATTATTATTTGGTTCAATGCGTGAGTAAAGAATAGAAATTTCAAATTAAATGTGAAGCACAGCCATGAACTGCAAATGCACTCTGAAAGATGCCGAATCTAATAGGGTTTGTGCGCCGCCACAGCAGCACTGGTACTATTTGCAAAACCATAAAATTTACAACGTAATGGTTTAAGGTACCGATTACTCATGATTACTCATTCTTTTTGCTCATTGGACTTGGTTGGTAATGTAGTTTCAATAAAATTTTGGCACAGACAGCCCGACATACCCATACCATGAACCTATTACGAGGTGAATTTAGTTGGCAATTAATCTTACATTTTGGAGCAGTCCATCATAAAATCATAAATATTTGACCCCACTAATCTATTTTCTGTAGGAATATGTTAAGTCTCGAATACTCGTACATAAAGACAAAGTCAGCCACAAATTAATCACTGGAAGGGTACATCACAGCTGTCATTGGTAAGATACCGGCTGAAATTCTGTAAAAAATAAGCAACTTTTACATGAAACAACATTTAAGAAGTAAATGACAGTCGGCACTCATTTATCGACACAAATATGTAAATATTTCTTTCACTTTTCATAAATATTTACCTCAAACGGTTAAAAAATCAACAACAATAACTTAAACAAAAACTTCGTAATTTACCTGTAAATTAAAATACTTCCGTGTCGAATTTTTGCATCAATAAAGGAAAATAAGTTCACTTACCTAAAAATAAAAGAATGCAAAAAAAAACAATGTTAATGAATATAAAAACTGCAAAAAAAAAGATAGAATTTTTAAATTAATTTCTTCACAACAATCGTATTCAAAAACATTTGCAACAGTCTTATAAACACTGGATTCAAGGTCATATCTTTGTTTACATAAATATATTTAACTTATGGTGTTTTCTTTTCTACCAAAAAATGTGCATTTTATTAACGCAAAATGCAATTTTGCGTTTGTTTCTTAAAAATGTTTCGCCCTCTAAAAGGGTGGAATGTTTTATTCTAAATAATTTGCACTTGCCAATGGTGGAGGGCATTGCATTTTATGCCCTGTATAAATCGAGAGTGCTGATAATGCCCTGTAAAGCAGATGACTTTTGTTTATTTATAGGCCTACCAGATGAAATTTAAAAAAGTCGCCTGGTATCGTTATCCAATTTTGAAGTTAATTTTTTCATTGTTTTGTGGAGTAACATTAAGGAAACATTACATTATTAAAGCTACATGGTCAGTAATATAAAAAAAATTGTATTCAGTATTAGAACAGTGTTAAAAAATTTTTTTGGTTATAAAAAAGTGCTCAAAAAATTAAGTCGAAAAATTAGCGATCTGGCAACACCTTTTTCATATTTACATATTTTATTGAAAACAAATCAAAAAATACAACATATTTTTAAATTAAATTTTTAAATATGGATATTGCTGCATCTATTTTATTTGCGAAAATTGAAATAAATCAGTTATTGATTCATCTTCGTCATCCTTTGAACAAATTGGCATTTCCTCATTCATTTTCTTAATAAGTGGCATACCCTTTTTTTAAATATTTGTGTTATGTTCTTCTCAAATAAAAAATTACATTACAACAGGGTTGGTCAGCAATTTTTTTAATGTACCTTGCAAGAGGGTGACATTTTCTTTGTAGAAAAGAAAACACCATTAATCTCACACTTTCATCGATAGCGCCACTCTATCACCTAATCAAGATTCAAAGTGTTTAATACAACAGTGTGCAAGCGTTGCGCTTTCTACTACAACGTTACCTTTCGCTCTATTAATACTTGACTTTTCATCGATCTGGCAACTTCTAGAACTGTAGATTTGGTATTTGATTTTCTTTTCTTCATACATTTCAGAGTAAACACTTAACAGTATTATGATAAGAGATCAGTAATGAATCGTTTTTTCGCTACTCATAAGCACTCATGAAATTTTGAATATTGTAAGTGAGTCAACAATATTGAAATTTAACTATGTACTCTGATTCATTCTTACTCACTACTACATTGATTTGATAAGTACAGGTTGCAATGAGTATGCGTACAACGTTGACATTGAACTCATACCACACGAAATATGTTTGATTTTTAAGCCTACTCATTCAGATTTATAACTTTAGAAAATTACTTATAATACTTATAAAATTATTTGAGTAACTCAAATCATTCATCAACATTTACAGTCTTAGTTGTAAGGATTAAAAAAAAAAAGAAAAAGCCAGCAAAGCAATCACACAACCTTTTAGTGAGTATTTTAGTGTTCGTATACGATTCATATTTATTTTGTGATTCCTGCATACATATGTTGAGTTATGGAGAGTCGAAATCAACAGCATCATACCTGTTAACAGTGGTGTTGTGCTAAATTGTTTTTTACCGGAACGCGTATATATGTATAATTATATAGACAGGGCCGATCCTGGGTAGGCGGCCGCTCTGCGAGTTCTCATGTCCCAAATTTGACGACGGGGGAGAGGGAGATTTCCCCCAATTTTCGCCAGGATCGGCCCTGTATATAGCATAAAAAGGAAAGGAAACAAAAATCATTTCCAATTCTCATTATCAGAAATCATCTTTAGTTCCGGAACGCGTTCCTGTCCAAAAAGGAAGTACCGGAACGACGTTCCGGAGCGTTCCGGCTCGACAACACCACTGCGTGTTAAGTATGAATATGATGAGTACACTTCAAACTTTGAATATGAGTAGAGAAGGTTCCATGATATTAAAATAAGTATGAATGCGTAATAAATATCAGAAATTATGAGTATGATTCAATTCTACTCATCTTCTTGAATACTCATTGCTGATCTCTGGTGAGTACATCATCTGCACGACTCAATTAATATGGAGAAACACGCAAATATCCAGATGAATCAGAATAGCATATTCCACCCATGTACTCTAAAGAATGTTAGTGAAACCTAGCTAGTAACGAGCTCAAACACGTAAAAACTGTAAATATTCACCCTTATTCTGGTTGTCGTCGTCGACGTCATATTGCGTCGACAGTTTAAAATTGGTATTCTGTTTGTCGTTATTGACAGTTATAGATAACTGTCGACACACATTTGGTATTCTGTGAGTCAATACGCCGTCGATATTTTGTTGTGTCGACTCTCATTTTGTCGACTCTGATTTTATCGACATCATTTTTTGTAACGACGACGACTACGACAACCAGAATAAGGGGTATTGTTCAACAAGTTTCTTAGAGTTATAGTATTCTGTAGTTCGGAATCGACGTTAAACTGTAGGTCCCGCCACTCACGTATAAAATTAACGCACACAACATGAGTGGTGTGAGAAGCTAGGACGTTCTACAATGGGTCAATTCGACCTCCGTTTACTGTACTTGTTGACAAGTACACATCCTCTAAGCTAACCTAACCTAACATATTGTATTCTAGATCCAACACGGATTTCTAGAACTTTAGTTGAAGTAAGAAAGCAAGTTAAACAGAAATATATCGGGTCCGCCATCTAACGTTTTTTTTTTTTTCAACTAGTGCTTATTTCGTGAATGGTAACACTTAGCTCAAGTCTGATATGACAGATAATTAGTTTTATCCTTCCGCTGAACGAATATGGTTGTGTATACGCTTGAACAACAACTCTAAGTGGGCCTGCGATCGACTTACAGAAGATGCCGATTTTGGCATAAAAAAATCATCTTTTCAGATGAAGCTCATTTTGATCTTGGCGGGTATGTAAACAAGCAAAATTGTCGCATTTGGAGCACAGAAAATCCGCACGCATACATTGAAAAGCCGACGCACCCAAAACGAGACACTGTTTGGTGCGGATTTTGGTCCAGAGGCATAATTGGACCATTTTTCTTCGAAAATGAGCAAGGAGTGGCCGTTACAGTCAATGGCGATCGTTATCGGGCCATGTTAAACGAATTTTTGTTCACAAAAAAAATTGAAGAGGAGGATATTGGCAACATTTGGTTTGGCCACCTCGGAGCTGCGATTTCACACCGTTGGACTATTATTTGTGGGGTGCCGTCAAAGATAGGTGTTACGCCGACAAGCCAGAGACAATTGACGCTTTAAAGGACAATATACGTGAAGCCATTGATGAAATACAGCTGCACACAATCGATAATGTGCTTAAAAATTAGACCGATCGTGTAGGCTACTGCCTGGCCAGCCGAGGCAGCCATTTGAATGAAATTATTTTCCAATATTAACCGGAAGGATTGTACTTTCAAATAAAAAAAGAAATTTGAGAAAATATTCAGTAGTTTTTTTTTAAAGCATTTTCAAAAAAAAAAAAAGTTATTTGGCGGACCCTTTAGTTGGTAAATGCCTTCCTGGTAGACGGATGCTATCACTAGGGTGATGTTGGAGTGGATTTCTTAAGACTTAAGAAATCAAGGGCGACCAAAAACCCCATAGGGATGTATTATACCTACCGTGACCATCCGTCCACTATTATAGCGGACAGTCCGCTATTTTAACCTCCTGTCCACTATTTTTTTTTGCGTCAGCTATTTGTCCACTATTTTACCACTCGTTACTTCTAAAAAGTATTTATTTCCCAAAATGTCCGCTTTTGTCCACTTTTTTCACTAATTCGGTATTGAGTTGGAGAATAATGTTGGAAAAAAATGTTTTTCCTAAAATGTAAAATTTTCTAGAAAAAAAAAATTATTGGAGTCATCTGTGTTGCCTACATTCTAAATAATTGTATACAAATTGCAACTGAAACCTTACCAATAGATATAGAAGTTGTAGTTGTTAAACTATATTCATATTTTTACATTTATACAGTTAGAGTGCAAAAATTTAAACAAATTTATGATAACGTTGATGTAGAGTATAAAAAAATATTGGGACATTGTAAAACACGTTGGTTAACTTTAATGCCAGCCTTAGGGCAAATAATGATTTTGTTTTTAGAGCACTTTCTTAAACAAGAAAAATGTCCAACAATATTGTTTAATTTTTTTAATGATCCTTTTGCTATGTCTTGGTTATTATTTATACACAGTCAAGCTAGTGTCTTCCATAAATACATATGTACTGCGTTTAGAAAGTCAACATATTTCAATTCCTGAAGCGGCTATAATACTCGTATTAAAAGAATTTAAATTAAAGTTAATAGACCGTCACAATGCAGTATTTTTACCACTTAACGTACAAAATTCTATTTCAGTTCTTCACTCAAAGTCAGTTCTTCACTAAAAATGTTTAAGGAAAATGTTAAAAACTTTTACAGAACCTGTATTAGTTACCTGAACCAATGGGATGAATCTTTTAAATAAATTGGTCTTCAGTTGCAAAGTCGTTAATAAAGGTAAATATAAATAATAACGACATTTTTGATGAATTCACTTATGTAAAAAATTATGCAAATGCTGAACAAATAGAAATATGGAAACCATCAGCATTAAATCCCGATAAAAAGTGGGTCGAAATTTTTAAATTTTTCGTAACGAAAAATATTCCTTATAAAAACATTATAATATGTAGTAATAGATTTTTCATTTGCTTTGCTAGCATCTAACGCACTAATAGAAAGAGTTTTTTCTATATCTAACAATATTTGGTCTTCCGAAAAATTCCAAATGGGACTAGAAACTTTAGAGTCTCTTCTGACCATAATTTTGAAATGGACTGTTCGGAATTTAAAACATTTATATCTAACAGGAACAACGCTTTAAAGAAAATGCATTCTGTAAAGAAATATCAGAAGTAAATTTATACACATAAGTATATCTATATGTATGCATATATATAAATAGTTTGTATATATTATTTGTACCTATTTATGTCTGTATTTTAAAAATCTTTATTTAAAATATTAATTATAATAAATGATTTTTTTTTTGTTTTTCAAATTATATTGTATTTGTCCGCTTTTTTCTCATGGAAATAATGGTCACCGTAATTATACCCTAAAAGCTAAGGCAATGCGTGCTCTCGTGCCAAATTAACAGCAGCTAAGCATGTAGTAATTCCTTAAATTTGATGGAATATAGTTTGGCAACCTTAAAATGTTTTACAAACTGATTTCAAAATCTTATTTAAACAATAAAAGTGTGATGGAAAGAAGAAAAAAATTTCATTTGTTTTACTTTGAAATAGATTTGAAGTATTTGAACAAAAAACATAAAAAATGGACAACAACAACAAGAAAGAAAATATCATTTTACTGCAAATGAAGATTTCAAAATTAAATTGCAAGCATATGCAACGCACTTTGCACTAACAAGTTGAGTTGGCTTTCGCAAAAGAAAAAAAAAAAAAAAAACGTCAACAATAATGAAACATAAGAAGACTTGAACATATTCAGCGATGCTTAAATAATACAACAACACGAATAATAATAATAACAACACAGGAGGGTAAAAAAACATTTTAAAGAGTATAACCTTAGATCAGTTTTCATGTCCATTTTTGTCTTCTTTTTTTTTTTTTTTGTAAATTTTTTTTATCGTTTGCTTCCAAACAGATCTCAAGTGATTCGCTATTGTTAAGCATAAAAACGTAGACATTTTTTAATCTTTTTTATGTTTTTATTTTTTTTAAACGGCATCAGGTAATAGAAAGAAAGAAAAAAAAAGCAGAGATAAACACTAGCACAGAGAGATAAAACTTCAGTACTTTGGTCCACAAGATAAAGACAAAAAAAATGTTTGAAGATAACAAAGCTGAAGATGAATATCATCATAATGATCAGCAGCTTAGCTTAGCTTATGGAATGGTCAGTCAAAGTAAATTGATTTCAATTTCTTTGAAGCTTTTTTTTCTTTTTCTTTCATATCTTTTGTTATTTGGTTTTTTTTTTTCTTTTTGTTTTAAACAAATTTTGCTAAAGGAACTGAACTGAACTGAAGAGAAGAGACACAATAAAAACGCCTTTCACCATCATCCATTTGTAATCTGTAGCAATGCCATGCCATGCTAGGCGAGATGAGACCACTTTAAATGGCGCTTTTAGAGTCCATTACAATTTCTTGTCTTTCTTTTCCCAACACACACAAATCACAGTTGTCGTCTGGCTATGTTGGCCCATTGAAAAATATTAATTTTCAGTCTCAGTCTCAGCATCGGCATCAGCATCGATTTCAACCTGTGACATTTTTAATGTAACGAATACCAACCAACCAGCCAGCCAGCCAGCCAGCCAACGAGATGTATTCGATTCGCCTTAATGTGTAAAACATTGAACTGCACTAAACATAGGCCAAATGGTAAGTGTGGCTCCATTTCATAGACAAGACAAGCCAGCAATTTTTAGTAATCAGGCAATAACAGCAACAACAGCCACAACAACATCCAACAACAACATCGGCAATAACATAAAACTGTAACACAAAGATTAACAAATTGCCAGTTTTATTATTTATAAACGCGATTTAGAAATCATTTGCTTGGTCTGACAGTCATGTTGTCAATTTATGTTCGAACAACAAAAACTGATTTAGTCGCACACAGCTGTATTATTGGCTAAAGTTACGAGGGTTACACGAAGTACGAAAAGTACAAAAGAAAACGAATGTCAAGGAAAATTAATTGGAAGACGTACATATGTATGTACATACATAATTGCTCATTACAACCCTTTAGTCAGGATTACAACCTAGTTATCTCTCACCACTTATGTTGTGTGTGTAAATTTTACTCATGAGTGGCGGGACCTACAGTTTAAAGTCGACTCCGAACGACAGATTTTTGAGAAACTTTTTCATGGCTTTTTTTATTTTTACTCTCAGGATTTTTGCCAGAAATCTTCTGAGAGGAAGTCGCCTAAGAAATATTTTTTCGTATTTAATTTTGTTGGAGATGTCTAATTTTAACCCTGGCTTCACGTCTAATAAGCCAACACACTACCAACTAGACTACGGCGACATACAAAAAAGAATTCTGCGAGAAATTTCAACGAGAACGAAATACGGAATCAGTTTGAGCATGGCAATAGCGTGAAAGGCCAATGCCAGAGATCAACAATGGGTATTCAAAAAAATGTGTAGAATTGAATCATACAATACTTTTCTCATACTCATAATTTGTGATACTTGTACGCCTTCATACTTATTTTAATATCATCGAACCTCTACTTATATTCAAAGTTTGAAGTACTCATCATATTCATACTTAACAACACGTATGATGTTGTTATTGATTTCGACTCTCCATAACTCAACATTTTCACGAATCACAAAATAAGTATGATTCGCGTACGAACACTAAAATGCTTACTAGAAGGTTGTGTGATTGCCCTAGTTTTTGGGCTATTGTATATCCCTATGCGGTTTTTTTTTGTCGACCTCAATTTCTTAAGTCTTCAGATTTCCACTCCAACATCACCCTAGTGATAGTATCCGTCTACCAGCAAGGGGTTAACCAACTCTATTTCGCTTCAATTTGCTTTCTTCTTTTAATTTAAGTTCCGCAAATCCATGTTGGATCTAGAATACGATACTTCTGAGAGGCTTGTAGAAGAATATTTACAGTTTTTGCGCGTGTGAGCTCGTTACTCATAACATTATGTAGAGTACATGGTTTGAGTGAGGTCGCCGTAGTCTAGTAGGTAGTGTGTTGGCTAATTAGACGTAAGATTACGGTTCAAACCAGAGATCAGCAATGAGTATTAAAAAAAAAAAATGAGTAGAATCGAATCATACTCATAATTTCTGATACCTATAAGCATTCATACATATTTTAATATCATGGAACCTCCTCTACTCATATTCAAAGTTTGAAGCACTCATCATATTCATACTTAACATACACGTATAATGTTGTTGATTTCGACTCTCCATAACTCAACATATACACCAATCACAAAATAAGTATGATTCGCGTACGAACACTAAAATACTCACTAGAAGGTTGTGTGTTTGCTCTGCTTGCTACTCTAAAGTTATGAATCTAAATGAGTAGGCTTATGAATCAAACCTATTTCGAATGGTATGAGTTTGATGTGAACGTTGTACGCATATTCATTGCAACCTGTACTTATAAATTAACGTTGTAGTGAGTAGGAATGAATCAGAGTACATAGTTAAATTTCAATATTCTTGACTCACTTATATTCAAAATTTCATGAGTACTTATGAGTAGGGAAAAAACGATTAATTGCTGATCTCTGGTCAGGATTACAATCTAGTTTTTCTCACCACTATGTTGTGTGTATTAATTTTATGCATGAGTGGCGGGACCTACAGTTTAAAGTCGACTTCGAACGACAGATTTTGTTTGAGAAACTTTTCATGGCAATTTTATTTGCTCACAGAGTTTTTGGCAGAAATCTGCTGAGCGGAAGTCGCCGCAGAAATATTTCTTCATATTTCGTTTTGATGTCTGACCTGGGGTCTAACAAGCTAACACACTACCTACCAAGAATGATAAACTAAAGATTACGCCTTGCGCATGTTTTCCCGTTAGATGACGTAGTTGCGCTATTTTAAAGGTTTCCAAGTCTTTTTCATATGTGAAAATTAACATTTCTTCTGAAAAAAGTTTGCACTACATGAAAGTACTTGGCAGCCCTGCAATATAACTCACATTATCATTAGCCAATAGGAACAAAGTTGCGTGACGTCATTGATTCACCATGCGCAGAAAGTTTTAATTTTGTGTGCGTGATGGCGTAATCTTTAGTTTATCATTCTTGCTACCTACTAGGCTAGAGCGAAAAACTTTAGTTTACAATCTGCGAGACATTTCAACAAGAATAGAAGACAAAATCCGCTTGAACATGACCATATCGTGACTCTGTTGAAAACGCTAATACTAACCGCCTTCTATTGTAGTAGTTCCGGAAAATATAGCTCGAATCGAACTTCGTAAGCTTGATAATAAAGCAAAGAGTTTCTGGCACAGTCGCCGAAGTCTAATAGATAGTGTCATGGCTTATTAAACGAGAGCCAGTGTTTCAAACCCCAGCTAAGATATTTATGAAATTTGTTTAAAAAATAAAATTAATTTCTCCGAAAGAATTTCTTAATACAACCCTCGTATATCAGTCTCAATATTGTGGAATAAAAGCAAAATAGTTTAAGAGTTGAATTTCTATCAGTCATGTCATGTTCAAGTTTTTTTTTTAATTTTTATTTTCGCTAAATGCGTGGGCCTATGTATACAAAACAAAATTTGCAATTATTCTCTCACGCCTTCTATTGCCATAAAGAATATATTTTTAGTACTTGTTTCGTTTCGTCTCGTATTTAATGTTCGTTTCGTGTTGTTCAATTTTACTACAAGAAATTTAGAGGAAAAATAGCATATAAAACAACAGATAATTGAAATATAATACATGGTATGCGAGATATTTTAGTTGAGAAATGGAACAAAAGAGGGCTTAAAGGGATATTAAATTTGACGAGTCGATTACAAAGTGCTATCGGGTCCGCCATCTAACGTTTTTTTTTCAACTAGTGCTTATTTCGTGAATGGTAACACTTAGCTCATGTCTGATTTGACAGTTAATTAGTTTTATCCTTCCCCTGAACGAATATGGTTGCATCCAATGCGTTTTCGCTTCGCTAAGTGGGCCTGCGATCGACTTACAGAATATGCCGATTTTGGCAAAAAAAAATCATCTTTTCAGATGAAGCTCATTTTGATCTTGGCGGGTGTGTAAACAAGCAAAATTGTCGCATTTGGGGCACAAAAAACCCGCACGCATACATTGAAAAGCCGACGCACCCAAAACGAGTCACTGTTTGGTGCGGATTTTGGTCCAGAGGCATAATTGTGCCATTTTTCTTCGAAAATGAGCAAGGAGTGGCTGTTACAGTCAATGGCGATCGTTATCGGGCCATGTTGAACGAATTCTTGTTCACAAAAATTGAAGAGGAGGATATTGGCAACATTTGGTTTCAACAGGACGGCGCTACGTGCCACACAGCCGAAGCTACACTCGATGTTTTACGCCCTGTTTTTGAAGATCGCATTATCAGCCGCAGAGCTGATGCCGTTTGGCCACCTCGCAGCTGCGATTTGACACCGTTGGACTATTATTTGTGGGGTGCCTTCAAAGATAAGTGTTACGCCGACAAGCCAGAGGCAATTGACGCTTTAAAGGACAATATTCGTGAAGCCATTGGTGAAATACAGCTGCACACAATCGATAATGTGCTTAAAAATTGGACCGATCGTGTAGGCTACTGCATGGCCAGCCGAGGCAGCCATTTGAATGAAATTATTTTCCATTATTAACCGGAAGGATTGTACTTTCAAATAAAAAAAGAAATTTGAGAAAATATTCAGTAGTTTTTTTTTTTTAAAGCATTTTCAAAAAAAAAAAAAGTTATTTGGCGGACCCTTTATAAGGACAGGAAATAAAAAAATTGCCAGAAACTGGAAGACATTAACACGATTTGAGACAGTAAAATGTATGTCATGACATAAAACTACGTAGGAAGGTCAGGTCTTACAGCAAGCGCTGAATCTAATGAATCGAATTTCTCGCCAATGCATGCAATACATTTTCAGAGACAACAATAGAAGGCAAATCCTATTATCCGAGCTCGTACTACAGTAGATCAATACATACACACTTACATAATTGGACATTATACCCCTTCAGTCAGGATTACAACCTAGCTTCTCACACCATTAAAGTTGTGTGTGTTAATTTTATACGAAGGACAGATTTTTGAGAAGCTTTTTCATGGTACATAATTTTTCTCTCAGATTTTTTGCCAGAAATCTTGTGACAGGCAGTCGCCGAAGAAATATTTTTCTTCCTACGTTTGTGTTAGATGGCAACACATTATGTTAGATATACTAATGAACCATCTGGCAACTCTCCAATGAAAGAAGAAAACTAAATTGTAATTTTCACACTAATTCATTCCAATAAAAACCTTACTTCACTTAAAACCTAAATATAAAAACGGTCGTATTATTTTTTCTTCTAAAAGGTTATGGGCCCAGACCCGCAAAAAAAGTAAAGTAAAAGGGCAGAGAATATTAAAAGCGTGTGTCGCAGAAATTAAAGTGGAAGACAAAAGTTTTATCATGTCGTCAACATTTCAAATTGACAAGCTGGATGACTCCAATTACTCCACCTGGAGCATCCAGATGAGGAGTGTATTAATACATAGCGATTTGTGGGGCGTGGTGTGTGGTCGGGAGAAAAGGCCACAGGATCCGAAATTACCCGAATTCGAGGCATTTGAATCGAAAAACGAAAAGGCATTGGCCTCAATGCTGCTGTGCGTGAGGCCAAACCAAATTAATCATATAAAGAGCAGCGTGTTAGCTTGTGAAGCCTGGAGAATATTGCGAGAAGTCCATCAACCAAAGGGGCCTGCGCGAAAAATTATGTTGTTTAAAAGGCTGCTGTACATGTCGATGCAGGATGGTAGCAGTATGGGCAGTCATATTAACGATTTCTTCTATTTAATTGATCAGCTATCTGAAATAGACGTTGTGGTACCAGAGGAAATGTTAGTCATATTGTTGTTGTCGAGCCTGCCAAAGAGCTACGAGGGGTTCGTTATTGCAATGGAATCTAGGGATTCATTACCTAACCTCTCATCATTAAAAGTAAAGCTGTTGGAAGAAGGTGCACGCCAACAAGAAGTTACCGTCAACAACAACAATAGTGCAGAGGTTTTAAATGTCACACGGACTAATGGAAGTTTTAATATCAAAAAAGGTAAAGAAGAAAAGAAACAACAATACGATTCCAACAAAACCAACAAAAATAATTCTCAAGATAGAAAATGTTATAATTGCGTGAAGCGAGGCCATTTCGCCGCGAACTGTAGGCAAAAAGGGAAAAGAGATACCCATGAAAACAGGCGTGAGTTTAATTGCTTTGTATCATTAGCAGCTTTGCAAACTGTAAATGGCACTAACAATGTACAGTGGTGTGTTGACAGTGGTGTGTTGACAGTGGCGGTCTGGACATCTATTGGGAAAAGGTTGTCGGTAAACACATACCTTAATTGTGTGTGTCTACAACGGATACAACGAAACGAAACTCGACTGGTTAGATTTTTCAAGGTTTTAAAAAGAATTTGATTTGATTTGATGAGAAGAAGCAAAATAAAGTTTACAAAAAAAGATTGTGATCATAACAAAAATGCGACGAAGCGCCACTGTCAACACACCACTGTACATTGTTAGTGCCATTTACAGTTTGCAAAGCTGCTAATGATACAAAGCAATTAAACTCACGCCTGTTTTCATGGGTATCTCTTTTCCCTTTTTGGGCTGGAATTTGAACCGTGGCCTCACGTCTAATAAGTCAAGACACTATCTACTAACCTACGCCGACTACAGCTACGAATCGGATAGCAGTCTATTAAACATCTTATCGAAATTGTTTCATGGATTTTCTTTAACGTTTCGGGCATATACACTTCGTCTTGGTATCTCGCACCGCATTCCTTAAACTCTGCCACCCAATATTTTATGGTAGTAAACGAGGAAACAAATGCCTTCACAGAAAAACCTAGCTGGGCTTTAATATTGACTATTTGCCAAGGTGGTCGCTTTGCACTTGCATGTGTTATTTTTTTCTCATCGCCTGCATCAATACATGAAATCAGAGATGATTTGTTTGACCGTCTTCGAACTTTTTATTGAAAGAATTGAAAACATTAATGCCTTTAGATATTAAAATTGACCAGAAGCCATAGGAAAACTGAACGTAAAAATATCGTGTTAAAAAATTCCACTTTTTTATGCACCTCCTTTGATTATGTTTGATTTATTACCGTCTCTATAGCCAATTTATTTAATTTTAGTACATGATCTTAATGGATATCTTTCTACAAATCCCTTAAAACAAATAGGGACATTGCCAGAGCAATAATTTTGCATTATTTTCACCATTCATGGAAAATTCTTAAATAAAATTTTTATTCAAGTCTCTGTTATTGCATTGCTTTGGTAAAATCTGCTTACATAACCGTGGATAACAGATATATTTTGTTATTATTTTTTCATCATTGTGGAGTTCACAGAAAATGTACAAATTTTTTCCTTAATATACAGAGAGTCTCATCAAAATTCTGGTCAAAGTGCAACATTTAAAAAAAATAAATTTTTCTTTTTGTTTTGAACACAGAACTTATAAAAGCAGCGAAAATCTATGCTAAGCTATATGACATACATACATAGTTGTGCTTCGAAGATACTAAAATTTCGACCATTCCTTGAGTGTTAATTGCATTACAAACACGATACAGTAGTCCTTCGATTTACGTCGCCTCGATTAACGTTGTTTCGATTTACGTCGTCAAATTTTTTGTTCCCTCTAACTTCAATTTGCGTCATCATTCGATTTACATCGCCTTTTTTTTTTTTGGAACCAACCGCGACGTAAATCGAGGGATTACTGTAAACCATTCATGTTCCAGCACTCAATTTATGGTAGCATAGGGGTAAAGCCGCTGTAGTCTAGTAGGCAGTGTGTTGGCTTATTAGACATGGGGCCACGGTTCAAGCCCCAGGTCAGACATCTTCAACAAAATGAAATTTTATTACTTCTTAGGCGACTTTCTCTCAACAAGTTTCTGGGAAAAACTCTGTGAGTAAATAAAATTGCCATAAAAAGCTTCTCAAAAAAAAAAAAAAATGTCGTTCGGAGCCGACTTTAAACTGTAGGTCCCACTACTCATGTATAAAATTAACACACACAACTTAAGTGGTGTGGGAACCTAGGTCGTAATCAGAGATCAGCAATGAAGCGTTTTTGGCTATTCATAAGAGTTAACCCCTTCCTGGTAGTCGGATACTATTACTAGGGTGATGATGAAGTAGAATTATGAAGTTTTAAGAAATTGAGGTCAAGAAAAAACCCGCATAGAGATCAGAGACCAGCAATGAATCGTTTTTTCGCTACTCATAAGCACTCATGAAATTTTGAATATAAGTGAGTCAACAATATTGAAATTTAACTATGTACTCTGATTCATTCGTACTCACTACAACGTGGATTTACATATAAGTACAGGTTGCAATGAGTATGCGTACAATGTTGACATCAAACTCATACCATCCGAAATATATTTGATTCATAAGCCTACTCATTTAGATTCATAACTTTAGAAAAATACTTATAATACTTAGAAATGATTCGAGTGACTCGAATCATTAATGAAAATTTTCAGTCTTAATTGTTGTCGCATTTGCAACAAAAGAAAAAAGACTCATACATAAGCAAAAAAGACAGAACAGGAAGCAGAACAAACACGCAACCTTCTAGTAAGTATTTTATGATGTTTTCTTTTCTACCAAAAAATGTGCATTTTATTAACTCAAAATGCAATTTTGCGTTTGTTTCTTAAAAATGTTTCGCCCTCTAAAAGGGTGGTATGTTTTATTCTAAATAATTCGCACTTGCCAATGGTGGAGGGCATTGCATTTTATGCCCAGTATAAATCGAGAGTGCTGATAATGCCCTGTAAAGCAGATGACTTTTGTTTATTTATAGGGCTACCAGATGAAATTTAAAAAAAGTAGCCTGGTATTGTTATCCAATTTGAAGTTAATTTTTTCATTGTTTTGTGGAGTAATCTTAAGGAAATATTACATTATTAAAGCTACATGGTCAGTAATATAAAAAATTGCATTCAATGTTATATTTTTTTTTTTTGTTATAAAAAAAAAAGCGTGCAAAAAATGAAGTTGAAAAATTAGCGATCTGGCAACACCTTTGAACAAATTGGCATTTTCTCATTCATTTTCTTAATAAGTGGTAAACACAGGGCATACCCTTTTTTAATATTTGTGTTATGTTCTTCTCAAATAAAAAATAACATTACAACAGGGTTGGTCAAAAATTTTTTTAATGCACCTTGTAAGAGGGTGACATTTTCTTTGTAGAAAAGAAAACACCATTAGTGTTCGTATGCGATTCATACTTATTTTGTGATTCGTGTATATGTTGAGTTATGGAGAGTCGAAATCAACAGCATCATACATGTGTTTTTAAGTATGAATATGATGAGTACTTCAAACTTTGAATATAAGTAGAGGAGGTTCCATGATATTAAAATAAGTATGAAGGCTTATAACTATCAGAAATTATGAGTATGAGAAAAGTATTCGATTCTACTAATTTTTTTTGAATACACATTAAAGACGTGCACAGTTACAACTGTTCGAACATGTTGTGTGTCTTTGCTGAACTGAGTGTGTATAGATAAATGGTTCTGCGTTGCAGATACAAGTTGGTATGGTTATTTTTTGTAGCAGTTAGGGTATGAATGGATAAAGAGAAAATGAGAGTAACATATTGGTTTTCCTATATTTCTCACAAGCAAATACTTGTAGTTGATGGTGGAATACAATAAGTAACTTATTGTACTATGCGAATAAAATTTTGTATGTATAATTTATACGATGATTGCTGTACAGTGAAGGTAGAAATGAATAATTTTGAAAAAAATAGGGTAAAAAAAAATTTTTGGGGCAAAAGGAGGAATGGAATAGGTAGGGCCTGGAGACATAGTGATGTGAGTTTGGCGGGCCTAGGTTGAGGAGAAAGTGTTTTTCCCCCTTAAAGTGACGGCGGGTCAGTTGATGGTGAAAGGTTCTTCCATCAATTGTTGGCCTCGCGACGGTCTATTGGTGGCCTTTTATCCGAGGAAGATTGATGAAAGCGTTCCGGAGATAAGGCGGTTTCAGTAAATTGTTTACTGGACGCATGCCTTGTTGTTGTTAATAATATTTACTTACAACACCAAAGTTTACTTGTATATTTTTGTCACCATAAATATTTAAAAATACCTAATAAGTAAATCGAAAATACTTGTAGTACAACAGTTATTTGAGAGCAAGAAACAAATACAATACAATACTCAACGCAAAACCATAAAGAACTGTTGTTATTTTTGTGAGTAGAGTAGATGAGTAGAAGCAAAAGCAGACAATATCAGTTACACTCATTCTCTCATTTATACCAATAGTATATGGTATCTACCATGGTGTATTTGTTTTACAAATACTTTGTGGTGTACTACTGCACGTCTTTAATACACATTGCTGATCTCTGGTATGTACGTCTCCCAATTAATTTTCCTTTGCTAATCTCTGGTCGTAATCCTAACGGAAGGGTTGTAATGACCAATTATGTATGTATGTATGGAGGTAAACTGATCCCATTTGACAATAAACAGGCAACTATTCAACGTTAACTAAAACTCGATTTAACGGACATCTATGATCTATAGCTACTATCCATGAGGTAAGTACTACTAGGAACAGATATTTTAATTTTGCATACAAAAATTAAAATTATCCTTGTTTTAGAGTCCACAACCTATAGAGTTTACACATCCAAACTGTTTGCAACACAATAACCAAAAACAAAAAATTTTCTTTACTTTGCTTTTATTTTTCAAAATAAGAAAATTATATAATTTACTACAACAGTAACAACAACAAAAAAACCAAAAAAAAAAAAGAAGAAGAAGATAAACAATAAAAACATTATTTGTTATTAACAACAATCCATCATTTAAGATCCCACAAAAATAGACTCACGCGATTGAAGATGGGGTTTTTTCGTTTCCTCTAAAACATACAACAGCAACTACAACAGTTGTAATAACAATGGAATGGTAGGGACGACAACGATGACGTTTATAAAGGAATTGAATGAACATTTTCCAAAGACAGACAGAAACCCTAAATGCTTGCCATCAACGATGCTAATAAATGCAACAACTACTACCACTACTACTACTACTACTGCTGGTGCTGCTGCTTCAAAAACACAACCAACAATCAACTACCACTTCCAGTTTCATTCATCATCACAAATTGATGTTCGGCTCGGCTCCCCCATGTAGGAAGCAACTTTTAATGGCAGCCTTCAACTTCCACGACAAGTGACAGTCGTTCGTATACAAACGAAGAAGAAGGCAATTGGTTGGGCTGCTGGGCTCATCTTTAAATAATAAAATTTTGGGAAAAATACCGGCTGGCTCTCAACAACAGTAGTTAGTCTGAGATACAGTCATTGCTAGGGTTAATGATAATGACAGTGATGGTGCCAATGATGATCATGATGATAATGATGACAATAATGAGGAATTAGATGAGCATCACTGTTGTTATAACTATTAAATGTTGTAAACAAAAGAAAAACAAAAATATTCCATGCGACAATCAGAAATACATACACACACACACACAGACAGACAGACACGGATAGACATGCTAAAGTCAAGATCAAAAGTCATGGGAATCTCACATAATACAACACAACACAACACAGCACAACACAACACAATGGCAACACAATGGCAAAATAGCAAACGTTATAACACAGCAACAACAACAATTGCACTTTTACACTCAATTGTAATCATCCATCACACGTACAAGCTCACTTCACTATACTGCACTTCACTTCACTTACTCTTTGATTCTTCACCTATACACTCTGGAAAAACGGCAGACAGAAGTAATAAAAAATGAAAACCAAAAACAAATTATAATAAAAGTAACAACAACAATAACAATTACAAATACAAATAAATTGTTTTTAAATTTAAATATGTACGTGTGTATAGTAGTGATAGTAGTAGAGAGTATACAATGCCATGTTATTGTTTGCTGGGTTAGTTCAACAACAACAACAACAACCCCCTTTAAACATGATAAATGTAACATACAAAAACAACAACAAAATTTTTTTTGATTTTTGTTTTTAAATTTAAAAAAAAAAAATATTTTACAATACAATTGCATGAGTTTTTTTTTATTTTATTTGCCGGTGTTTTTATTACCATTGTTATTACTCTTGTTGTTGTTGTTGCATTTGTTGTTTACAACTTCTATTCAGAAACGATTAAACCATACATACTCATACGGATTAAACAACAACATAAAATGATTATAAATTGTTAAATTGTTTAAAGTGGTAGGTACGTACATAGGTACTGCTGTGGAGGAGGTTTTTTTTTTTTTTTAAATTTCAATGAAATTTTTATTTTTAATGCCCATATTTGGCACATACGATTACAGTGTAGAAAAGAAATGTAGGGAAAGGAAGTTGGGATATAATAAAGAGATTAAATTTTCATCAGCTTAAGCAATTATTATAAATTGCAACACCATTGCCTCGTGTCTTGCGTTCTCTAAACTTTGTGGCAATTCATTTGTGTCTATGGAACGTCCTACTTTAATATACGAAAGGATCCACTCCTAAGGCTCAAGCTTTTTTTTGCATTTCCACAGCTCAAGATATAGCAAAAATAGTTGAACGTATATGCAGAATATTTACTTAAACGATTATTTCATATCCTGTCATATGCGTTTCTTCTTCAACGTGTCCCGACAAATTTTAAACGATTATCTTCAAACAGATACTTTTATCACAATTTCGTTCTTCCTCTTTTGCAATTTACTCCAGGTTCATTATCGAAACATATTTTTACGGGAACACAGTCGCCCTAAAGCAAGGTGTGATGATTAATCCACAATAATTGTTACACTTTAATGCCTCAAACTGGTACATTATCAATACATCTTTGGTACATTGTCGTGGCCAAACCCTTATTATATTTGTTCTTTAACTTAAACTCATATGGCTCATGATTTATCCGATGCCCATAGTCGCTGGCAGGTCAATTCCAAGAAGAGCTACAGCTAAAATCTTACTTTTAAGTTGTTTGTTCAGGCTGAAATACCATCTGTTAGCAAGTAATAGTATTCGTCTTATCTCCAAAATATCTAATGTCGTTAGTTTTACTTGTGATTGTAAAAATATAGCAAACCTATCAGGGTATCGGGAAATTATAGTTACCAACGTTCACATGGATTCCTTATTCATTGAAAATATCATAACTGAGTCTCAGCCTTATTTACTGCCATAACCACCTCCATCGAGTTCTTTTCAATATTTACAAAGGTCACAGTTACTTGTGCCTATGTTTGAACAGTGCTATCTGGATCATGGGAGTACGAGAGTGACATGTGTTTGCAGATGAGAATTATGCTCATGCTTAAAATTTTTTCATACAAAATGTTGAAAAGATCACACATCAAACTATAATCCTGCACGAAACAGCATCTGTTCTACGATATGTTGGAAATGTCATTTAATATTTTAACTGATTATCTCTCTCGCATTTAGAACAGTCATTCAACAGATTGAATCCAGCGATGACAGCATTATAAGCAATTTATTTGCTGATTTTTTTTCCACAACTTATTCGGATGCAACTTATAATGATTCCATTGAGTATCCCTTTAAAATAAATACAAATTCCACTGTGTCAATATCTTTAATCAATGTTCCTGCTATTTCTATGGAATTAAGAAAACTGAAGTTCTCCTATAACTTTGGGCCTGATAACATTCCTAGTAGCATTTTAATTAATTGCGCCGACGCCATAGCTGTTCCACTATCATACTTATTTAACAAATCGATTAAATGTGGTTATTTTCCTAACGTTTGGAAGGATTCATTCATTATTCCGTTGTTCAAATCAGGAAATAAATCCGATGTTACAAATTATCGTGGTATTGCAAAACTGAGCATAATTCCAAAATTATTTGAAAAAATGATTACTGATGATTTATGTTATCAAGTTTCTACCTTGCTATCTCCTTATCAGCACGGTTTCAGAAAGAAGTGTTCTACAACAACAAACCTGCTTCATCTTTCAACAGTTGTTTATCGAGGATTTTTTCATCAACAACAAACAGACGTTATCTACACGGATTTCAGCAAGGCTTTTGATAAAGTCAATCATGTACTTTTGAGGAGGAAACTTTTTTTAATGGGTTTTACTGATCTTAGTTTAAAATGGATTTACTCATATTTAACCAACAGAAAACAAACCGTACTTTTTAAAAACTGCAGCTCCAGAAGTATTGAAGTCCTTTCTGGTGTACCACAGGGTAGTCATCTTGGACCGCTTCTGTTTTCATTGTTTATTAACGACTTACCTGATATTATTTACTATTCCAACATCCTAATGTACGCTGATGACGTAAAAATTTTCCTAAGTTATCGCCAAATTTCCGATCAAAAACTTCTTCAAAAAGACCTAAATTCGTTTCATTTATGGTGTAATTTAAATTTAATGCAGCTTAATCTCAAAAAATGTAAATACATGAGATTTGTAAGAAAGAATCCGATTCCTGCAAACTATGCATTTGATGGATATGAGCTTGAGCTTGTAGATAACTTCCTGGATCTAGGAGTTCTACTCGATCCGAAACTAAATTTTATTCCGCACATAGCTATGACAGTAAATAAAGCTAGGAGTGTACTTGGTTTTATAAAACGGTGGGCAAAAGAATTTAACGATCCTTATGTTACTAAGTCGCTCTACACATCTCTTGTAAGGCCTATACTCGAGTATGGATCCATAATATGGGATCCTCTATATAAAAAATATTCCGACGTCATCGAATCTGTACAAAAGCAATTTCTGTTGTTTTGTCTCCGAGGACTGAATTTTAATCCCACAAGTTTACCATCTTATTCTGCCAGACTTGCATATTAATCAAACTTCCGACACTTAAAAGCCGCAGAACTATGTTAAATATCTCGTTCATATTCAATATAATTACTGGTGATATTGGCTCCAGTTTTTTAATTCATAACATCTCATTTAATGTTCCTCAACGTCCGTCACGTCATTTTTCCCCATTATCAATTCAATTTTTTAGATCCAACTATGCTGGTGCTGATCCAATAAGGAGAATGTGTTCTGAATTTAATAAATTGTATATGATAATTGATTTTTCATTATCAAATAATGTTATAAAAAATAATGTAATTAAATATTTAAATTCTTAGTTTTTTTTTTTTTTAGTATTTTAATATTGTAATGTAACTTAATTGCCTGCAAGGTGAATTTCCATAGGCAAATAAATAAATAAATAAATAAATAAAATAAATAAAACACAGCATTATCATGTTTAGAAAATACCAATGGTGGGTAACATGTGATTTGTTTTCGGTGAATCTTTTCCAAGCTTTAGCGTGGTGTAAATATTTCATCGAGGGACGTTTTGTCAAGTCTAAATCCACACTAGTGTTGTGCAATTATCTCAATTCGTTCACATAAAATGCTCGATAGCATCTTTTTTATAATGGGAGAAAGATTGATACCTACATATGTACATAAGTGGCATAAACTTGTCTCCTTTTGTGCATACAGTTGTGTACATATTTTTATTCTTCCAACCGAAAGGCAATAACAATATCAACCTTGTCATTTGCCAGACAGACCTTAGTCTGTGATCAAATCAAAGGTATCTGCAGCATTTCTATCTTCATTATCACTGTTTGTAAAAGTGATCTTTCCAAAACCTAAGTACGTACACTGAAAAAAAGAATCAAGCCATCCGGGCTTGAATCAATCCATATCGGTCACAATAGTACGGTAAGTACGGTTTGGCTTGAATCAAGTACAAAAGAGTTGAATCAAGCCCGAATCAGCCAAGTACAAAAGTGTTGATTTTAGCGCGATTTAAGCCTTTTTGGGATCAAAGTGATCTCATCATGTATTTGGTTTAAGCATATTTTTTCTTGATTTAAGATCGAATTCGTAATTGATTCAAGAGAATCAGAAGTTGAAGTAATCCTTAAGCGCACTTGTTTCAAGAATTATAAAGTTGATTTAGGCTAGATTAACTTATAAATGGGATCGAATTGAGGCAAATCGTACTTTATTCGAGCACAATGAACTTGATTTAAGCCCTAAATTATACTTGATTTAAACCTAAATTTATCCAAAAACAAGCTTGTTTCAAGAATTCTGAACTTGATTTAAGCTCGAACTCGTACTTGATTTAATCCTAAAATCGATTGATTTGAAAAAAATGCAAGTCATCTACACAGAAAAATGCAAGTCATCGACCGGAATAATCCAAGTCATCCAAGTATACACTTTCTGAATCAGTCATCATATTTGCAGAAACTAATATGTGAACAAAACCTTCTCTCTGACGATTCACTTTTTGATAAAATTTTGATCGAATATTTTTCATCCTAATGGTACTTTTTTTCTTGTTATTTTCTGTTATTGCATAGAGTAATGTAATACATTTTAACTACTCAAGTTAAATAGAACGCTAATGGAATAGCTAATGGAATATTTTTTATTTATCCATTAAAATTTTAAAAATTTACCACATTAAACTCGCCTAATAGAATCATAATATATTGGTAAAGAATAACGACTAGAAAAATATGAAAAAATTATGTCTTGTATAGGGTTCGCCAAATAACTTTTTTTTTTTGATAATGCTTTAAAAAAAAACCTACTGAATATTTTCTCAAATTTCTTTTTTTATTTGAAAGTACAATCCTTCCGGTTAATAATGGAAAATAATTTCATTCAAATCGCTGCCTCGGCTGGTCATGCAGTAGCCTACACGATCCGTCCAATTTTTAAGCACATTATCGATTGTGTGCAGCTGTATTTCACCAATGGCTTCACGAATATTGTCCTTTAAAGTGTCAATTGTCTCTGGCTTGTCGGCGTAACACTTATCTTTAACGGCACCCCACAAATAATAGTCCAACGGTGTCAAATCGCAGCTCCGAAGTGGGCAAACGACATCAGCTCTGCGGTTGATAATGCGATCTTCAAAAACAGGGCGCAAAACATCGAGTGTAGCTTCGGCTGTGTGGCACGTAGCGCCGTCCTGCTGAAACCAAATGTTGCCAATATCCTCCTCTTCAATTTTTGTGAACAAAAATTCGTTCATCATGGCCCGATAACGATCGCCATTGACTGTAACGGCCACTCCTTGCTCATTTTCGAAGAAAAATGGCACAATTATGCCTCTGGACCAAAATCCGCACCAAACAGTGACTCGTTTTGGGTGCGTCGACTTTTCAATGTATGCCTGCGGGTTTTCTGTGCCCCAAATGCGACAAGTTTGCTTGTTTACATACCCGCCAAGATCAAAATGAGCTCCATCTGAAAAGATGATTTTTTTTTTGCCAAAATCGGCATCTTCTGTAAGTCGATCGCGCAGGCCCACTTAGCGAAGCGAAAACGCATTGGATGGTCAATTGGCTTCAACTCCTGAATCAATTGGACTTTGTATGGCGTCATAGCAAGGTCTTTATGCAAAATTCGTCTCAATCATGTCTCCGAAATGTTCAATTGTTGAGAACGACGGTGAATTGATGTTGATGGCGCTTCACGCACACTTTCTGCCACAGCAGCAATATTCTCGGGTGTACGCACTGTTTTTGGCTTTTCACACTTTGGTTTATCGATGAGGATGCCAGTTTCTTTTACTTATTTCACAAGATAACGAACGTACGGAGCTGACGGTGCTTCTCTTCTTCCAAAATCCGTACGTAATTTTCGCACACATTCTGCAACATTACCATGATTTTCAAAGTAATGTCGCAATATTTCCCAGCGTTGTTCAAGCGTATACACAACCATATTCGTTCAGCGGAAGGATAAAACTAATTAACTGTCAAATCAGACATGAGCTAAGTGTTACCACTCACGAAATAAGCACTAGTTGAAAAAAAAACGTTAGATGGCGAACCCGATATTTATGTAGCGGAAACATTTTTTTTGTTTAGGCACTGTAAACTGCATTAACAGTGTTGACACACATTGTAATGAAAAGCACTGACTTACCATCGAGCATGTATTTGGAAAGATCCTCTTCGCCCTTTTGTTGGGATTCCTCAGCAAAGACTTCCATGTTTAGCAATTATTATTTATTTTATTTTATTTACTTATTGTTGTTGTTGTTGTCTATTGATGTTTTCACTTCGTATTGTTTTAATTTTTCTCTATTTTTTTTTTGGAGGAAACAATGCAAAGTTTTTCTTCTCTCTTTAATTGTAAATATTGGCTTACAATTGTTTTCTTTATTTTTCTCTTTTTTTTTTTTTGTTTTTTATTTTTTATTTTAATTTTTCATTTTTTTTTTGGCTTTGTTTGTTTTGTGTCTGAAACGGAAAATCAAATATTGGAAGTACAACCAACCAACACACAATTTGTAAAATTTTTTTTTTTTCAAATTTCAATTTTATTTTGTTGCTTATTAGTTACAGTTGTTGTTGTTGTGTTGTTGTGTTATTGTTGTTGTTGTTGTTAACAGTTAAAATTTATATTTTATTGTTATTGTTTTAAGGGCTGACATTTGTGGAACACACGTGTCTACAGCATTAGCACTGATTTTGTTTTTTTTTTTTTTCTTTGTTTTATTCTCCTGTTAACACTTTCAATTTGTTGCGCTGGCGAGTGAATCTTAGTTGTTAAAATCAAAAATTGAAATTTTCGTCTCAGTACATGTTGTTGTTGTTAATCGTGCCTTTTTTTTACAAATAATCACGTAATTTCATAGTCTTTTATTGTATTTACATTTTATTTATTGGCTTTGATTTATTCAATCACTAGAAGAAAAATAGAAATCACAAGTTTGACAAAAAAACAAAAAATTTTATCATGACATTTTTGCAAACGAATTTGAGTTTGAAATTGAAATTCAAATTCAAATTCATACTCAAATATATTTTTACACGCTTCATACATGAGCGTATAAATAAACATTTAAAATCAAATAAAACGTTTAAAAAAACATGAATAAGTTGTTGTAGTGGAAAGACAAAAGAAAAATATTCAACATTTCATATACCAACCAGATTATGGTATTTACTTTCGGAATGGACAATTCTAAACGAAAACCAGTCAGTCCATATCAGAACTCGAAAAGGTAGCATTTAGCATAGATTTAAACCTTTAATTGCTAGTGCAACATAGGGCCTCAACAGATGATTTCAATTAGTTCCACGATTAACCTTCTTAATGTAACTCCTACTATATCTAGAGGACTATACTCGTACGACTATAATCGTATGCCCTAGCCAACTAGAATTGTGGATTCATATCCAGTTATGAGATTGTTCTACAGGGGGCGTTAAAGAGCTTCAGAAAAACCCTCAGAGTGTTTCGAATTGAGGAACTTTCCGCACTGCCAAGATAAGTCCGTTCTTTGACCATGCTCCATTAGTTATCACCAGTAGATGTCAAGACTGGTCTAGTAGGTAGTGTGTTGGCTTGTTTGACATGAGGCCAGAGTTCAAACCCCTGGTCAGATATCACCAACTCAACGAAATATGAAAAAATATTTCTTCGGCGATTTCCTCTCAGCAGATTTCTGACAAAAACTCCAAGAGTAAAGAAAAAATTGCCATGAAAAAGTTTCTTAAAAATCTGTCGTTCGGAGTCGACTTTAAGGTCTAGGTGTCGCCATAGTCATGTATAAAAATTAACACGCACAACATAAGTGATGTTAGAAACTAGGTCGTAATCCTGACTGAAGGTTTGCAATGACCAATCATGTATGTATGTCCTACATCCAGTTAGGAGGTGGGGTTCGATAGGTTTTGTATAAGAGATCAACACAAAATATAAAATTCTTGCAGGCCAATATATTTCAAGGATTAATCTGAGCCATCGGTTAGGTTCCCACTGTCATAATTTAGGACTGATTTGAGTTTTGATTATATATACTATAACTTTAGAAAAAGTTAGGTTAGGTTGAAGGAGATGAGATCAACTACAATACATACATACATAATTGGTCATTACAACACTTCAGTCAGGATTATGGAACTAGTTTCTCAAACCACTTATGTTGTGTGTGTTAATTTTATACATGAGTGTTAGGACCAGCAGTTTAAAGTCGACTCTGAACGACATATTTTTGAGAAACTTTTCATGGCAATTTTATTGTAACTCCCAGAGTTTTTTTGCCAGAAATCTGTCGAGAAGAAGTCACCGAAGAAATCCTAATATATATTATAAATCTTTCTGTAAGTCTGTTTTTTTGTTTGTTGGTTTGTTTGTTAGCCAATCACGCCTGAACGCCTGGCGTCCCAAAAGGGGAGAAAAAATGGGACAAAGGGAGAAAAAAATGGGCAAAAATTAGTACTTTATGCATAAATGGTGTAATTTATCTGTTTTATAGGTAATTTTTTACGATTTAGCTTGGTTAAGTTTCCCAAATAGCTATTGGAGGTGTTCCGTTTCTAAAGTTGAACCAAAAGGGGTCCAAAAAGGGGGAAAGGGGCCAAAAACGGGCAAATTGAGTGCATAGCCAATCACGCCTGAACGCCTGGACCGATTTTCTTGAAATTTGGGATATAGATCGAGCTTTTGTCGGTGCAGGTTATAGGCAATAAATCTTTTCAAAATTTTGACCCAAAGGGGAGAAGAAATGGGACAAAGGGAGAAAAAAATGGGCAAAAATTTGTACTTTATGCATAAATGCTGTATTTTATCTGTTTTAAAGGTATTTTTTACGATTTAGCTTGGTTAAGTTTCCCAAATAGCTATTGGAGGTGTGCCGTTTGTAAAGTTGAACCAAAAGAGGTCCAAAAAGGGAGAAAGGGGCCAAAAACGGGCAAATTGAGTGCATATTTAGGATTTAGAGTATTCAAAAAACTGAGTTGTTTGTTAAACCGGTTTCCGAATAATTTGAAAAATTGCATTTTTTAAGAAACCGGTTTCGAAACCGATAAACCGGTTTTTTATTTATTGCTATTTTTAATGCAAAAATGACCCAATAATAATTTTTTTTTTAATTTCAAGAAAAAATCACTGTATTTTTTTTTAATTTAAAAACATTTTTAATTTCTTAAACCAATCCAAACTACATAACCCGCGTAACGCCGGGTACAATCTGCTATTTTTTTTCATATTTTCGTTTTTATCTCTGACCTGGGGTTTGAACCGTAGCCTTACGTCTAGACTATGCTCTATATCTGTCGTCTGCAAATGAGGGAATGCAAATTTGCCAACACTTTCCATGGAAAAACATTTTTTATAGACTAATGATGGGTATAAACAATTCGACTCAGCCGAATAGTATTAAATTTAAGGAATTTCACTATGTTTTCTTTATTCATTCATTATAGTATTTTAATATTTTTTTATAATTAATAAAAACTTGTTGTTTATTAATGAAATATTTTTATTTTTTTTTTTTAAGTTTTTAAAATGTAATTGTTTTCATGTTAAAAATTCATATTGCAGTACGATTGATTGATTGTTTCTCGTTAAAATGATGATTTCATTGTTAATTTCTATTCATTAATTTATTAATTGCTGATATTGTTGCTTTTAAATGGCCAACAACATATGAATTAAACAATTGCCAGTAATCAGCAGCGATTATATTTCTTTTTTTCACACAATCTCTTTGGTAAAGTTTTTTACTAAAAATTTAAAATTTTTTTGTCAAAAAAATTGTTTTTTTTTTACTAAAATTTTTTTAATTTTTTTACATAAAATTTAAATTTTTTTTGCTAAATATTTACATGTGAACTTTTTAAATTATTTTGTTTTTTTTTTTTTTTGTTTACTTGTGCATCACCTTGAAAAAAATAAAAAGAACAACAAAATATTTTTTATTTTTTGAAATTTTTTTTTTGCAACAAAATAAATTAAGACCAACAACAAATCCAAAAAAAAAAAGAAAAATGTTCAAAAACATAAAATGGTAACCAAATAAACTCCAAAACAAGAAAAAATAAATTGAAATATAACGATAGAAACTCCCAATAGGAAATTGATAGCGCAAAGCATACAGTGAGCGTCAAAAGAAAGTGTACAGTAAGGATAAAAATTCTAATAATTCACCAAAATCAACTTTTACCACCTAAGGACAATACCCAAAAAATTTGACAATATTTCGAAATTTTTTGTTATTTTTTTTTTTTTCAAATTTATAAACTGGCAATGAAACAATTTAAAATAAAAATTACGATAATTTATTTATATACATATTTTTTTTAATGGACAGTTTCTTTTGACGCTCACTGTATTTTCAGACTTTAAAAGATTTCGCAATTAGAAAAGACTCAAACTCGTCTAAAGCTTGTCACTCGTACAGGTAGTTTCCGACTTACGACCGTTCGACTTACGACCATTTTTTTCCAATTTTTTTTTATAGAAAATACTTAAAGACAAATATGTAGTTGCGGGGAATCCCTAAAATATATGAGAAAAATTAAAAAAAAAAGTAAAAAAATTCGATTTACATACATATTTCAGTACAAACAATACATTACATTAGCTAAGTCGGAATTTTTTTAACTGAATAATTTTATATCCTCCCAAAAATGGCTGGAACTAGTAAATAAAGTTAGAATTATATCAATTTTGGATAGTTTCACTTCTCCTGACCCTCAAAGTTAGTAGTACAGTATGTAATTTTTTTCTTAAATTTTTTTTTTTATGAAATTCGACTTACGACTCAATCGACTTACGACCGATGACAGAGGAACCTATCTCGGTCGTAAGTCGGGGAATACCTGTACTTGCATTTGGCATCAGAGATCAGTAATGAGTATTTTAAAAAAGATGAGTTGAATCGAATCATACTCATAAATCTTAATACTTTCGATACGCATTCATACTTATTTTAATATCATGGAACCCATATACTCATTTTCAAAGTTTGAAGTACTCATCATATTCATTCTTAACAACACACGTATGATGTTGTTGATTTCGACTCTGCATAACTCAACACATATGCACGAATCACAAAATAAGTATGATACGCGTACGAAGACTAAAATACTCACTAAATGGTTGTGTGTTTGCTCTGCTTCCTGCTCTGTCTTTTTTGCTTACGAGTGTTTTTCTTTTTTTTTAAATGCAACACCAACTAAGACTGTAAATATTGATGAATGATTCAAGTCACTCGAATCATTTATAAGTATTATAAGAGTATTTTTCTAAAGTTATGAATCTAAATGAGTATGAGATGCTTATGAATCAAGCATATTTCGAATGGTATGAGTTTGATGTACAGGGTGGCTGATATATTTTTTTAATTTTTTTTTTTAATTTTATTCTTCAAAAGCGAAAAATATTGGAAATAACATCAAATTTTAGAATCAGTTTAGATTTGTTCGAATTGGCCACCTTTGGTACGAATTATGGCCTTCAAACGGCCGACAAAGCCATCACAGGCTGCACGAAAGTGGCTCTGCGGTATTTTGGCCCCTTCCCAGCGAAGCGTCGTC
Source organism: Sarcophaga caerulescens (assembly GCA_927399465.1). NCBI lineage: Eukaryota > Metazoa > Arthropoda > Insecta > Diptera > Sarcophagidae > Sarcophaga > Sarcophaga caerulescens. Next base: position 18,565,360 of record OV656873.1, read on the forward strand.
TTGAGATGATCGACACTTTGGTATTTTTTAGTGAGAACCTTACTCTCCAAAATGCCCCAGGCGCAAAAGTCCATCGGATTGAGATCCGGAGATTTTGGTGGCCATTGTGCGGTAGAAATGAAGCGAGGAACCTCCTTTTTAAGACATTCTTGGTTGACACGTGCTGAGTGCGGTGGTGCTGAGTCCTGTTGGAATGTCCATGGTCTGCGGCCGAAATGTTTGTCTGCCCAGGGCTTCAATACTGTCTTTAAGACATTTTCCCGATAATATTCGGCATTTATTTTGACCCCACAGTCGATGAATACGAGCGGGGAGCGACCATCGGCCGTTACGGCGGCCCACACCATTACCATCGGCGGCGCTTGAGTTCTGGTGGCCAATCGCAGGTGTAAATTTTCAGCTGACCTCTTTGGCAAGTAAACCCGATCATTTGGTTTGTTCACAAACTGCTCAATTTGGAATGGCTTCTCATCGGAGGAAATCAAATTCGGTAACTGGCCACTTTCGTTCAAGCGAAGTAACTCCTTGGCTCTTTCCAGTCTAACTTTTTATTGTCCATCGGTGAGCTCTTGCAATTTTTGGAACTTCAATGGCTTTAGTCCAAGCACATTTTTCAATATGTGTTGCATCCGTTCAGAAGTCGCCGTGGTCTAGTAGGTAGTGTGTTGGCTTATTAGACGTAAAGCCAGGGTTCGAGCCAGGCCAGACATCAAAACAAAATACAAAAAGTATTTCTTCGGCGATTTCCTCTCAGCAGATTTCTGGCAAAAACTCTGAGAGTAAATAAAATTGCCATGAAAAGTTTCTCAAAAAATCTGTCGTTCGGATTCGACTTTAAACTGTAGGTCCCGCCACTTATGTATGAAATTAACACACACAACATAAGTGGTGTGAGAAACTAGGTCAATAATCTTGACTGAAGGGTTGTAATGACCAATTATGTATGTATGTTGCATCCGTTCTCGCGATATGTTCAGCTCACGAGCAATTTTTCTACCACTGCGGCGTGGATTTCGATCAAATCTGGCCTTCACTTTTCGGATCATTTCTGGTGTTGTTACCGTTTTTTTTTTCGTCCACTTTTTGGACGCGATGCAACACTGCCAGTATCACGGTAACGAGCAATGGTACGAGAAACAAAAGATTTATTCACATTTAAATGCTGGAGGACTCTAACGATAGCCACCTGTGGTTTTCCAGCCAAATATAAAGCAATCACACTATCACGCTTGAATTCCATCACGAATAACTTTTTTTCTGAATGCAATAGATCAAAATGCTTTTGTAAGCTTGTAAATAATAAAATGAACTGTCACTGGAATAAATCTGTCAGCTGTCAGACGAGCGGTTTACAAATGATAACAACCTGAATGAAGTTGGTTGCAATACATATCAGCCACCCTGTAAATGTTGTACGCATACTCATAGCAACCTGTACTTATAAGTCAACATTGTAGTGAGTATGAATAAATCAGAGTATGTACATAGTTAAATTTCAATATTGTTGACTCACTTATATTATATAAATTTCATAAGTGCTTATGAGTAGCAAAAAAAACGATTAATTGCTATCTCTGATAATCAGCACACTCAACTTTTATCACTTAATGAGAGTGCCCGAAAAAAATTTCACAATATTTCGAAATTTTTTTTAATTTTTATTTTTTTGTTTCAATTTTAAAAACTGCTAATGAAAAAATTTTAAAATAAAAATAACGATTAATTTATTAATGTACACTCAAACCTCGTTTTATGCGATTAATTCGTTTCGCAAAAAATCGCATAATTCAAATTCGCATAAAACGATAGGGATTTAAATAAAAAAGCGCATAAATTCAAATTTAACCCTTAAAATTCAAACAAAATCGCATATAAAAACTCAACAAAAAATTAATCCCTTGTTGAAACCATACGAGTACAATATAAGGAAAAAGATAGGAAATAAACAACAACTAATACAAAATTCCAAATAATGAAGAAAATACATAATGTTTCAATAAATAAAAAATATAATATTACTCCATGTCCATAGCATTTGAATAATACTTCATACATCAGAACCGGAAATGCCGAAAAAATTTAAAGATAGTAGTAACTTTGTTACGAACAACACATTTTTTTGGATTTTAATATTCAATATTTCCTTAAAATCGTTTTTGCAAAGAAAAAATTTGAGAATTTTGAAACCGCATAAATTTGAATTCGCATAAAATAAATTCGCATAAAATAAATTCGCATAAAACGAGGTTTGAGTGTATATACATGCATATGTATATATTTTTTAATGGACACTTTCTTTTGATGCTTACTGTATATACTTTAGAAAACTTTGAAAACATTTAAACTCCTCTTAAAATTGTCACACATACTTGCATTTGGTACATTTCCTATTGGGTTTTATTATATATTTTTTGTTTATCTTTTTTTAGCCAAAGTGACACAATGGTAATAAATCAACAATTTAACAACAAAATAAAATAAACAACAAGAAACAATTGTTAAAAACGTTTTAAAGCAAATATTTGCCAAATCACTTCTCAATGTGAGCCCAATAATGAAAAGTACATACAAAATTGAAAGAAAAAAAAAAAAAAAAAAAAAAAAATGCCAAAGCAGCAACAACATTTGCAACAAAATACTTAAAAAGACAATAAAAACAAAAAAAACTTAACAACTTGGCTAAGAAAAAAACAAACATACTAAGCCGAAGAAAAAGAGTCACAATGTTTGCAAAAATCATGTCATTTGAATGCTCATAAACACGAATTCCAAGCAATTGATGACTTCATGCATTTGACGGTTATTTGTTGAGTCTATTGATTGAATTTATTTTTTAACTCTCGCCTCTCTCTCTCTCTCTCTATCCGTCAATAATAAAATTTTTTATTTAAAATGCAAAATACAAAACGAATTAATACAACGACGAATGCGTTATAAAATTTAATATTAAAAATGCGTGACACACACACACACAAAATAATTGATAAACACTGTACTAGTAGTCTTTCTTTAGAAATCGTATTTCGTTTTCCAAGAATATCTTTTTATTTTTCAAGCTTTTCAAATGATAAATTATGCTTTAAATGCATAAGACTCATGCAAATGTTGCACTACAAGACATTTTTACAAATATAACACATACGCCCGCCTTCTTATTCCAGACCATATGGAAAGCTGATAAGCATTGCGCAAACCCCATATTAAATAACTTAGACTTGCGATTTTGTTTTCTGGACTTTAATCACAAATTACGAGAATATTTATAAAACTAAAGCTGACAGTTTTTTATATTTTAAATGATAATGGTTATGCTAGTTTTTTTTTATCGTTTCTTAAGTGAATGACCCAAGATATCTTTATGGGTGAAAGAGTGGACTGCATCTTAAAGTAACGTACAGATTATGCTGTTTCATATCTTAGACAACATTCAGGCTTTACTTTTGCTACTAAATCTTATGAAACTTGTACAGTTTTTCAACAAGCACAAGCCGGCAAGCATCCTAACCAGAGATCAACAATGAGTATTCAAAAAGATGTGTAGAATCGAATCATACTCATAACTTCTGATACTTAAACGCATTAATACTTATTTTAACATCATGGAACTTACTCTACTCATAATCAAAGTTTGAAATACTCATCATATTCATACTTAACAACACACGTATGATGTTATTGACTCTCCATAACTCAACACATATGCACGATTTACAAAATAAGTATGATTCGCATACGAACACTAAAATACTCATTAGAAGGTTGTGTGTTTGCTCTGCTTGCTGCTCCGTCTTTTTTGCTTATGTGTCTTTCTGCTTTTTTTTTTTTTGTAAATGCAACAATAACTAAGACTGTAAATTTTGATAAATGATTCGAGTCACTCGTATCGATTCGTATTATAAGTATTTTTCTAAAGTTATGAATCTGAATGAGTAGGAGGCTTATGAATCAAACATATTTTAAATGGTATGAGTTTGATGTCAACGTTGTACTCATACTCATTGCAATCTGTACTTATAAATCAACGTTGTAGTGAGTATGAATGAATCAGATTACATAGTTAAATTTCAATATTGTTGACTCACGTATATTCAAAATTTCTTGAGTGCTTATGAGTAGAGAAAAAACGATTCATTGCTGATCTCTGCTTCATATTAAATAAACGTAAGACAGTATTAAAAATTTTCCAAGGAAATAATATTTATTTTAGAGTTACTAACCACTAAACATTTAGTTTATTTAGTTAATAACAGTATAATAAAGTTTTTATCTCAGTAGTAGACTTATATAACTCTCTAATATGATGACTTATTGAATGTAAATACACTAGAGCCCCGACATGCGTCGTTAATGGGGACCGGAGAATTGCGACGCAAATCGAAACGACGCAAATCGAAACAACTTTTTCTATACAAATGCATCGAAATTTAATTCATTGGGACCGAGAATTCAAACGAAAGCAAAATGAATGAGTAATGAAAACATATTTCATTATTTTATTTAGTTCAACAAATGTTTTTTAATTATTATAAAGAAATAACAAAACAATAAACAGAGTTGCAAGAATTTTAAAATTGAAAAAAAAAAATTCTAAATATGTACCACAATACAAATACTAAAATGGTAGTACGCAATGCTGCAAGAAAAAAATTAAACGTATGTAGCGTCGCAAATCGAAATTTAAACGACTCAAGTTGGGATTAGAACGACGCAAATCGAATCGACGCTAATCGGGGACGAAACGACGGAAATTTAATCGACGCGAATTGAAATTGCAACAACGCAAGCTGAGTTTTGTCAATTTTTAAAAAGCGACGCAAATCGAAACGACGCAAATCGGATCGACGCAAGTCGGGGCTCTAGTGTATAATTAAACTTACATGAATTATTAGCCTTTAACTAATGGGGTTTATATTAAACAGTATGTATACACAACCTGAAAGCCTTGATACCCGCGTTGTGTTAAATCTAAACAATATTTGCAGTTAGATACTCTCACTTTATAGTTCATACTAAGTGTGAAAATATTAAAAATAAAATATATTTTTATTTGTTTTATAATTTTTGTGGTTTTAAATAAAATATATTAATAAACTATCACTCGCACTCTTACTCACTCTTTCTCACTCTACAAACACACATTCCACAGTGATTCATTCATGCAAAGAAGATTGAATAAAAATCAAATTAGAATCGAAACGAATCGAATATGAATTTAATATTCCTACGTACAGTGAGCGTCAAAAGAAACTGTCCATTAAAACAAATATATACAATATTTATTAATTTATTAATTACAATACAATTACAAATTATATTCTAATTATATACGAGCTGAGTAACTTCGACCATGTGCTCGGTGTAGTGTCACAGACCAGAGCCTCTGGTGGGAATCGATCTCACGACCCTCACGCTAATAGTCTAGCACACTACCCACTAGATTACCAGGGCGCTCAACATATATATACAATAATAAATTACCGTTATTTTAATTTTAAAATTTATTAAAATTAATACAAAAAAAATACAAAATATTTCGAAATATTGTCAAATTTTTTCAGACACTCACCTTAAGTAGGAAAAGTTGAGTTTGGTGCAGAGATCGGCAATGAATCGTTTTTTCGCTACTCATAAGCACTTATGAAATTTTGTATATAAGTGAATCAACAATATTGAAATTTAACTATGTACTCTGATTCATACGTACTCACTACAACGTTGATTTATAAGTATAGGTTGCAATGAGTATGTGTTACAACGTTGACATCAAACTCATACCATTCGAAATATATTTGATTCATAAACCTCCTATTCATTTAGATTCATAACTTTAGAAAAATACTTAGAATACTTATAAAAGATACGAGTGACTCAAATCATTCATCAAAATTTACAGTCTTAGTTATTGTTGCATTTAAAAAAAAAAAGCAGAAAGACACATAAGCAAAAAAGACGGAGCAGCAAGCAGAGCAAACACACAACCTTCTAGTGATTATTTTAAAGTTCGTACGCGATTCATACTTATTTTGTGATTCGTGAAAATGTTAAGTTATGGAGCGTCGAAATCAACAACATCATATCGCTCCTTTATTGCAACATAGTCATATCTCAAAAAATTAAAAATTTGTAGTTACTTAAGCAAAACTGCTCTTTTAGACCTTCTGTACATGTTGAAAAAAAAAATCAGTTTTATATCCCAAGCTGAACCGAAGTTATAGCAAAAAGTGTTTGCGGCAATTAGATCATAGGACTTATGTCTTGAACAGGGACCGAAAATAACTGTTATTTTTGAATTTTTGATTAAAAAAAGCAACTGCAAGGAAATGTCGGAGAACAAAACCAAGTATACCATTTTGATTGTCTTGAACAAAATTTTTATAAAATGTGATGCTTTTTAAAAATCTGATTTTTATTTTTTAGAAAAAAAATAATAGTTATTTTTTGATTTTTATTTTTTCGAGCAAAAATAACAATTATTTTTGACTTTTACTTTTTCGAGAAGGAATAAAAGTTATTTTTTAATAAATTTTATGAATTCATCATGAATTAAAACAATAATAACTTTTATTTCTGCTCGAAAAAATAAAAGTCAAAAAATAACTTTTATTTCTGCTCGTAAAAATGAAAGTCAAAAATAACTGTTATTTCCACCCGAAAAAATAAAAGTCAAAAAATAACTTTTATTTCTGCTCGTAAAAATGAAAGTCAAAAATAACTGTTATTTCCACCCGAAAAAATAAAAGTCAAAAAATAACTTTTATTTCTGCTCGAAAAAATAAAAGTCAAAAATAACTGTTATTTTTGCTCGGAAAAATAAAAGTCAAAAAATAACTTTTATTTTTGCTCGAAAAAATAAAGATCAAAACATAATTATTATTTTCTGACTTTTACGATAAAAGTTATAACAGTTACGGTCCCTGGTCTTGAAAACTTAAATCGCATTTTGCCAAGTTCAAGTTTTTTTGAGATATGACTATGTTGCAATATAGGAGCGATATGTGTGTTGTTAAATATGAATATGATGAGTGTAGTCGCCCTAGTCTAGTAGGTAGTGTGTTGGCTTATTAGACGTAAAGCCCGGGTTCGTATCCCTGGTCAGGCACCAAAACGAAATATAAAAAAAAACATTTCTTCGGCAGCTGCCTCTCAGCAGATTTCTGGCAAAAACTCGGAGAGTAAATAAAATTGCCATGAAGAGCTTCTCAAAAATATGTCGTTCGGAGTGGACTTTAAACTGTAGGTCCCGCTGCTCATGTATAAAATTAACGCCCACAACATAAGTAGTGTGAGAAGCTAGGTCGAAATCCTGACTAAAGGGTTGTAACCAGAGATCAGCAATGAATCGTATTTTCGCTACTCATAGGTACTTATGAAATTTTGAGTATGAGTGAGTCAAGTATTAAAATTCAACTACTCTGATTCATTCGTACTCGCTACAACATTGATTTATAAGTATAGGTTGCAATGAGTATGAGTACAACGTTGACATCAAACTCACAACATTCGATTCATTGTTTGATTCATACGCCTACTCATTCAGATTCATAAATTTAGAAAAATACTTATAATACCTTCGAATGATTCGAGTCACTCGAACCATTCATCAAAATTTACAATAGTAGTTATTGTTGCATTTACAAAAGAAGAGAAAAGAAAAGACAAAGACAGCAAGCAAAGCACACACACAACCTTCTAGCGAGTATTGTGGTGTTCGTACTCGAATCATACTTATTTTGTGCTTTGTGTATATGTTGAATCATTGAGAGTCGAAATCAACAACATCGTGCGTATTGTTAAGTATGAGTACGATGAGTATTTCTAACTTTGAATATGAGTCGTATGAGTATGACATTAAAATAAGTATGAATGCGTATAAGTAGCTGAAATTATAAGTATGACTCGAATCTACTCATCGTTTTGAATACTCGTTGCTGATCTCTGATTGTAACGACAAATTATGTACATATGTATGATGAGTACTTTAAACTTTGAATATGAGTAGAGTAGGTTCCATGATATTAAAATAAGTATGAATGCGCAAAAGTATCAGAAATTATGAGTATGATTCAATTCTACTCATATTTTGAATCTCTGGTTTGGTGATTGTTAGAATTTTTATGCTTAGTGTACAGTTTCTTTTGAAGCTCACTGTATATTGAATAGTTTTTTTATTGTACAATAATAAGCTTTTTTAATCGCATTTTTTTTTTTTAGACAGCATTTTAAGAAAAATGTCTTAAATGACACGTAAATATTGAAATTCAATAAAAAAAAAATTTTAAGTAGAATTCACAACTGGTTGGAATTAACTTTTTTTTGTATACCTTCTAGTCGCTGTGGTTCATTGAAACTTTTTTTTTTTTTTTTTTTTTGTTTTTTTTTTTTTTGAAGATAAATCATGTGAACTTAATACGGAAGAATTTAGAAAATCTTTAAAGGAATGAATCGAAATGAATTGAACATTTAAAGCGTTTAATTTGTTGTCGTTGATAAAGTTTTTGAATTCTTTTTGTTTATTTTTTTCCAATTATTGTCACTTTATTAATGTGTCTTTTTTTTATTTTATTTTTTTTATTTTTTTATTGTAGGAATGCAACAATATAACCAATAATTCGAATTTAAAATCAGGGCTGCTGTAACAATAATAAGAAGCCAAGGGGTTTTATTTCCGGTTATACAGAAAAAAATTCGAATTTATTGTAAGAAAATAAACAAAATTATTAACATTTATTTAATATTCTTTAATAATTCACATTAAAAAATTATACACTGCTCTCCCATTCGTATTTTAATTAGAATTGAACTCCGACTGAATATGACTGTTATGACAAGCCAAGAACTTATTTACTTACAGTCAGCCGCAAAACTAAGAACACACTAGATTTTTTTTATTATATTCTATAAATTTTCTGTTGTTTTAACAATGATGTTATGACAATACTGTTGCATATTCCTGGCTTCAATGTTGCTCTTAATTTCTACGAGTCCAAATACAACATATTTGGTTCCGATAGACGACTCAGAGTATGGTGCAGAGAAGGGGAAGCTTTAAATCCGAAAAATGCGGTGAATACTGTGAAGCATGGAGGAGGAAGTGTCGTAGTATGGGGCTGTATGTCATCGTCTGGGGTTGGCAACATTGTTTTTATTGAAAATACAATGGACCAATATGTCTATTTAGATATTTTAAAAAATAATCTAAATGAAAGTGCTTCAAAATTGCGTCTAGCTGACGACTACTACTTCCAACAAGATAACGACCTGAAGCACACAGCCCGTAAAGTGCAAATGTGGATTCTTTATAACACCCCACATACCCTCAAAACCCCTCCACAAAGTCCAGACCTCAATCCCATAGAGCACTTATGGGAAATTTTAGAGAGAAATGTGCGAAAACACGAAATCCGGAACAAAGCACAACTAAAACAGGCTCTTTTGGAGGAGTGGAACAAAATAAGTGCCGAAACAACAAAATCGTTAGTAGGCTCCATGAATAATCGGTTGAAATCTGTACTAAAAAATAAATTATATCTTACTAAATATTAAAACGTGAAAAATTTGTCAGTTTTTAGAATAATATTTATGAATTTTACTTACTTTTGCGGTGTAAATATTTGAAGTTGCATTATTATTTTATGTATATATTCTCAATACCGAAACAAAGTTCCTTATTTTTTTTTGTTAGATTGAATTACTATATTTCATTTTTACTACCTTGAATGTTTTATTTTGTTTTTGTTAATGTAAATAAATTTTTTTTAAAAAAAACTTAAAAACTTATTGGTGTGTCCTTAGTTTTGCGGTTCACTGTACTTAATTCGTCAATACAACCCTTCAGTCAGTATTACGACCTAGTTTCTCTTACCACCCACTATGTTGTGTGTGTTAACTTTATACATGGGTAGCGGGACCTACTGTTTAAAGCCGACAGATTTTTGAAAATCTTTTCATGGCAATTTTATTTCACTCTCAGACTTTTTGCCAGTAATCTGCTAAGAACAAGTCGCCAAAGAAATATTCACCCTTATTCTGGTTGTCGTCATCGTCGTCGTCGTTACCAAAAATGATGTCGATAAAATCAGAGTCGACAAAATCAGAGTCGACACAACACAATATCGACGGCGTATTGGCTCGCAGAATACCAAATGTGTGTCCGACAGTCATCTATAACTGTCAATAACGACAAACAGAATACCAATTTTAAACTGTCGACGCAAGACGATGTCGACGACGACAACCAGAATAAGGGTGAATATCTTCTTTACCAGATTTCTGACAAAAACTCTGCGAATAAATAAATTTGCCCCGAAAAGTTTCTCAAAAAAAATCTCTCGTTCGAAGTCGACTTTAAACTGTAGTTTCCGACACTCATGTATAAAATTAACACACGCAACATAAATGGTGTTGAGAAGCTAGGTTGTAATCCTGACTGTAGGGTTGTAATGAACAATTATGTATGTACGAGGTGTGATAAAAAAATAACCGTTATTTTGAATTTTTTCAAAAAGTATTTATTTATTTATCCATAACTATCTTGTCCCCTTCAAAGTAACCCCCCCTCAGATATAATACACTTATGCCAGCGTTTTTTCCAATCCTCGAAACACTTCTGAAACGCGTTTTTTGGTATCGCCAACAGCTCCAGTTTCGATTTTTCTTTTATCTCCTCAATCGTAGCAAAACGCTTTCCTTTCATCGGTGTCTTCAGTTTTGGGAAGAGGAAAAAGTCAACGGGAGCCAAGTCCGGTGAATACGATGGTTGAGGCATGATCACGGTTTTGTTTTTGGCCAAAAACTCACGCACAAGCATCGATGTGTGAGAAGGGCTAAGCAATAAGGAAGCGAATTTGGTTTCTTTTTTATAAATTTTGTGACGGTAACTTGTAACATTTTTTAAATGGTAAGACAGGTCAGCTTAAATTGGCAACATCCTTACTTACATATGTACATAATTTCTCCTTACGGCGGTTGAGTCAGGACTACAACCTAGCTTCTCACAACACCCATGTTTTGTATGTTAATTTTATACATGAGTGGCGGGACCTGTAGTTTAAAGTCGAATCCGAACGACAGCTTTTTCAGAAACTTTTCATGACAATTTTATTTACTCTTATGGTTTTCTCCGAAAGAAAAATATTTTTGTATTTCGTTGTATTCGAGATATTCGAACTGGGTTTTGAACCCCGGACTCGAGTCTAATAAGCCAACACGTTACGTACTAAACTACGGCAACTTCAAGCTTTCTTACTTTTCGTATTAACTGTCACGTTGTAATACCACTGCGCAATTTTCCGTTGTATGCCAATAACACAGTCCTGAATGGCATTTGCAAATAAGATGGCTCCAGGTGTTTCAGAAGGCATTTTGCGCGCTGAACACAAATCTGGGTTCAAAAACTTTCCATCACGTCACGTTTTCGAGAAAAAGAAAAAATAGCGTTTTCGGCCATTTTTGAAATATTTTAGAGCTAAACACTGACGTGCTAGAACCATCGCTATTGTCAGAAATTGACAATTGATCTTTGTTCTTTAAAATGAGCCCAAAGCCCAAATTGATTGCATGCACCCTTAAAGTAGGTGGTGGGGGGTATGTCAAGGGGTGCAAGAGAAAAAGAAACACATTTGGGAAGATCCTTAAAAATTAATCAGATTTACTTGAAAATTGTTACTCAGGGGTTTTTGGGGTTGCTGATTACGGATCTTTATTCAGATTGAAAAAATTCAAAATGGCGGATCCAATATGGCGGTCGAGGTTTATAAAAATTAATCAGATTTACATCATCCAAATTTGCAGGGCTGTGTAATCCTTGACCAGCATTAGTTTATCAGCCATCTTGTCTACTTTATGAAGGCATAGGTTTTACCTCAAAGTACCTAGTGAAATACCAATAGGTTTGCAAAATATTTTGAAGAGAGAGAGAGAGAAGGAGAAAGAGACGTTTACTCTTTCTTCTGATCCAATTTCACATTTTAGGCCTCTACGGAATTTAAATTTACATCACTAAGAAAGTATTTGCCACGAATATTCTGTCATTCGTAGTCAATTTTAAACTGTACGTCCCGCCACTCATGTATATAATTAACGCACACAACATAAGTGGTGTGAGAAACTAGGTCGTAATCCCAACTGAAGGGTATGTGCGTATGTCACAAAGAAAGTTCTGCAGAGATCAAAACAAAGGAGAATCTGAAGGTGCAATGGACCATGGACCTACATAGAGACAAATTTGGTGAAGAATTTTTCGTACGTTTTTGAGCAGTTCCTTGACCGCCAAAATCATGCGATTTCATCCCATCTAAACTATTTTCTGTGGTGATATATGATGCCTCTCGTGTCTTTCAATTCCTGAAAGATAGCATTACAACTGCCACTAGTGAGACTTGCTGACCGAAATGCTGGCAAAATTATGCTAATATTGGGGCCCACAAATTTACAACAATGGTGCAGCGGTAGGCAACATTTTCATGAAATAATATTTACAATTAGAAATGGCAGTCGTACATTTATCAACACAAATACAGTCAAACCTCCAATTACGCGGTGAGTGTGTACCGTGTTGTATGGAAACCGCGCTTTTAGAAACTCTGATTTAACCGTACAAACCAGCCTAATTCGTAGTGCATTCTATGGAAACCGCGCTATAAGAAACTCGGAATTAGTATACATTACATCAGTCGTACCGCGTTATATGGAAACCAAGACAAGTTAAATTATAAATTATTTTTATTGAATTAAAGAGTTCATATACTTACATAATTGGCCCTTCAGTCAGGATTATTGACCTAGGTTCTCACACCACTTATGTTGTGTGCGTTAATTTTATACATAAGTGGCGGGACCTACAGTTTAAAGTCGACTCCGAACGACAGATTTTTTGAGAAACTTTTTTCATGGCAATTTTATTTACTCTCAGAGTTTTTGCCAGAAATCTGCTGAGAGGAAATCGCCGAAGAAATACTTTTTGTATTTTGTTTTGATGTCTGGCCTGGGGCTCGAACCCTGGCACTACGTCTAATAAGCCAACATACTACCTACTAGACTACGGCGACTACAATTTAAAGAGTTCATATAAGGATTGATAAAAAAAATTAAACAAAAACTAAACTCAAAGACTATTTTCCAACAAAAATAAGAAAGACTTTTGTAAAATTATGTAATTTTTCAACATTCATCCTCGCCAACAAAACGTAGGTACTGTGAAAGAGCTCTGAGATGACTGAAACGATGAGATAAACATGTTGTTTATATATAATCTCGACTGTGCTTTTGCGCAATAAAACAGATATTAAACCCTCTTACAATATCTAGTTACTAGAATCATACAAGAGTATCGCGTTATCGCGAGGGCTGTCGCAATTTCAGCTCCGCGTTATGTGAAAGCCGCGTTCCGATAGTTTATAGGAGGGTTGACTGTAAATATTTCATGCACTTTTACAAGTTGTCTAAATATTTAAAAAATCACCCTTTCCATATATTTGAGTTTCTTTAAAAGCTTATTGTAAAATAATGATTTTTTTCTTAATTACTAGTTAAACTTCCTTTAGTACAAATAAGGCCTAGGCATTCAGTTGATGTTTGTAAAAACTTGTAATTTGAAATACTTCCTTAACAGGTGGTGTTGATTACTAAACGTTGCTCACTGTATACAAATACACTAAGCCAGAGGCAATTAAAAAAATTTTTTAGATTTCGTTTTACAGACAAAACTGAAACATAAAATTAATTTTTTTTTTGTCAAAACATTCTTCTAACCAGAGACAAATTAAATTTATAAATTTGGCAACATTAAAAAGCCGTATTAAAACTATTAATTAAAAATGAAAAAAAAAAGAAAACAAAAATATGAAATAGAAAATGTAAACGGAACAAAAAAATCATAAAAGATTTCAATCACGTTTTAATTTTTGGATTTAAAAGTCACGTTTCATAAACTAATTTTGGTTTGAACTTAAATTTTTGTGGCTAGCAATTGTGTTTTTTTGGCTAGTTTTTGTAATTTTTTTTGTTTTTTTTTTTAATGGAAAATTTCACAAAAAAAAAATATCAACAATAATAAATCATATCTTGGGTTTAATAATCTTGCCTGGATGTGATTATGATTAAAATTTCATTTCATTTCGTTTTGTTTTTTTGGCAAATGCAAAAACTTAATAATAGAATAATTATGGTTATTTTGTTGCCATTGCAAAACTTTTTTGTTCGGTTAACAACACTTTATTAAGCAATTTCTATTATTTTTAAGATAAACTTGGCTGATTAGCACAACATAATTTGTATCAGATGGCAACACTCACACCCACTCAACAACAAGCACTTGCACTTGACTTGTAATTTTTTTGATAATTGATTACGTTTTTTTTTTTTTTATCCAGTTATCGATCTTTATTGACACCGTTATTTTCATGTATTTTTTTTTTTTTAATTCATGAGTAAAAAAATCTAAAACCGTTGTTACATATTCTCCAAGTATTTTTATTTTTATTTTTTTATTTTTTTTTATATTTTATTTTATTTATAAATATTACTATGTATTGTATAATATTTAAATAATTTTTTTTTGTTAAATACTTAGAGAGTAACTACCTCACGATTTATTAGCAAAAAACTAAATATCTGTCATTGAAGTTGAAACTTTGGAACCCCTCTTCTTTTGATATCAACAAAAAAAAAACAAAAACAATAACAAATAAAATTAAATGAAAATATTATACTTGGTACTAAAGTACATGAAACAACAACAATAACAATAAACTGAGCATAACAGCGTATAGAATTCTATACAACAAGCCTCCCTTTTCACTGCACAATAACAATAAATGTCTTGTATTACTCTCATTTATTGTTTATTATAGTTGTTTTGTTGTTGTTGTTGTTTTTTTTTCTGTTCTCCATTAAATATATTTTACATACACAAGCAAACAAACATATGCTTTATTTTTATTATACTCTCACTTGTTTAACGGTGACTGTGGCAATGGCAGACTCTACAAAAAAAAACCGTATTAACATCTACTCTATAATTTCATACACACACACATACATATACACCCATATACTTGGTATAAATTCACAATAATTTTATTCATGTGATACTCATTTTAAAACATTTACTCACTCATTTACGGTATTTATATCTCTTTATAGTGCAAGTGTTTATAAAAAAAAAAAGAAAAAAACATGAAACAACTTTTAATCACAACAACAAAATGTTAATTTTATACAAAAAAAAAAACAGAACGCATGCATTTATCACAGAGCAGAAATACAAAAAAAAACAACAAAAGAAATGTTCACTGGTCAGTTAAAACAAAAGAGAAATAAAAGGAAAAAACGTCAGCAGCAGCAGCAGCATTATTTAAGTTAACAACAACCACCCTTTTGTAGAAGTTGTTTGCCATGAAACATTTTTGTGGTTGTGTTAGTCGTAGGAGAATACCCTACATTTCAGACTTTTAATATGTTCCAAAGGAAGAACAGTTAGGATTTGGCTTAAGTTCATATGTACATTAGAGCGACTCAAGTTGTATGGAAGCGAAATTAGTGCAAAGTGTACCCCCCTCAAAATGAACTTTGGTATTTTTTAAGATGACATTTAAAATATTTTGGCTCCAGCTTTGACCTCTCGTGAGCTGGACCATTTTGAGAAAGGGTCTATTTTTACATGTTTCATTAATTTGAGAATATGTTTCCTTACCAACATATACAATATGGGTATCATAAGAAAGGTTTTTTAAGGCGCGTCTAACTGTATATACAATTTGTCCAAGGACGATCATCCATGTCCTTTTTTTAAGGATATTCTGTAAAAAAAGAACGGTTTTTGAATTTTTTGTTCGGGGTTGTTTGTATTAATAATGCCAGCCAGGGTTTCAGCTTTTTTTGAAATTCTCGCTAGTTCCTTTCTTATGATATACATATTGTATATGTTGGTAAGGAAACATATTCTCAAATTAACAAAACATGTAAAAATAGACCCTTTTTCAAAATGGTCCAGCTCACGAGAGGTCAAAGCTGGAGCCGAAATATTTCAAATGTCATCTTAAAAAATCCAAGGTTCATTTTTAGGAGGGTACATCGAGCACTTTTTTTGGTGAGTCGCTCTAATGTACATATATTCAAAGAGAGTAAAAAAATGTAAATTATTTCGCTTCTAAAGCGCCTATTAAGCTTCTATTGCACTAGCGAATTTCACCTGCAAGCACACTAGAATGAGAGAATGAGAGAGAATGTTTTGCCATTTAACGACTATTATACTAGCAAACTTCGCCTGCAAACACAACCTGATGGCAAGCCATCCATCACGTGTAATTAAGGCAAACTACGTACAGTAAGCGTCAAAAGAAAATTTACATTAAAAAATATACAGATTAATAAATTACCGTTATTTTTATTTTAAAATTGTTTTAATGCAAGTTTTTAAAATTGAAACAAACAAAAGAAAAATTACAAAAAGGTGTCGAAATATTGTCAAATTTTTTCGAGCACTCTCCTTAAGTGATAAAAGTTAAGTTTGATGATTGTTAGAATTTTATCCATAGTGTACAGTTTCTTTTGACGCTCACTGTATTTGCAAACCGTAGTCTAGCAGTCGACGTACTGTAGTAAGTAGCATCTTGCCTTATTAGACTAGAAGCCACGATTCAAACCCCAGGTGAGACATCTCGAACAAAACGACATACAGAGAAAATATTTCTTTCGCCAACTTCCTCTCAGCAGATATCTGGCAAAAACTCTGAGAGTAAAATAAAATTGCCATGAAAAGTTTCTCAAAAAATCTGTCGTTGAGAAACGATTTTAAACTGTAGGTCCCGATACTCATTTAAAAAACTAACACACACAACATAAGTGGCGTGAGAAGTTAGGTCGTTATCCTGACTCGAAGGTTGTAATGATCAATTATGCATGTATATACGTCATGCATTCCAAGAGAGTAAAAAACACGTGAATTGTTTGGATTCTAAAGCACATATTACACGATCGAAGGTCGCTTGCAAACACTACCTGATGGTAAGCCTTCCATCTCGGGTAATAGTGTTTGCAAACACGAATTGAGCTCATGAATATTAAAAATTTTTCAAAATTTGTGTGGATAGTTTAACAGAAAAACAGGTAGTGTTTGCAAGCGTAATTCGATTCGTGTAATAGGCGCTTAAAAAACTGGAAACTCGTTAAATTATAATGAAAATAAACGAGATGAGTGTTCAAAATTTCGGGCAAAGTATTTCGATTTAGCCGTGCCATAGTAGGTAGTGTGTTGGCTTATTAGACGTAAAGCCATGGTTCGAGCCCCAGGCCAGACATCAAAACAAAAATACAAAGAGTATTTCTTCGGCGATTTCCTCTCAGCGGATTTCTGGCAAAAACCCTGAGAGTAAAAATAAAAAAGCCATGAAAAAGTTTCTCAAAAAATCTGTCATTCGGAGTCGACTTTAAACTGTAGGTCCCGCCACTTATGTATAAAATTAACACACACAACATAAGTGGTGTGAGAAACTAGATCAATAATCCTGACTGAAGGGTTATAATGACCAATTATGTATGTATGTATGTGTTGGTTTATTAGAAGCGAGCCGGTGTTTCAAACCCCAGCTCATACGTTTCGAATAAAACAAAATTTGAAAAATATACCTCTCAACAACAGATTAGTGTCAAAAACTCTGAGAGTAAAATAAAATTGCAATGAAAAAGTTTCTCAAAAATCTGTCGTTCGGAATCGACATTAAACTCCAGATTCCGCCACTCAAGAATTAAATTTACACACCACATACTTAGTAGTGAGAGAAGCTAATACTATGTTCAGTTATGCACTTTAATTGAGTTAATATTCGGTTAATTGAGTATAATATTTTAAGTGTTCAGGCATAATAATATACACAATTAAGCTTACTCAATATTCATTTAACAGCTGGTAAACGACAACATTGTTTTTATTTTGGTCGCGAAAATTAGTGTCGTTTAGTAGTTTATTAGTGTTTGTTTGTCATTGTTGACATTTGAATTGTCAAATATCAACAGAAAGTGTTTGATTAATTGTAATATGCTTACTAAACACACTTATGACAGTGCTGCATTTTAAGTTTTACTCAATATTATAACAATCTGCGTATTTATTGCGCAATATATAATTGAAAATTTATATGAAATATTGTGCTCAATAATGGCGTTTATAGCGATTTACGCAATAAAGGTGCATATCTGAACACCGTATAAGGTTGTAATCCTGACTAAATGAAGTACCCACAATAAGAATTCGTTGAATATCAACTCAGTTTACATCACTTACATAAACTGCTGAAACTACAAAAAAAGAAGATGAAAACAACAAAATTTAAATTGTTTTTGTAAAACAATGTTTTCGTAACATTCATTTAAACAAGTTGGCAATCTTTTGCTACAATTATTGGCCCTTTACAGCCAACCAACTGGCTGTCTCAAAGCAACGTCATACGTACACTTTATTACCGACCAGTTGCAGTAAATGACGTTGAATTGTGTGCAATGGATGTCGCAGACATCCATCCCCAGAAAAGTAGCATCCATTGTAAGTTATTAAATGTAATGCATACATATGTACGGTATATTAAATTACTTTATGGTGCAATAAAACTTAATGCCCAACGACAATTACAAACAAGGGGAAAGGAATGGAAGGAGGCATACAGGGTGGTAAAAACAATTGCCTTTAGATTGTATCGGGTCCGCCATCTAACGTTTTTTTTTTTCAACTAGTGCTTATTTCGTGAATGGTAACACTTAGCTCATGTCTGATTTGACAGATAATTAGTTTTATCTTTCCGCTGAACGAATATGGACCATCCAATGCGTTTTCGCTTCACTAAGTGGGCCTGCGATCGACAGAAGATGCCGATTTTGGCAAAAAAAAATCATCTTTTTAGATGAAGCTCATTTTGATCTTGGCGGGTATGTAAACAAGCAAAATTGTCGCATTTGAGACACAGAAAACCCGCACGCATACATTGAAAAGCCGACGCACCCAGAACGAGTTACTGTTTGGTGCGGATTTTGGTCCAGAGGCATAATTGGGCCATTTTTCTTCGAAAATGAGCAAGGAGTGGCCGTTACAGTCAATGGCGATCGTTATCGGGCCATGTTGAACGATTTTTTGTTCACAAAAATTGAAGAGGAGGATATTGGCAACATTTGGTTTCAACAGGACGGCGCTACGTGCCACACAGCCGAAGCTACACTCGATGTTTTGCGCCCTGTTTTTGAAGATGGCATTATCAGCCACAGAGCTGATGTCGTTTGGCCACCTCGGAGCTGCGATTTGACACCGTTGGACTATTATTTGTGTGGTGCCGTCAAAGATAAGTGTTACGCCGACAAGCCAGAGACAATTGAGGCTTTAAAGGACAATATTCGTGAAGCCATTGGTGAAATACAGCTGTACACAATCGATAATGTGCTTAAAAATTGGACCGATCGTGTAGGCTACTGCATGGCCAGCCGAGGCAGCCATTTGAATGGAATTTATTTTCCATTATTAACCGGAAGGATTGTACTTTCAAATAAAAAAAGAAAATTGAAAAAATATTCAGTGTTTTTTTTTTAAAGCATTTTCAAAAATAAAAAAGTTATTTGGCGGACCCTTTATATGAAATGCATGACAAACTTTTTAAATAAAAAAAAATTGTGGTTATATGAGCTATTTTTACTATTTTTAGTTTTTATATTGTTTTTTTTTTTTTTTCTAATTAAAAACAAACATTTTTATAATAGGCCAAGTGGTTCTATAAATACTAAGGTGGCCACTTCATTTCATAAAAATACGTATTCCAATATTTCCATACATCCTCTGCACATACATACATACATTTCTCTCCCTTTTGACTTTCCAAAGGACAACACATGGTAATGGTAAATCGCATGTCTTTATAATTTATATCCCGTTTTTTAGTGTTACCAACTTAAAATGACGTCATTCAACGTCTGGTTGTCTGTTGGAAATATTATTTCTTTCATTGTTTATTTATTTTCTACCTTCGTTTTTTGTTTATTTTTCTTGTCTATTTTTTATGATTATTTCCTATTTGATCTATGTATGTACATATGTATGTGTGAATGAATAACTGCATTTTAGATTAGCATTTCTCTTCATGTAATTGATATATTGACACTGAAATTCATGCATGACGCCACATAATGGATGGGGAGAAACAGAACCTCTTACTAAACAAACTTTTAGAACAAGTCCAATGGTTTTAAATGCTGTATGTATACAGTAGACAGGGAAGTTTCCTAAGTGACAAATGTCACAAGAATAATATAAAATATGTCATAACCAGAAAAGCAATAAACAAACTTCCTTCCATTCCTTACATTTTCAAAGAAAGTATAGGTGAAATCGCCATAGCCCAGTAGATAGTGTGCTGGGTTATTAAGCCTTTCGTTAAAGCAGTCCATTCCGCCAAAGTGGTGTTACTAAACCGGGCGGTTCTCCGCGAAGTGTGCACATTGCATGTCGATGTTCGAATTTGTGTTACATATTTAAAGATTTTGCTGGTATATTAAATAAAAATTTAAATTAGGATAATTCTTAGTAATTTATTTGGCTGTGATATATCTTAAAACAGGGATCTACACATAAGCCCACATTACATATTTAGATTCCCGTCTTTTGTCATTTGCACTGCAAACAATGCACCTTCTACTTCGAATTTTCCCTACCAATTTATAAACCGAAGGAAAATATGCCGGATTATTATTGCCAGCTAAACGTTGAGGATTTATATTATGGTGATATTTCTGGTACACACGGGGCGTTTTCTGTATGAAGGCTAAATCCGGCGCTGGTAACGAAAGGATTAAACGTGTGCTCGTGGTTCAATCCCCAGCCCAAACATCCCGAACAAAACGAAATACGAAAAAAATATTTCTCCGTCGACTTCCTCTCAGCAGATTTCTGGTAAAAACTCTGCGAGTAAATAAAATTGCCATGAAAAGTTTCCCCAAAATTTGTCTTTCGGAGTCGACTTTAAACTATAAGTCCCGCCACTCATGGATAAAATGAACACACACAACATGGATGTTGTGAAAAACTAGGTCGTAATCCAGACAAAATGGTTGTAATGATCCATTATGTATATATGTGGGATGAAAACATTACGAGAAATCGGTTGTGATGTGGTGTTGTTATGGGAGTTCTTAAATGGTTCTTTAAACTTTGATTAATGCGCAGTCTAATACTATGTTCAGACATGCACTTATATTGAGTAAATCGCAATAAACGGCATTATTGATCTCAATATTTCATATAAAATGTCAATTAATTACACTATGCGACAAAATAAAAAAAATTAAATACACCCGGCTAATGACATAGTGTAGGTTGTGAGTTTTGTTGAGTAGATCTCAAAAATATTTTTTTTATATTTCTCGAACCCTCCAAACATTTTTTATTTGACAAAAACTGTTTTTTTTTAACTACTAATAACTACGGTAATTACGATTTTATCAAATGATGACTCAATCTCTTCACAAGAGAACAGACTTTAAGAATATTATCACTTATCCTATATTTTTTTTATTAAAGTTTGCTACTATGAATGGACAAACTTGAAAAATATGAAAAAAATTTGAATTTTCCAATTTTACCTTATCAAAACTCATAGCATGTTAAGTCGAATAATAGATATGTGTATACCGTTTTAAAGGTCCATCTCTCCCCTTTCTAACAAGATTTAAATTTTAGAAATCGGGTGGGAAATTTTTGTGTAATCCAGAAATTTGTACGTAAAGAAAAAAAAAACAGGTGTTTTTGAGTTCTACTCAACTAACTGAACAACGTAGACTATGTAGTTACTCGGGTGTATTTTCACTGTCGCACCGTGTTATTGCTCAATAAATTCATAAATTGTTATAATATTGATTAAAACTTGAAGTACAGCACTGTCATAAGTACGTTCAGTGAGCATATTACAATTTTCCGAACACTTTCTATTGATATTTGACAACTCAAATATCAACAACAACAAACAAAAAAACAAAACAAAAACAATGTTGTTGAAACAACCAGCTATTTTGTTTACCAGCTGTCAAATGAATATTGAATAAGCAGCTGAACACACTTAAAATATTATAAAATATTATAATCAATAAACCGAATATTGACTCAATAAAAGTGCAAGTATAATACAGACTATATGAAGGATAAAATCGCTCAAAGTTGATTAAAAGGGAGAAAACTGTCCTTAATTGTTAGAATGTCTGACCATACTGATGGACAGTGATTCACCAGAAGCCCCTAAACCTTTGTTAACAGACATGGTTGTGTAATGAAATTGAAACAAGCCAAAGTACAAGAAAAATCTAATCGAGTAAAAAGACAAAGCAGCTATGTGCTCTAAAAAGTATAGGGCCTTCCAACAGGGACTTCCGAACTTTAAGGCTACATCTGTTAAATTAGTTGTCATTCAGTTTGTTTTGTCAAATCACTATGGATGAATAGAGTCTTCAACAATACGTACAAATAATAATATTGTTTTACCCATACGGGTGTTCTTTTCAGGCAAACATCACCTTGAGCGTTAAGTTCCATTTCTGGATGAATGGGTACGTGATCAGAGAAAATTGTGGAATTTGAGACGATACCCATTCACATCAGATCCAGGGGCGTTCAATGCATCCCGAAAAAGTCATTGGGATATTGGGCTGGCGGTGTCATAGGACCATATTTTCCGGAAATCAACGTTGACCAGACCATCACTGTCAGCGACAAGCGCTATAGATCGATGATTACCAACTTTTTTCGGTATGATTTGGACACCAAGCGATAAGTAGTTTTAATAGGATGAAACTACTAGGTTAGGTTAGAGGACGTGTACTTGTCAACTGTGACAAGTACAGTACCCGGAGGTCGAATTGACCCATTGTACAACGTCCTAGCTTCTCACAACACTCATGTTGTGTGCGTTAATTTTTATACATGAGTGGCGGGACCTACAGTTTAAAGTCGACTCCGAACGACAGATTTTTTTGAGAAGCTTTTCATGGCAACTTTTACTCTCAGAGTTTTTGCCAGAAATCTGCTGAGAGGAAGTCGCCAAAGAAATATTTTCATATTTTCGTTTTGATATCTGACCTGGGATTTGAACTCGGGCCTTTCGTCTAATAAGTCAACACACTACCAACTAGACTACGGCGACTTCATAAAACTACTAGCCACACAGATCATTCCACATTGGAAATTCTGCACAAGTGAATTGAGGGCATGGTCATCTCACTGACAACCGAAATAGTGCTGGGTTAGACCTTTTCTTGTAGAGTTTTCTCAAGTCGTAGATGTATAGGAATATGCCACACAACCACAGTGGGCCTCAAAGCCAACATAACCTATACCATTGGTCAATTTCAGCCTGATTTATACACCAGAGTCATGAAAAATTTAACATTTCGATTGCGCTCCACTCAGAGAAGCCGCGGTGGACATTTGAACTATGTTATATTCTCACATACACTTTGTTTTTTTTTTCAATTTAAAGAAACAAAGACTCTTTGCTAATATTAAACAATAATTCATATCATACTGGAGGACTTCTTTCATCAAGACTTGTGGATTTCAAAAATGCAACATTGTCAGCACTCCCCACAAGCACCACTCGTTAGCTTTTAAATCCATTTAAAATAACAAATATTTCTTTGTTCCTTTTAACACAATTGAAATAAGAATTCCATTTATATTCTGGAATTCATTCCGGAATTCATATAGGTTCCGGGACATAAGGATATCGTTGGAAATTGAATTGTTCATGAACTAGACAGGACCGGTACAGAGTTTGCAATCTCTGATCTGTTAAAGGGCATTGGTTTTCCAATTGCTTCAGTTAAGTTGAATATTATACACTCTTTCTATAGGGAAACTCAATCTCGTTGGTAGTAAGAGAATACGTGCTTTATTGCTAAACTCTGCTGGACACCTACAATGGATAAGAAGAGGACTGACCTACTTCTGTCCTTAAATCCCATGGCCATCCATTGCACGCACAATTGCAATTCTTACAAGCCACTGTCCTTTTGGTAGGCATGCGGAAAGACTCGACATTTCGGCTTATGACTTCGACAGAAGCTGTGTGTCTGAGGATCAAGAAAAGACTGCTTTTGTCATAAAGGGACGAAAGTTTCTGATATTTAACTTTCTGACATCTTTGATTGAGCTCTCCTATACATAAAGGGCTATCCATTTCGTGGTTTCAAAAGTATGGGACTGGAATTCGACATCTGTCAAACTAAGTTGTGAAACCGATTTTTTTCTTTTCAGTTGAAAGTCTGATATTGACGAAAATGGATCGCTTAACTATTACACAACGCATAAAAATTATCAAAACCTACTACAAAAATGGTGATTCTGCCACAGCCACGTATCGTGCGTATCGGCAATTTTTCGAAAAAAAATTTTCTTCAACGATGAAGCACATTTCACACTCGGTGGGTATGTTAATAAACAAAATTGTCGTATTTAGGGATCTGAGAATCCTCAAGTAATTGAAGAGAGGCCATTACATCCAGAAAAAGTCACTGTTGGGTGCGCTCTTTGGTCCGAAGGTGTGATTGGGCCTTACTTCTTCGAAAACGACGATGGAACGACTGTCACCGACAATTCGGAGCGTTATGGTCATATGATAACCGACTTTTTTTGCCTGCTATTGAAGAATACGACTTGGAGAATATGTGGTTTCAACAAGACTGTGCCACATGCCACACAACTCGAGCGAATATGGCTTTATTGCAAGAGACATTTCCTGGCCGCGTAATTTCTCGTCGTGGCGATATCAACTGGCCACCAAGATCATGCGATTTGACACCATTAGACTTTTTTTTTTGTGGGGCTACGCGAAAGACCGTGTTTATGCAGATAAACCTTTAACTCTTGAGCACTTAAAAACCGACATTCGTCAAGTTATGGCTGAGATACCGCCCAATATGTGTCAAAAACTGGTCGAAAATTACCTCAAAAGAATCAATGCTTGCAACACTTCGCGTGGAGGTCATTTAAATGATGTAGTGTTTCACACATAATGTCAACGTTAAAACTTTACAATAACAAAAGAAATATCATGAAAAAAATATTTTATATGTGTTTTATTTACGTTTACTTTTGAAACCACGAAATGGATAACCCGGTATAATGAGTGCTATTTGCAAGTTTTATTTTGGACTCGGGAGGGTTATTCTTCTACTTTTAAACCACAACAGTGTGATCAGTGCGAATCTACAAAACCAAAACGAACAATCTTGTGAATCCAATGTATTTTTTTCTTGCAGATTTTAAACCATTAAAGTTGTTATACTTCGCTTACCATCCCCAACCAAAGAGACCACCAACAAAAATTGTGTTACACACAGTAGCAGAGAGACTTATGTAAATGTAAACAAACATTTTCTTAATGTGTGTAAAATTAAAGTGTTGTGTCGTCTATGACTTTAAAACTGTTAATTGCTGTAATAACAACACAAATACAACACAATTACAATAATCATTACGACAAACAAATTCACAGAAAGCTTTTCTCTCGCTGTCTCTCTCTCCCTCTCACTCTATCTCTAGGGAAAAATAAACCACAAAAGGGAACAACAATTAATGCGTATTTATTTTGTTAATTTGAGAATCTCTTAAAAGAGACTCTCCATTACGCATACATATGTATGTATGCCGTTATTTATTTGTATTTGTTTTTGTTATTTACAAAAAATGTTATTTTTTAATAAAATGTTATAACAACAACAACAACAACTAATACAATAATTTATTGCATGACTAAAAAAATCTTAATATACAAGCGGAATGAAAAAAACGATCTTTTTAACACAATTTCCCAAAGTTGTGTGATCATGTTGGGTGGGGACCGGGGGTACGAGTACAAATGATCGATATTTTGTACGAAACAAAGCGCATCTGTTGTTGTAAATCTTAAATAACAACATTTAGATAAATAACAATAACAACAAATGCAACAACAAAACAATAACAATGGGTCCCCTAAGAGCAGTCATTAGCATCTGTGAAATATTTTAAATTGTTAAGACACGTTTTTCTTTCACAAATTTGCTTAGCAAATGTAAAATTTTTTTAATGATTTTTCACAGATTTTCAAATTATTTTTCAGGTAAATTATATATTATACGAGTATATGTATGAATGTGTATGAATGTGTGTAAATATGAGAAGTGATTAAATGTTGAATATTTTATGGCTTATATGAGCAGTGTATGTGATAAAAGTGCACTTTTACTATCCATAAATTCAGATTATTGGTGGTAATACATAAAGATTGTAATATTTTTTGAAAATACACCGAAAAAAATTGTTCTTACACGTCAATAGTGAAAGGTAAAACGTAATTAAAAATTTAATTTAAACAAAACTAAAGATTTAAAGTGCTTAACTCTACATTCAGTCTTCCTCATTGAGATTCTTCACTTCCTCTTCAAATAATCCATGCATAAAAACTACTTGACCCCCCAGGCATACTTACATTAACAAGGAAATGCATCATGAAAAGGTTAAGCAGCTCAACTTTTTGAAATAAAGCAAGACTTATGGTGTTTTCTTTTCTACAAAGAAAATGTCACCCTCTTACAAGGTACATTAAAAAAATTGCTGACCAACCCTGTTGTAATGTAATTTTTTATTTGAGAAGAACATAACACAAATATTTAAAAAGGTTATGCCCTGTGTTTACCACGGCGGCTGTTGACTATGTTGAAATAAATTCAGTAATTCTTTTTCATCAGATGACGAAGATGAATCTAATAACTGATTTATTTAAATTTTCGCATATTAAAATAGATGCCCAATATCAATATTTATATTTTTATTTTTTTTTTTTTTTTTCAAAAAAAAAAGGTTTTATCAGGTATGTTCTGAAAATCACAAAATTTCAAATCACTTGTGATTTTGAAATCACAATTGTGATTTAAAGGTGTTCTGAAAATCACAAAACTTTTAACTTTTCGATGTGATTTTACCCTTTCGAAAACACAAGAAAACAGCTGATTTTTTGTTTAGATTTGGTGACACTTTTTATGAGTTGAAAATTAGTCAATGTTTTGGTAAAAATATCAAGGGAAAAATAAACTAAAATTAGCTTTTTTTACAAAAATTAAAAACTTTGTAATTCCTGGAGTTTTGTTATTATCAAAAATAGATTTGAAAAGAAAACAATTAAGAAATGAAGGAATGAAAGTCAAAAAATTTAAATTTGGCAAACATAAGAAGTTAACTCCGAAGCTGCCACTGTTCTTAATTGCTTATTGTTGCCATTTATTATTACTTTATATGTAGATGTTTTTAAAATTAGGCAAACAATTGATAGTTTTTTTACTAAATTAAATATTACTTAACAAAAATAATTAAGTTTCATTGGAAATAGTTCATTTATTTAAAAAAAATCAAATACATTTGTCTTTAGTAGAAATATTTTGCAAATCTGGCAAGATCAGGTGTATTTTCGAAGTTCTGAAACAGCTGACAACTAAAAAGTAAATTCAAAATCACAAACCAAATAACAAAATTTCTTGAAATGTGAAGTGTCTTTAATTTTATCATAATTTTATACTTTTTTGAGCCAAACTTGTTCATTTTACTATAAAAACTAATAAAAAACATTTTAAGCTATTCATTTAATTCATTTATTGTGAAGTTCAACATAAAATGGTTGAAAAAATAAGCAAGTGATTCTAAATCGGCAGCCACTTCGCTCACCGGTTTGAAATCACAAAAATTACAAAAGTTTTGTATCCAGAACACCTTTCTTGTGATTTCAAATCACTTTCACAAAAAGTGATTTTCAGAACATGCCTGTATATTTAAAAATATGTTGTATTTTTTGATTTGTTTTCAATAAAATATGTAAATATGAAAAAGATATTGCCAGATCACTAATTTTTCGACTTCATTTTTTTTTATAACCAAAATATTTTTTTAACACTGTTCTAACACTGAATACAATTTTTTTTTTTATATTACTGACCATGTAGCTTTAATAATGTAATGTTTCCTTAATGTTACTCCACAAAACAATGAAAAAATTAACTTCAAAATTAGATAACAATACCAGGCGACTTTTTTTAAATTTCATCTGGTAGCCCTATAAATAAACAAAAGTCATCTGCTTTACAGGGCATTATCAGCACTCTCGATTTATACAGGGCATAAAATGCAATGCCCTCCACCATTGGCAAGTGCAAATTATTTAGAATAAAACATACCACCCTTTTAGAGGGCGTAACATTTTTAAGAAACAAACGCAAAATTGCATTTTGCGTTAATAAAATGTACATTTTTTGGTAGAAAAGAAAACACCATTAATAAATCAGTTTCCTTAGGAATACATCCAATGCAGCAACCCATTCCACTTTTCTAAGCAACACATTCCACATAGTTTCTAAGCAACTATACAGTGAGCGTTAAAAGAAACTGTACACTATGGATATAATTCTAACAATCATCAAACTCATCTTTTATCTCTTAAGGAGAGTGCCCGAAAAAATTTGACAATATTTCGAAATATTTTGTAGTTTTTTTTCTTTTTTTTTTTTTTGTTTCAATTTTAAAAACTTGCAATAAAACAATTTTAAATTAAAAATAACGGTAATTTATTAATGTACATTTTTTTAATGTACAGTTTCTTTTGACGCTCACTGTATAGCTGACAACCAGTGACCTGTTACAGTAGACCAAACTAAGCGGCACCCATTGAATTAAAGAAATTATAACTACTAACTGAATCATAAAAATATCCATTTTTTAATCGACTAGTGTTTGTTTATCAAAAGCG
This sequence comes from Sarcophaga caerulescens, assembly GCA_927399465.1. Taxonomy (NCBI): domain Eukaryota; kingdom Metazoa; phylum Arthropoda; class Insecta; order Diptera; family Sarcophagidae; genus Sarcophaga; species Sarcophaga caerulescens. The sequence continues at coordinate 18,594,153 of OV656873.1, forward strand.
AAATATTATTCTCTTACTCTGTTTTAGTTATCATTTTAATTCCAATCAATATCGTCAAATAGAAAGGGAATTGTGTTCCACAAGGGCTTACACTTCCCCAAAATCAGATCATAGTTTCAAGTTGTCATATTAAATGTAAATTCTCTACAAGTCCCTCATTGAAACTTACGTTCCACAAGGACTTCAGATCACAGATTCAGGATGTTATATTAAATGTAAATTCACTACAAGTGTCTCATCGAAACTTATGTACGTTCCTGCTAAACAAAATCAAGGGCAATATAGGTCTCCTTGCATGCTTCCTTGTGAGGAATTTTTCATCAACAAAATTATTTATTATAAAAGAGAACAGATGGTAATCATTTGTTTGCAGTTGTGGACTATAAGGTGGATGCTTATAAAGGGTGATTTTTTAGCTATTATCTTTTTGGCAACACTAGTTTAAACAGCTCACGCACGTTTGGTGTTTTGTTTCACTGTCAAACATCTTCAGTTTGGTCTATAATTTAACCATGAATCGTCTTACAAACGAACAACGCTTGCAAATCATTGAATTTGGCATCATTGGACCGTACTTCTTCAAAGATGCTGCGAATCGTAACGTAACTGTGAATGGTGAGCGCTACCGTGAGATGATATCCAACTTTTTTTTTTACCAAAATGCAAGAGCTTGACTTGCATGACATGTGGTTTTAACAAGACGGTGCCACATGCCACACAGCACGCATAACAATGGACTTATTGAGAGGCGAGTTCGTTGAACATTTTATTTCACGTTCGGGACCGGACAATTGGCCGCCTAGATCGTGTGATTTAACGCCTTTAAACTATTTTTTGTAGGGCTATGTTAAAGCTCATGTCTATACAGACAAGCCCGCTTCAATTGACGCATTGGAAGACAACACATTGAAGCATTTATTCGTGAGATACCGGCCGAAATGTTGGAAAGAGTATGCCAAAATTGGACTAAGCGGATGGACCGTTTGAGGCGCAGTTGCGGTCAACATTTGCATGAAATAATCTTCAAACATTAAATTATATGGACCGTACTATCGATTCAAATAAAGATTTTATGAATTTTTCTGAATTTTATGTGTTTTTTTTTGAAAAATTTTCCTATAGCTCTTAAAAATCACACCTTAGAAGAAAAACTCTAAAATAAGGCATCATTATTAGAGGCATCCTACCTAATGGCATCCTACAAATGATTCACAATCCCGTACTATAGTGTACTAAAGTCATCTTCTTGAAAAATTCCTTGAAATATTTACAGAATTGCACCCGGCAACATGAAAACAATAAAAATTGCCACGAAAATGATACATGTTGCAAATATTAGCAGAAAATCTGCTGCCTATGCTAATACAATTGACATACAGTGAGCGTCAAAAGAAACTGTCCATTAAAAAAAAAATATACATTAATAAATTAATCGTTATTTTTATTTTAAAATTGTTTCGTTACGGGATTTTAAAATTGAAAAAAAAAAAATTTCCAAAAACTTGGCAAATTTTTTCGGGCACTCTCCTTAAGTTTTAAAAGATGAGTTTGATGATTGTTAGAATTTTTTATCCTTAGTGTACAGTTTCTTTTGACGCTCCATGTATGTACATATGTATGTATGTAAACAAATGACATTTAAACATTTTCCAATAAATTCTAGAACAAAAAAGATTTCAATTAAATTTCCATTGCATAGTTGTGCGTTGCCAAATGATATTTTGGTCCAACAAAGGAGAATGCATGTGTATTTGTATGCGTTAAAAGTTTTAAATTTAGATATGACCCTAGGGAAGGGCATTCCACTCAATCCAATCGGTTTATTGGCGAGAAGTTCTATTCAAATGCCGACTAGATAAAAAAGCACACACAATTTATGTGTGCAATTTAAAAGGGGAAACATGTGTGATGCACAGAACCAGAGTCGAAAGGAAAAAGAAAACGAAAATCAATGAATAATAAACCGGCAAAATATGGACAAAAACGATGTTGATAATAATGACGACAATGGCAACAACGATAACCACCGTAGGGGAGGATAAACAATAACAACAATAAATTACAACAAATTAAGGGTGTGTTTTTTTCTCCAATACTTTTTCGTTTTTGGCCCAATATGGCGACCAATACATAAAATATTATTGCCAGTTAAAGTTCGAGAAATGCAAACAAACAAGCAAAATAACAAAGAACGCAATAAAACAAAAACAAACAAATTTCAAAAGGAAGTTTTTCAATTGCGAAAGTCTTAAAATTTCCTTTAATTCCAGCTTTAAATCCAACAAGAAATTTGTTTTTGTCTTCTGTATTCAAATAAAAAGTCCTTGAGAATATTGATTTATAACATGGCACACTTCATTTTCTTTTCTTCTTTTTTAATTTATTTTTTTTTTTTTGCTCTTCTTTATAATTTCTTGTCAAAGGATGCTGCAAGAATTGATTTTCAGTCCAGAACTTTAAAATTTATAAACAATTTTGCACAAACACTTGAGTATTTTTCAAGATTTTTATTCCATTTCCTGGATTTTTTATAGATATTTTTTTTATAGATTTTTACACTTTAAAAGTATCGTTTTTGAATTACTTTTTTTTCTTTCTGCATTTAATTTTTAATTAAAAACAGCAGCAGCACAAGAACACACCAATTAGTTTAAGGAAGTGACTGACAATTTTTGCTTAATTTGAGAAATACAACTGCAACATGAAATGAAATGCTTTTAATTTTGGGTGCGTGCCACTTTGGCAATAAATTTTTTTTTTGTCGTTTCTTAATCTCTTTCTCTCTCTCTTTTCCTATGAAATGTTCTCTCTTTTGTCACATAAAAAAGTAAATAAACTTTTGCTATTTGCCTGTATGCGTGTATACATGTAAAATCATAAAACAATAACATCACACATGTAGGAGTGCATGTGTATGTGTGTAAGCAAAAAAACCTGTTTATTTATGCCACCCTTACTTAAGCAATTGCTTCCTCTATTTTGTTTTTGTTTTGACTCCCCATTTACAAGTACAACAACAGAGGGTAGAACATAATTGCGCATGTTTGAGCATAACAGCAGTGAGAGAGAAACTTTATAGAGAGTGCCTGTCAGCGTTGCCACAACCAAAAAAATTTTATAACCAAAATTAAAATAAAAAATAACCAAATAAGGAAAAAAATAACCAAAAAATTTTTTTTAAATAAATGTATTTGTTTTTAACAAATTTAAGGTTTAATACAAAAATTTTATTTTTTTAAGTATAGTTAACCTCTCATGCCCGAAATAAAATGGGAGTGGCTAAAATTTTTTGAGTAGGCATATAAGATAGAGTTGACCTCAATATCAACTGACAAAAATTTCAATGTCATAGGTGTCCTGTTTCAAGAGCTACAGGATGTTGTGTATAGGCAACATTGGGCAATGGTGTTATAAATTTAAATACAAGTTGATTTTTTTTTTTCAAATGTCGTTTATTTCAATTTATGTATTCAAGGATGCAAAACAATTTTTTTGAGGATTGGAGCACAAGTGCACATTGCATCTGCTGCATTTACAGGGTTTCCGAAGTCTACATCTGCCCCTTGTTCCCCATTCCGCCTAATGATTATAACCATCAAATCGTAGGGATTTTTCAGACTGTGCAACATGTGCTCTTTTATAGGGAATTGATTCAGAACCCGTAGAAGGAGCTGGGGTCGATGGAGAAGGTGATGAAGTTCCTGAATTCATTGTCAAATTGTCAAAAGGAGTGATGATGGACAACCTCTCTTTTTTGCGACAACTATAGTTTGACTTGTACAATTCAAGCATCATGTCCGCAAGATCAACATCTCCAATGTGCTTGTTGTAGCATTCTACTATACCTGGACGAGGTATAGTTATGAACTTCTTGTCTTTGCGGTACCATCTCTTGCATTCACTTGCATTCTTACTTGCATAGTTTGAAACTAGTTGTACCCTCTTATTACATTTTCTTCTTCTTCATTTTTCTCGTCAGCCCAATCATCCCAATCAAATTTTTCAATTTCATCCTGTGTCAGACCGTTTGGGCTCATCTTAGAATGTGAATACAAAAATAAGTTTTTATTTTTCGAAACTTACCATAATACGTATATACGCAACACTACATTTATAAAACTATTACAGACAAACCAAATAATATTTTCAAGCCGGGTTTTTTTAACACGTCGACTGCCGCGGCAATTTTCAAAAAAACTAGCCATAAATGACAACTTGATTTTTTTCACATTAGTGAGTACGAGATAACTCGTTGTTTGGCTCCCTAGAAGAGAACGCAATCTACGAGTTATCTCGTAGTCGGCAGTCAACGTGTTAAATTACTCACGTACCTTTCATTATTTAGTTGTCGAACTTGGTTTTAGGATGACTTAATTATATTAATGTGTTTTAACACTTTTTAAAATAAGGGATATTTTGCAAAATGAATTTGTCAATTTCGCTCTCGGGAGAATAACTACTAAGTGAGCACGTGCACAGCTGACTACCAACCAATTAGCTGTAAGCTTAAACAACACATGAGGCTATATTTTTGCGAAAGAATCAGAATAAAATATTTAAAATAGCTGTACTTAGAGGCTCATAAACACAATGGTGCATATACGCAACATTGGGAATGAGAGGATTAAACTACAAATAATAAATTAAGGTTTTTATTTATTTGTATTAAAATTTTTTTAATATTTCAATTGAACGTAATAAAAACGCTTAAAGAATTAAAACACTTTGCTAACGATTGCAAAGCTTATAATGCAAATTTTCAAATAAAATTAAAGAAGTGATTGGTTTATTAACCATAATAAAAAAATAACCAAAATGAAGAAAAAATACACATTTACACATTACAAAAAAAAATAACCAAATTTGGTTAAAAATAACCAAAACGGCAACGCTGGTGCCTGTGCCTGTGTTTATAGTTTGTTGTTACTCTTGTCTGCTATAAAAGTTCTTGCGTGTTTGTTTTCTCTTTTGCAGACAGGTTAACAAGGGTTGTTTTTCATTTGTTTTCTTTTCAGCTACAAGAAATAACAGTTGTTAAGCGTTGCCAACTATTTTTGTTGATTACTGACAACAGTTTTGTTATTGTTTTAAATTGTCTGACTGATAAGTAAAAAACTTAGGTTATGTTTTAAATAAATAACGGGTGAAACGGTTACTAAAAGAATATTTCAAATAAAAGAACATTTTAACCAAAGCTGGGATATATGAATTAATTTCGAAGATCATGTTAATAAGTTAGAATGCAAATTATTAATAATTTTGAAATTTATTTTCGTTTTTTTTTTATAACCTCTACACTCACGCTATTCGTTGTAATGGAACTAAGAAAACAATTGATGGGAGAGCAAAAAGTGACAGACGTTATATTTGAATATACAGTGAGCATTAAGAGAAACTGTACACTTAGGATAAAATTCTAAAAATTACCAAACACAACTTTTACCACTTCAGGAGAGTGCCTAAAAAAATTCGGCAATATTTCGAAATTTTTAGTAATTTTTTTTTTTCAATTTTAAAAACTGGCAATTAAACAATTTTAAAATAAAAATAACGGTAATTTATTAATCTATATTTTTTTTAATGTACATTTCCTTTTGACGCTCACTGTATCTACAAATGTTGTAAGTGACATGAACAACTTATGCAAGAAGAACGTTCCACATATGGATAGTAGAGCTGATGAGCGAATTTTTTCTAACCAATGGAACAGAAAGAAGAAATATTTTTCTATGTTGTAATACATTTCCCCAATCGCTGTTTTCAATCTTTCTTAAAGCATTTTCGGCATGTAGTTTTTGAAACAACTTGAGCTCTTTCAGCGAATCTGTCTTCCGCTCATGAATGTCTTTAGTTTCGAAAATAGCAAAGAGGTATAACGCCTGGAGTGGTACAAATCTAGAGCCTGACACATAATTGTGGTAATGGATTTAGAAACAAAATATAATTACAACTAAACAGGCAGTAAAGTCCTGCTTCAAATTGGATTACGGATATGCGAAGTACTTGGAAACCATTCCACTACATTGTTTCCTATAATTTTCTCAATAAGGATTTTGATTTAAATGTACATATATACCGGTGGTTTCAAAAACCTGGACTTAGTAAGCTGTAGAATATATATATAAAGGGTTCTTTCGAATAAGTTGCCTGGCCACTGCTGAGTTTTCCAGTTGGAGCTCATAGCCATATTGCAATCGTTACAATAATTGTTGGGTAATAGAATTTTCCCTTAAAATTTCTTAATTTACAAGTTTTTTTTTTTGTAAAAAAAAGTATTTTTTTTCCAGAAATAAAGTTTTATAAAACAATCTGGCAACGCTGCCTCTGAACCATCTAAAGAATATATCGTTCATAAACAACGAGGTTCGTAGGTGAGTCAAGCATGAATATCAGGGATATTTGCTGGGAACAAGTATAATTGAATGTTAAAAAGTCACACCCTATAACAACAACCCTATTCATTTACACAGAGGGCGTTGATTCCAAATAACACCAGAAGCATGGTATTAATTACTGTCTTTCTAGTTACGATTTGTTACAAATGAGCGAAGAAATCAATCAATAATTGAAGTCATTGTATCAACAATATTCGGCTTTAAACAATAGACTACAAAAGATGTTAAAAACCAACTAATATTACTAAAGGGTCCGCCAAATAACTTTTTTTTTTTGAAAATGCTTTAAAAAAAAGCTACGGAATATTTTCTCAAATTTCTTTTTTTTATTTGAAAGTACAATCCTTTCGGTTAATAATGGAAAACAAATTTCATTCAAATGGCTGCCTCGGCTGGCCATGCAGTAGCCTACACGATCGATCCAATTTTTAAGCACATTATCGATTGTGTGCAGCTGTATTTCACCAATGGCTTAACGAATATTATCCTTTAAAGCGTCAATTGTCTCTGGTTTGTCGGCGTAACACTTATCTTTGACGTCACCCCACAAATAATAGTCCAACGGTGTCAAATCGCAGCTCCGAGGTGGACAAACGACATCAGCTCTGCGGCTGATAATGCGATCTTCAAAAACAGGGCGTAAAACATCGAGTGTAGCTTCGGCTGTGTGGCACGTAGCGGCATCCTGTTGAAACCAAATGTTGCCAATATCCTCTTCTTCAATTTTTGTGAACAAAAATTCGTTCAACATGGCCCAATAACGATCGCCATTGATTGTAATTATGCCTCTTGACCAGAATCCGCACCAAACAGTGACTCGTTTTGGGTGCGTCCGCTTTTCAATGAATGTGTGCGGGTTTTCTGTGCCCCAAATGCGTCAATTTTGCTTGTTTACATATCCGCCAAGATCAAAATGAGCTTCATCTGAAAAGATGATTTTTTTTGCCAAAATCGGCATCTTCTGTAAGTCGATCGCAGGCCCACTTAGTGAAGCGAAAACGCGAATACACAACCATATTCGTTCAGCGGAAGGATAAAACTAATTAACTGTCAAATCAGACATGAGCTAAGTGTTACCATTTACGAAATAAGCACTAGTTGGTAAAAAAAAACGTTAGATGGCGGACCCGATACAACTCTCTTGCCCGCCAAATTTGGAAACATAACTTTGACAGAAACTCCAAAAACTAAAAGAAAGTATTTCTGCAACAAGTATATTTCAAACAACAATTGAAGGCAACAACAACAATAAAAAGTAAATTATTATTTTCTAACAGTCTATTGAGATGGTATTTAAGGAGCATAAATCGAAAAGAAATCAAAGATAACATTTATTATGTCCCTATTGAACGAAAACATTTGCGGACAGACAATGCAATAAAGAAAAGACAGGCACTGTTTCACTGCAATAGAAAGTATTTCTATGGCTTCTGTTTTTTTCTACTTCTTTTTCTTCTTCTTTTTCTTCCTTGTGCAACTGTTGCCACAAATCAAATGACCAAAAAAGGCGTCAAAAGAAAGTAAAAAGTGATGGATGGACAACGCAAGCAAAACAACAACAAACCAAAAACCAATTGAAATTAGTCTTTAAATGATAAACAACAACAAAAACAACATCAACAGCAGCAACACAATATTAGCAATGGGAGGAGGGGTATGACAGTTAGATAGCGAGTGTTGATCAAAAAAGATAGGAAAGAAATTCCCGTTTGTTAAGGTCTTGACAACAATAAATAATTCCTTTTTCGGATTGATGCTACTGCCCATTATGTAGTATGTACATGCATGCATACATACATACATACAGATGTATGTATGTAGCTACTGTGCTTATTGCAAGTAAAACAAATTTCTATTTTCAAATTGCGTAATTGCAACAAATGTTGCCTGCCTGGCCTGCCTACCTGGCCTGACTGTTTATGTTAGACGAGTTGTGCTTTGAATTTTTCATGTTTTTTTTATGGTTTTTGCTTCGTTCATAATAGATTTTCCTTTTGTTATACTGTTGTTGTTATTGTTGTTGTTATTATTATTAAATAATCACATTGTCTGCATTTGCAACATGCGGGCAACAACGATAACAACAACGCATACTGACATACTGGATAAGGTACGTTATAAGATTTCTTGTCAACATCAAAAGTCTTCAAGAAAAAAAAAAAAAAAAACAACAACAAATTCCTGAACAAATGTGCGGATTGCAACAAACGGTAAATTCCTTATAGAATAGGGTTCCCATACAAAGCTTGCTTGCAGTTTTGCTTGGATATTGGAGACCTAAAACGAGGGTTAACCGATATTCTCCTCATCAAAATCAAAATCCTCAATTTTTTCTTCTTTTCTTAGAACAGACTTCACTCACAATAGCACACAACATGATGGCAAACAATTGAGGTAATAGAGAGCCGCGTTTTACTTCAGCGTTGGGCTTGGTTAGATAGGGTGTGTGACGACAAAAGTCGGAGGCCTTGCTTTTGCCCACACCAAACCTACTTACATATGTCCACCGGTTCAACCAAATCATCATTGTATAGTATGTACTAATAACTAATATTATATACTTATAATTATTTATATGAATATTAAATCCTAACCTGCAATTATTATTATTATAAAATTATTGTAATTATTTTAGTATAAGTTCATAACAAGCCCATTGTGCTTGAAATATTTATTAATGTTGTTAAGGTTTTATATTCTATTTTTAGAAATATTCTTTTTAGTAATAACGGTTGACGTTCGACTCTCATTTGACATACAAGACCTCTCTGCTGAATTCAATTGTTGCTTGCTCTCACATTGGTGAGTTGTAACGTTGGACACAACTTGTTTGAGCTTCGATCCGTTATTCATTTCTTTTGTGTATTAAAGCAAGCATGTCTTCAGCGGTCGAGGCAGTTGGTGACGAGTTGCTGGTAAGGCAGGTCGATCTTGTGACATCGACTGAGCTAATAAACATAAGCAGGTCACGGGTGGTGTGGTTCTCCCACACTTGTGACTTGTTTACAGCCAGTAAAACGTTGGCAACTGTGACGGGACGGATACCAGAGGTTTCAGAACCACAATCATTCTGTGCGTAGGCCATTTGATTGTTCTTCTGACACTCCCCTTTGGTTGACTCAACTAACACGATAATTTGACGAACCTGTGATTGGACAGACACCAGAGGTTTTAGAACCACAATCATTCTGTGCGTAGGCCATTTGATTGTTCTTCTGACATTCCCCTTTGGTTGATTTGACTGACTGTGCCGGGGCAATAGCAAGGACCAGTAGAAACCACGGTCATCTCGAGCGCATGCCGTTTGACTGTCGTTCTGACTCAACCCCCCTTGATTAATAGCAAGGACCAGCAGAACCACAGCCATCCGGAGCGCATACCGCTTGACTGATGTTCTGACTCAACCCCCCTTTACTCTTCGGTACTGTTACTCGACAAACGATAGTTACTTGACGAACCATTGAGACTGGACAGATACCAGAGGTTTCAAGGCAACAATCATCCTGTGCGTAGGCCGTTTGATTGCCGCTCTGACATCCCCCTTTGGTTGACGAGACTGACTTTGTGACTCGACGAACCGTATGTGGCCGGCCTAGGGCTTATTAACTAATATTAAACTTAATTTTTCCTTCTATGTAGCCCTAACGTAGTGTAGTAAATAAGCTATTTTAATTTAATTTAAGTTATTTTACACATTGTAAATAAATAGCCTAGAATCTACAAGGGAATGACTTTTATTTATGTAACCACTGGACGCCGCTGAACTACCCCAGCACCCAAGCGGAAACGTGTCGTTACAGGTGATTGGCCCATTACCAACACATCATCGGAACATGTAGGCCCGCTAGTGATTCGGAAACTGAGAGGGCCGTGATTGCTTTGGCCAGCTCTTTAGCAAAGCAATTACCGACGTTAACCCCACAATCTGGCGCCCTTATTAATGCTACTATTTGATGATTCGAAATTCCGTGAGAAAACTTATGGATTTATAGAAGAGGAAAGGCTTCAAGGGGGTCATTCGCATGGAACCCAATTACAGAGAGCCTGATCCAGTAAATCAGGGGAAATCTTACAATCTAACAAGCATTTCTAGTTTTCAACATGTCCGAGATCTTTGCCTGAAAAATACTACAGTGGTCACACAACCCTTACGAAAAAATAATGGCAGAGTCCACGTACTATGTCTATACAATAGCCTACTTGGTGCAATTCTTTGGATCCGTCGGAATGCACTAAGAGTTGACAACAAAACTAGGGGACCATAAAGGCGATTCGGATATCCATAGCTTCCGAAAAATGCAGGGAATCCATAGTCTAAGTTGAACCATGGAAATTAGATTAGGTTAGAGGACGTGTACTTGTCAACTGTGACAAGTACAGTAACCGGAGGTCGAATTGACCCATTGTACAACGTCCTAGCTTCTCACACCACTCGTGTTGTGTGCGCTAATTTTATACATGAGTGGCGGGACCTATAGTTTAAAGTCGACTCCGAACGACAGATTTTTTTGAGAAGCTTTTCATGGCAATTTTTACTCTCAGAGTTTTTGCCAGAAATCTGCTGAGAGGAAGTCGCCGAAGAAATATTTTCATATTTTCGTTTTGATGTCTGACCTAGGATTCGAACTCGGGCCTTTCGTCTAATAAGCCAATACACTACCTACTAGACTACGGCGGAAGTTTAGAACAGCTCCGCATACAATGACACCAATCGCGGTAAAAGAAAGTAATTTCCGCAACGGCCATATAATAAAACTAAGTGATGGTGTGGGCTTCAGACTCCAAATCTTACTCACGACCGACTGTAGTTTTGAGAGTCCTACATACATAATTGGTCATTACAACCCTTCAGTCAGGATTATGGACCTAGTTTCTCACACCACTTATGTTGTGTGTGTTAATTTTATACAAGAGTGTCGGGACCCACAGTTTAAAGTCGACTTCGAACGACAGATTTTGTTTGAGAAACTTTTCATAGCAATTTTATTTGCTCTCAGGGGTTTTGCTAGAAATCTGCTGAGAGAAAGTCACTGAAGAAATATTTTTTTATATTTTCGTATTTGATGTCTGACCTGGGATTTGAACCGTGGCCTTCAGTCTAATAAGCCAACACACTACCTACTAGTCTACGGCGACTACTCGCACATAGCACCCTCTATTGCAAACCCTTGATAGTTTTCTTTAGTTTTCTACCGCATATGCTGCTAGTCTTGTAAGATGTTGTTGCCATTTTAGACAATTATTGTGTGTTGTTGTATATTGTTTGTCTTGTGGACACAATAAATCAACATTTTACGAATAGACTGGACACACACACAAATCATTGTCTCTCAGTATAAATCATAATTAGAAAACGAAATACTGATTCAATGTAGATAAACTATTACACTCTAGAGGAGTCAGACCATGCTGCACATAAGCACATCACATATACATATGTACACACTCATGTGTGTGTTTAGATAAAGGGTGCTAGAAGTGGAGGAATTATTACAACATATGACGAGAGACATATATTTACGAATGGAAACAGTAACTCAGTTACTGGTAACGAGATTTTATGTGGATTAACTCGACGTTACATTAATTAAATTACGGCACACATCCCCTTTAAACACCCTTTATTTGCTTTCAGCGGCTATTTATTACAGACCAGAGGAGGAAAAAAAAAAAAAGTTTAAAAATTTTTTGAAAAAATTTATTGCATCTGTACGAGATGCGAATGCATATCACAGGCAACAACAACAGCAACAAGAAAGAAAAAAAAACGTAACAGCAGCAGCAACAAAATATTTTCATGTTTAGGAAGCTGTTGACTATATTATGAGCATTAATGTTGGCAAAAGAAAAAAAAAAAACACAAAAACTGTTACTAGCCAGACATAAGGTCTCTTTGACCAAATGTTTTCGGCATAACTGCGTGGCTGTCTACTGTCACACAGGTGACGTTATTTTGAATTGGCAAAAATGGGGGGAAAAAAGTTTTTTGAAATGTACACAGATTTTTTGAAAAAAAAAAACAATTTTGAAAATATTACAGCACAAGTTTGTATACATATATACACGTACAGATAGAAGATAAAAGTTAGGATAAGATTTTGTTTCTGCAAATTATAGATCAAGAGATTTGATACACGCAGGACTCTTAATGTAACCGATAAATGACTAAATGACCTCACAAGTTCTAAATCAGGGGTTACCAAAAATTTTTTGGTTGTGTATTAGTGAGTAAGAGAGAGAAAATAAGTTGAGAGCTTACAGTCATAGAAAAATGTTAGCAATATATCCTATTTTGATTTTCATTTCATCAACCTACATAAAGTTATACATCTTTGACTTAACAATTATAGGCTTTTTACACTGAGCTTCATCTTTCATCTCTCATCAATTGGCAAGATGACAACTTCTTCCCATAAGAAATATACAGAGCAAAAAAGCGTCATCTTTCATCATCTTCACAAGATGTTCCTATCTCATTTTGTTCCACTCATCATCTTTCGATAATTTTAGTGTCATCACTAAAAAAATGACATTTGTTTATATGTACATATAAAAAAATTAAACGTCACAAAATGAGTGGGACTGAACAAAGTAAGTAAATTTTTGAAAGTATATATACAGTGGTGGCCATGAGGTTAGCACACTTGCGACTGCCTACCTTTAAAAGCAAATATTTCCTGTATTTCTTTAATTTTTTTCATAATTATTTTTTATACGCGTAACATGTCTTCCTAAGATCACGTCACAATATATTCATTGTCATTCCTATATATATCTTTGCTGTTTTTCTGTTCAGAATAGAATAACCGTCAAAAAACGCTGGACAGTATTTTAGCACAAAATAAAAAAAATTTATTCACATTTAAAAAAAGTAACAAAACAAAAAACTTATTTCACTATAAACTTAGTACTTAGTTCGGTATCCATTATTTTTTATTATAGCTGCCAATCTTCTTGGTATACTTTCCACAAGTCCCATACAGCGCTCCACTGAAATAGCATACCAAGCTTTTTCTATTTCTGTCCATAAATCGGCCAAATTTTTAGGTTTTGCTCTCATTACGTGATGCTCCACATCATTCCAAAGGTTTTCAATAGGATTGAGATCCGTTAATATTGTTCTCTTACAAGCAACTCCTCACTAAGCGTGAGGAGTGTTTTGGGTCATTGTCGTGCATAAAAGCTCCACCGTAATCTAGAGGGAAATTTCAAGAAAATCAGAAGAAGAAAAATTTTCCATTTTATTTTTTTCCATTAATTATGAGCAGATTTTATGTATTTAAAATGAAAGATGAGAGATGATGCAAATGTAAACAACTTTTTTCATTTTTGTCATCTTCCACTCATTCCTCTAAGATGATGCTAAGTGTAAAAAGGCTATTAGGCAATGTTTTTTAGATATTTGCTGGATACTAATTTTGGTTCATAAATTTCCTCTCCTGCTAATAACCAACCTTTTAATTTTTCCAAAATATTGCTTTATGTCTATAAAAAGTTGTTCTCTTTTCATATCATCTAAATTATTTACTTGACTATTAAAACAATCAAAATGTGTTTTAAGAACATATAGTACAATATAATACATTTTAATACAAGTATTTTTTAACATAAATCATTTTTTGAGTGTAAACCTAAAAAAAAATAATATAGCATCCGCTGACATGTGTGCTTGTCGCAGTCTGAACGACGACTAAATAAAAGAGCATAAGCAATGTGTGTTAATTCTTAACACTTTCACGCCGGCGCTTTAATTCATGCTTGTCGCCTACTGGCAGCTGCGCTTAATGCTTTCCGCTCTATCGTGACGTGATTCTCAGGTATTTTTCTCGGCAGACGAAGTGTTAAAGGTCTAAATATTTGGTATTATGTATCGTCTAATAGCATGATCAATTGCGTACCACCGGTGGTACACAGCCACCCGATAAGACAGTCTAGTGCAAGCCACCGGTGGTACGGGCCGTCCGATAAGGCAGTCTAGTGCAGGTCAACGGTGGTACGCGCTGGCGTAAACGTGTTAACCAATTTAGATATTCACTTGGAACTTTGAAAAGAAGTTCCAAGAAGCATTACGTTTAATGAGGTTAAACTATTACTGATAGGTTAATAAACTGTATGATGCATCAGTATGAGGAGTAATCCAGCCAAGAGAAGAGTTATTTTTTTAATTTTTTACAATCCACCAAGATATTTCCACAACTCTGATTAAGATCAAACTCTAGAACATCAGCATATTTCTGGTAAAAACTCTGAGTATAAAATAAAATTGCAACGAAAAATTTCTCAAAAATCTGTCGTTTGGAGTCGACTTTAAATTGTAGGTGTGAGAAACTAGGTCGTAATCCTGAACATATGGGCTACATACATACATACATAAAAATAATGGGCAAATTTAAGCAATTTTCCACTGAAGAACGAAGAGCTATCATCAATCTGCATAAAGATGGCCATAATATGCGTTATATAGGAGAAAAATTTGGAAAATCTCATACAGCAGTTCGCAAAGTTATCATTGCCTATGAAAAGGAAAACAGAGTTTGTGTCAAAAAAAGACCAGGACGTCCCAAAGAAAGCAGCAAAAGAGTCGATAGAAGAATTCTGGAAATTTCAGAAGTTAATCCACTACTTTCTGTGCCAAAAATTCGGTCACAGCTGCTAAGTGAAGGAAAGGATGCACCATCAATCTACACTATACGAAGGAGACTTAGAGCGAGTGGTAAGCATGGACGTGTGGCCCGAAAAATTCCATACGTGAGCAAAATAAATATGAGGAAAAGAATGCAGTTTTATGAAGAGCACATACTAAAGCCTCGAGAATTTTGGTATAGCGTCTTATGGACAGACGAATCCATGATAAGATTAAATTACTCTCATGGCATGGTACATGTATGGCGCAAACCAGGTGATGCATTGTCTTACAAGTGTACTTTGCCGACTGTAAAATCGATAGAAAAGGGTTTAATGATATGGGGATGTCTTTCTTCGAGGGGCGTTGGTAAAATAATAATCTTAGAAGGAAAAGTAAATTCATCATTGTATTTAAATATTTTAAAAGACACGGCCATTCCGAAAGGAAATCGCCTAATAGGTGAACATTTTCTTTTCCAACAGGACAATGCTCCTATACATACCGCCAAAAAGGTTGTCGAATTTTTAGCGGAGCAAAATATTACTATTTTGAAGTGGCCTCCCCAAAGTCCCGACCTCTCCCCTATAGAAAACGCTTGGGCAATTTTGAAAATTCGTATTTCTGAGGCAGCTCCACAAAACCTTAGCCAGTTGAAGGATTGTATTATTTCAAGCTGGAATCGAATCACTCCTGAAGAATGCTTAAAGTTAGTAGACACAATGCAAGACAGACTTTCCAAGATGTCTCTTCGCTCCGGTGGACACTGCGGTTATTAAAGGAAATGGAAACTTATTTTTGCAACCTTTTATTTTGAGTCATTTTATATTTTTATTTTCATTACACACATGAAAGTTGTTTTTGTTAAAATTTTTATTTATTTTGTAGGTACTAGAGTTAGTGTATAATTTAAGTGAAAAAATTTTCCAAAAAAAATAAATATAGAAAAACTACACGTATTTATGTTTTAATTTTTTTCTTATTTATGCCACATACTGTATATATAATACTCTACAAGACGCTCATCCTGCCCGTGCTTCTTTATGGCGCAGGAGCATGGACACTATTAAGCACTAATGCAGCAGCCTTGATAGTATTCGAGTGAAAAGTCCTACGTAAGAGGAGGGTTATAATGACCAATTAAGTAGGAGATGTTCGCTTCGTGATTTGAACGATGGCCTCACGTCTACCTACGCCAACGCACTACCTACTATACTACGACGGCTTCAATCTCCTCTTTTTTCCTATTATTTTTGGGCTTTATCTTAGTTTTACTGTAATCCTTTCTATAATCCTATTCAAAAACTGGACATAGAGATCAATTAATTTGAAGATAGAACTTAGCGATTACACATTTATGTCTAGGGTATGACGGAAGTGTCACAACAGGCTCGACAACCTGGTCACTTAAAGTCGAATTACTTTAATATGGTTGCCAGGCCATAAAAGGCAAGAAAGAAATGAGTCCCTCAAAGAGACACTAACCCTTACTAATACTATGTTCAGACATGCACTTTTATTGAGTCAATATTCGGTTTATTGATTATTGTTGTTGTTGATATTTGAGTTGTCAAATATCAATAGAAAGTGTTCGAAAAATTTTAATATGCTCACTGAACGTACTTATGACAGTGCTGTATTTCAAGTTTTAATCAATATTATAACAATTTATGAATTTATTGAGCAATTAATTGACATTTTATATGAAATATTGTCGCCGTAGTCTAGTAGGTAGTGTGTTGGCTTATTAGACTGAAGGCCTGAGTTCGAATCCCAGGTCAGACATCAAAACGAAAATAAGAAAATATTTCTTCGGCGACTGCCTCTCAGCAGATTTCTGGCAAAAACTCTGAGAGTAAATAAAATTGCCATGAAGAGCTTCTCAAAAATCTGTCGTTCGGAGTCAACTTTAAACTGTAGGTCCCGCCACTCATGTATAAAAATTAACGCACACAACATAAGTGGTGTGAGAAGCTAGGTGGTAATCCTGACTGAAGGGTTGTAATGACCAATTAAGTATGTATGTATGAAATATTGAGATCAATAATGGCGTTTATTGCGATTTACTCAATATAAGTGCATGTCTGAACATAGTATAAGCCCACTTAATTTTTGAATTCTACAGCAGGTACTATACTCAAGAGGAAAATGAGCAAATGATCAATACGAAAGAGCATTGTTCTCAATCATTACAAAGAAATGTTGCAGTTTCTTAATCTTTACTTAATCTACAAAAAAAAAATGCTTGAGAACATTATCCAACTTACAGGTTACATTGCCTGCAATAACAAGTTGTACAGGCTGTTGGATGCATATATGCTCCGTAAACATAATTTACTGGCATTTCCATTAAAGCAACTGATCCGATACTTAAAAGGGATGATGGATTGGATGTACAATAGATCAACTATGGTTGCAATGCACAAAGTTATCGAGAATATTGCATTGCATTTCAAGAGAAACTCAATTAACATGGCATGAGATACGGTAGTTGGTATTTAGTGAAGTAATAAATTTGTCGGGGCCCTATATTTCACACAGAACCATGAGTTATGATTTCAATACGTAAGAAACTTTAGGAAATTTTTTACAATTCCACTTTCAATTAAATCCTACAAGAAACTAGTCGCCCTTTAGTTATAAATTTTATTTAAAATTATTGTAGTGTTGTTTGTTGATTTTTGTTTACTTGTTTACCATTTTTTTTGTTATGCTAGCGTTTGTTGTTTTTAAAGAAAAAAAAAAATTGAAAAAAACGAAATGCCATAAATATTCGTGTATGCCCCCCCCCCCCCCCCATTAAACAAACAAAAACTAAATAAATATTGTAAATATAAATAACAATTTATTCATACTTATTTATTATGTCAATAATTATTTATTCAATTATGTATCAGAGATGTAATAACCATCCATTTAAATCCATTTAAGATTTCTTATGTCGGCTGGAGTGCCAAAGCACTGTCCGTATACAAAAATGAAAATTGCTGCCGGCATTAATTTATGAAAATATTTTTTTTTTTTTTTTAAAAAGTTAAAACTGTTAAGTCAGACCGTGACATTAGACGATTTAGAAAATTATTATTTATGTTGGATAGTTTCGATTTTTAGCCTGAAAACTCAAATAGAAATGAACCTCAAATATTGAAGGTAAAGTGAGTGTAGTAATGGATCGATCGATTGGATGAACGTACATATGTACGTATATACATAAGTAAGCGAATTTCATGCACCTTCACCTACCTTCACTTTTTTATATTTCTTGAATTTTTTTCTTGAGTTTTTTTTCTTGATTTCAACTGCCAATAATCAACGAAAGTAATTCGTTTATGAGAGAGAAAGACGCACTGCTTGTTCGTTGCTGCAATAATATTTACAACTACCGTCCATACTGACAATCGTCGTAATTTGAAAATTGTAGAGGTGATGGTGGTGGATGATCATTAGAAAATAATAACAACAACAGCTACAGCAGCGACAACAGCAACAACATTTGAAAATATCATGAAAACACACGACTTTTTTTTTAACGACAAGCAACAATTGCTGTAACCAACTAACTAACAACAACAACAACAACAATCCAAGTACATAATATTATAAAATATTTATAAAAGCTAATAATTTATTTCTTCAATCATTCATTCATTTATTCATTCATTTGTTCAATCATTTGATTTCATGCCACCAACGTTGTCTCCCCCAAAAAACGGGGAGATTTATTCCACAAGCTGTCGACTGTCGACTGTATGATCAATTAAGTAAAAGTCAATTACGATAACAATTCCAACAACAACAACTATAATAATACAACAACAACAACAACACCACCATTAGGATAATAATCAAAAAAAAATATACAACAACATAACACACACCATAAAATTCATAACAAGAGTGAGAGAGCAGCAAACGCCCACCCAATAAACAGAAATTGCCGACACAGCCTCCAAAAAGGAATGCGAAAAATTTCCGACAAACTTAAACGACTACAAAGTTTCCCTATAATTGGAGAGTAAAAATAAAATTGCCATGAAAAAGTTTCTCAAAAAAATCTGTCGTTTGGAGTCGACTTTAAACCGTAGGTCCTGCCAATCATGTATAAAATTAACACACACGCAACATAAGTGGTGTTGAGAAGCTTGGTCGTAATCCTGTCTGAAGAGTTGTAATGACCAATTACACGGTGCGACAGTGAAAATACACCCGAGTAACTACATAGTCCACGTTGTTCAGTTAGTTGATTAGAACTCAAAAATACCTTTTTTTATATTTCTCGAACCCTCCAAACTTGTTTTATTTGACAAAAACTGTTTTTTTTTTACTTTACGCACAAATTTCTGGATTACTCAAATATTTCTGACCCGATTTCCAAAATTTAAATCTTGTTGGAAAGGGAAGAGATGGACCTTTAAAACGGTATACATATATCAATTATTCGACTTAATATGCTATGAGATTTGATGAGGTAAACTTGGAAAATATTAATTTTTTTAATATTTTTTCAAGTTTGTCCATTCATAGTAGCAAACTTTAATAAAAAAATATAGGATAAGTGATAATATTCTTAAAGTCTGTTCTCTTGTGAAGAGATTGAGTCATCATTTGATAAAATTGTATAAAAATTACCGTAGTTATTATTTAAATAGTATAACAGTCGTGTTATATTTTTTATATAAGTATGTCATCTCATCAAATGAACTTTTAGTTTAAAAATTTTCAGAATTTTTGATGGATCTTGATTGTTTATCACAAAATGTGTCAATTTCACGTTTGCACGACTTCCAGAAATCGGCTAGTATTTGTGTT
The DNA here is from genome assembly GCA_927399465.1 of Sarcophaga caerulescens. Taxonomy (NCBI): domain Eukaryota; kingdom Metazoa; phylum Arthropoda; class Insecta; order Diptera; family Sarcophagidae; genus Sarcophaga; species Sarcophaga caerulescens. The sequence goes on from OV656873.1 coordinate 18,613,980, forward strand.
TTTTGTAAATATTATTATTTCTCTTTGCGCAAACATTGGCCAACTTCTGGTGATCGCTCAAACGTGAAATTGACATATTTTCCGATAAACAATCAAGATCCATTAAAAATTCTGAAAATTTTTAAACTAAAAGTTCATTTGGTGAGATATCCATTAAAAATTCTGAAAATTTTTAAACTAAAAGTTCATTTGATGAGATGACATATATAAAAAATATAACACGACTGTTATACTATTTATATAATAACTACCGTAATTTTTGTCCGATTTGATCAAACGAAATGCCAATCTCTTCACAAGATAATGCACTTTTAGAATGTCATCACTTATTTTATATTCTTTAAGTAAAGTTTGCTACTATGAACGGACAAACTTGAACAAATATGATAAAAATTCGCATTTTCCAAATTTACCTCATCAAACCTCATAGCATATTAAGTCAAATAATAGATATGTGTACACCGTTTTAAAGGTCTATCTCTCCCCTTTCCAACAGTATTTAAATTTTGGAAATCGGGTCAGAAATATTTGAGTAATCCAGAAATTTGTACGTAAAGTCTAAAAAAAAAGTTTTTGTAAAATAAAAAAAGTTTGAAGGGTTCGAGAAATATAAAAAAAATAGTTTTGAGATCTACTCAACAAAACTCACAACCTACACTATGTCATTAGCCGGGTGTATTTAATTTTTTTTTATTTTGTCGCATAGTGTTATGTATGTATTTATGTAAAGGTTTCATAGCTTTCTCTACTCACCTTCTGGGGCACTGTCCGTGCGCTTCTTGACTTCATAAGAACGAAAGCAAAAAAAGTTTTCTTTTAATCCAAAAGAAAAACTAGGGAGCTTGCAAGCTATACCCTTTAGAAATTACAATACAATGGACACAATGATAATACAAGAAGAGCTTCAATCCAAAGCTTCTAATAAAGCCATATAGACGACCAATGCCTATGGCAATCAATGAGATCATTTGTATACGGAGTAGAAGGCTATAACCTTTGCTCATCTTCCCCATGCTCTATAACTATTGCAAAAGTCATTGGCTGTATGGCCAAGACCAATGAGTTTCACTTGAGTACTCAGCATACAATGTCCAGTAATGAATCCGACATCTGAGCCCAGTGTACTCCTTTGGAGAAGCTAGGCCGTAATCCTGACTGAAGGGTTGTAATGGCCAATTATGTATGTATTTAAAACACTACACTCTTGTCTTGTTACAACCAATCTGATCAACGAATTTTCTTCCCATTTCCACATTGCTAACCTCCATATAAAGTGCGAAAAACCACAGCCATGCACCCACCAATATATGGTACATCGTAGGAAATGTGTAATGTAATGGCGCGATAAAGAAAGAAAAATGATGACGATACCAGCAGCCAAACATTCATTGCGAACATTGTGGAAAAGATTAAACACCATCACCTGCATAAATGGAGGCAGCAGCAGCAGCCAGTATCTATTAAAATTACTTTATTTTTCACCACAGCAGCATTATTACATGCGATTCATTCAATCATCAAGCCACCAAGCCAAGCCATCATTTTGATCTGAAATCAAGCATCTCTTATCAGAGAAAAATTCAATTTTTTTCTTGTCTTTTTTTAAACTGACACGGGTGACTGACACCCCCAACCAAATACAGACGTTTTACTTAAAATGGCTTGAAATGGAAAAGATACTCGTGAAGCAAAAGCAAAATGCAAAAGAAAAACGAAAAGCGAAAAGAAAATTAAAAACAGAAATGAATTGTTGTCAATACCACTTTCATTGCCTTTTGGGTTTTGGGAGACCAAAAAAAGCGAGACAAATCTGATCATATATCCATATATCGTATGTAAATATGCACCGATATGTGCAAAACATATCATGGATACCCCCCCAACAACACTCTGCTCCTCATACTATAAAGAAGTTAAAAATTGTGAAAAAGAAACAGGGAGAAAAGAAAAACCGAAAAAACTTTATTTAAAATAATTTTGTTTTTCTGTTTTTTGTATTGCAAACTTTTGATTTCGTTTTAATTAATAGTGTACCACCAAAGCATTTTTCTTCCAGTAAGTGTGAGAGACAGTAACAGGGTGTACAGATAAAAAATGTTATTTTATTGAGGGAATTTTTTTTTTTTTTTTTTTTGGTGAAAACAGCACTCAGGGGATGGCCCCTACTCATGCAGTGCATTGTGCAGGTTTTAGGAAAATGGGTTATAGGAAGGTGGAAGAGAGAGAGTAGCGTTTGTGGACATCTCAAGATGCGAATGGCAAGGAAACGAGTTGCTGCTAGGTGACTATAAAATGGCCAGTGCTATACCTTCACCATTAGACAGTCTACAGCAATCGTCCCCAAGAAGCCCGCACCCTTCAGTCCTAGCTTCTCACACTACTCATGTTGTGTGTGTTAATTTTTATGCATGAGTGGCGGGACCTACAGTTTAAAGTCGACTCCGAACGACAAATTTTATTGAGAAGCTTTTCATGGCAATTTTATTTACTCTCAGAGTTTTTGCCAGAAATCTGCTGAGAGGAAATCGCCGAAGAAATATTTTTGGAATTCGAATTCGGGCCTTTAGTCTAATAAGCCAACACACTACCTACTAGACCGCGGCGACTTCAATTTTGGGCCCCTTTTTCCTTTTAAGGGAAAATCTTGACCTCGGCTACATGAGACCAAATGACTTAATGAGACGTAAATGTGTTGCAATAGATTAGGATTTTAAGCGTTTAATGCTTTTTTTTTTCTCATTTATTATTTATTGAATCTTCATTAAAAATGAACTAACAATAATTATTCAAATCTTAAAACTAAAAATTTATATATTTATTTAGCCATTGCCAAATAAAATAAAGTATTCAAAGTATAAAGTAAAAATAAAATAAAGTAAAGTAGCATTGGGCCTCATTCATCTCTCTCATCTTCGGCCGAGTGCAAGAGTATCCTTCCTTTTTAATCGAATATGGCCAGTGTGACGTAAAATACCACGGACTAATGGATTTGTGTGGTCATCTAGGTTATCTAAGTATTTTTCAGCATGTCTTACAATTTCGATTTTAACCAGCGGGACATCTAGATCTTTGTGAATATTCGAGTTTTTGATATACCAAGGGGCGGCCGGCAGTGATCATTCGTAAAATTTTATTTTGGCGCCTATGAATTTTCTCTACTACGTTTGAAGCTGAGGCAGTACCCCATAGCTGTACTCCATAACACCAAATGGGTTTTAATATTGATTTGTATATTAGGAGTTTACAATCTAATACTATGTTCACGTATGCACCTTTATTGCGTAAATCGCAATTAACGCCAATATTGATCTCAATATTTCATAAAAAATCTGAATTAATTATTGCTCAATTAAATGCTAATTGTTATAATATTGATTAAAACTTTAAATACAGCACTGTCATAAGTACGTACAGTGAGCATATTACAATTTTCCGAACACTTTCTATTTTCCGAACACTTTCTATTGATATTTGACAAATATCAACAACGACAAAACGAACAAAACAAAAACAATGTTGTTGAAACAACCAGCTGTCTTGTTTCTAGCTGTCAAATGAATATTGAGTAAGCTGAATATTGCGTATATTTATTATACGTGAACGGTTAAAATATTGTTCTCAATTAACCGAATATTGACTCAATTAAATTACATACGTGAACATAGTATAACTTAAGTGATGAATTTCGACCAATTAACCAATTTATTTGGGCAGTTTTCATAGTTATTTGCGCCAGTTTTGACTCAATATGCAATTTCCACGTTAAACGACGATCAAGGTGTATACCCAAGTACTTTACATGAGTGCTTTGTGGTATTGTCTGATTATTAATGCATATAGCAGGGCAGGTCTCTCTTCGCAATGTAAAGGTTACGTGGGTGCATTTTTGTTCGTTAACTTTTATTTTCCATTTCTTCAATCATTCCTCCAGCAGGGATACTTGTTCCTGTAAGAACTGCGATGCAATCTGTGGGTTCATATGTACGCTTAAAAATGCAGTGTCGTCAGCAAATGTGGAAGTATGTATGTTTTCACTTATTGGCATATCAGCTGTTAATATCAGGTATAAAACAGGACCTTGTTAATTTTTTGAGGGGAACTTAAATAATTACCTTGTTTAATCATAAATTTCCTATCACTTAAATAACTCTTCAATATTTCATATATATTTTCAGGGAATATTTGCTTCAATTTGAGTATAAGACCATCATGCCACACTTTATCAAAAGCTTGAGAGACATCAATGAAGAGTGCAGAACAATACTTCTTTTTTTTCTTCGAATGCATTTCTTATTACATTAACTAGTCTATGGGTTTGCTGAATGTTTAATCTTGAGATTGTTTTGTGGTAAAATTGTGCAGATTTTGACTGTAAGTAGTTAAACAATTAGGATATGTCCTAAATACCTTATTCCTGATTTAAATTCTTTATTCCACCCCTAGCTGTAGTCTAGTAGGTAGTGTATTGGCTTATTAGACGTAAAGCCCGGGTTCGTATCCCAGAGGTCAGGCATCAAAACAAAATATAAAAAAATGTATTTCTTCGGCGACTGCCTCTCAGCAGATTTCTGGCAAAAACTTTGAGAGTAAATAAAATTGCCATGAAGAGCTTCTCAAAAATCTATCGTTCGGAGTCGACTTTAAACTGTAGGTCCCGCCATTTATAAATAAAATTTACACACACAACATAAGTGGCGTAAAAAGCTAGGTTGAAATCCTGACTGAAGGGTTGTAATGACCAATTATGTATGTATGTGTATGTATGTATTCCACCCCTAGCGTTCAACTCTTTTAGCTCAATTACTGACGTAAACACAGCCCGCTCCACACTCTGCCAGTCGACTTAAAAACCCTCTATAAGACAACGACATACCTAATTACAAATGAGTTCACGACAATATCTTGGTGGTTATTTACGAAAATGTGATTTGTAGGCTTCTGGCATTAGCTATAGGATAGCGTAAATCATATTACTTTACCATAGGCTAGTAGGTAGTGTGTTGGCTTATCCATCTCCAACAAAACGAAATAAGAAAAAATATTTCCAGTTTTCCAGAAGTTACGGGTATCAAAACCGGTGAGCCCGAAAACCTATAATGGCAGCCGATAGCTCGAAAGCCGTTTGAATTAAATGGAATTTTTATATCATTATTGATGCTTGACCAGAACCTCAAGCATTCTAGTGTAGAAGACAACAGAAAACAAACAATACGGCATTGTTGCTTGGTAACCCTACCATTCTAGAACTTGCTACTAGCGTATGGATTCAAATTAAGTAATAGAACTAAGTCGGCGTAGTCTAGTTGGTAGTGTGTTGGCCTACTAGACGTGAGGCCGCAGTTTAAACCTCAAGTCAGATATCTTCAACAAAACGGCGACTTCCTCTCACCCGATTTCTGGCAAAAAACTCTGAGAGTTAATAAAATTGCCATGAAAAGTTTCTCAAAAATCTGTCATTCGGAGTCGACATAAAAGTGTAGATCCCATCACTCATGCATAAAATTAACACACAAAACATAAGTGATGTGAGAAGCTAGGTCGTAATCCTGACTGAAGGGTTGTAATGACCAATTATGTATGTTTGATGAGTACTTTCAAGAAGTCGCCGTAGTCTAGTAGGTAGTATATCGGCATTTTGGACGTGAGGCCACGGTTCAAACTCCAGGTCAGACAACAAAACGATATATCAAGAAATATTTCTTCGGCGACTTCCTCTCTCACCAGGTTTCTGGCAAAAACTCTGAGAGTTAATAAAATTGCCATGAAAAGTTTCTCAAAAATCTGTTGTTCGAAGTCGTCATTAAACTGTAGTAAGCCCCGCCACTCATGTATAAAATTAACACATGCAACATAAGTGGTGTGAGAAACTAGGTTGTAATCCTAACTAAAGGGTTGTAATAATCAATTATGTATGTTTTACTCCCCTGGAGTTTAACTATTATATTAAATGGACTATTTATACTGTCTTACACTCTGCCAGCTCTCTGTAAAACCCTTATTACAGGCTAGTTTACTACAATTTCTTGAAATAGTATTTGTAGGTCTCTGGCGTAAGCTGGAGAATAGTGAAAGGAATATTACTCTCCTTCAAAATAGATTAAAACATACCTTCGTATGTTTCGCTCAAGAACAATTGAAATAATGAGAGTGATTTAGTTAAGACAACAATAGTAAACAATAAAAATAGCAAACCTAACTCTTGAAATCTAAGCATCTTAGGCTGGTATTTTTCTTCATAATTGTTTCGAATTCAAACAAAAATTTAAGCGGCTTCAAACTGTATTCAAATTGTTCATCCAGAAGCCACCTAGATATGTCAGACAAAGCTATTTCTTAAAAAAAAATAATAGAACTCAATAAGTAAAGTTTCGCACCATTATACCTAACACAACAACATTTTCACAAAAACTAAGACGGTCATCTTAGGATGTAGAATTATTTAGCAAGAATACTTCAATCTGAAACAACGCAACCTAAAAAGCTGAAACTAAATAAGAAGGTTCGAAATATTGTATCACAAGATATGTCAGTGAAGATCCTGATTTTCTCCAAATCATGGGTACACAGTTAAGACTTAGAACCACTATGACTGGGAAAAGCTCAAGAAATGGAACAATACGAGCATGTCGAGGTTTTGGCCATTATTTTACATAAGACTGCCATGATGTAGTAATCCGAAGATTAACATTAACAGAGCTACACCGATAACGTAAATATTCTTCGCTTCAAAGAGGAGAAGTCTGTATTTTGGCGGCTATTTCTGATATTCATTAACTTCACCAAGTCATTTTACGCGCTACATAATCAGGCTAGGTAAAACGAACTTCATTACGAAAGAGTTCCGAGTGAAATAATCGGCCAGATTAAAGCTTCGTGTTGAAACTCAACAACTTACAACTGTTATACATACATACATAATTGGTCATTACAACCCTTCAGTTAGGATTATTGACCTAGTTTCTCACAATACTTATGTTGTATGTGTTAATTTTATACATAAGTGGCGGGACCTACAGTTTAAAGTCGACTCCGAACGACAGATTTTTTGAGAAACTTTTCATGGCAATTTTATTTACTCTCATGGTTTTTGCCAGAAATCTGCTGAGAGGCAGTCGCCAAAGAAATATTTTTTTTTATATATCGTTTTGATGCCTGACCTGGGATACGAACCCGGGCTTTACGTCTAATAAGCCAACACACTACCTACTAGATTACGGCGATTTCATACAACTATTATACAACATCGTTTTAAACTCGGTTAAAGAGGGATGATGTATGTATCAGAGATCAGCAATGAATCGTTTTTCCGCTACTCATAAGCACTCATGCAATTTTGAGTATGAGTGAATCAACAGAATTGAAATTCAACTACTCTGATTCATTCGTACTCGCACAGCATTGATTTATAAGAATAGGTTACAATGAGTATGAGTACAACGTTGACATCAAACTCACAACATTCGAAATGTGTTTGATTCATACGCCTACTCATTCTGATTCATAAATTTAGAAAAATACTTATAAGTGATTCGAGTGGCTCGAATCATTCATCAAAATTTACAGCCTTTGTTATTGTTGCATATACAAACAAAGAAGAAAGGAAAGACAAAGACAACAAGCAAAGCATACACACAATCTTCTTGTGAGTATAGTAGTGTTCGTACGCGAATCATACTTATTTTGTGCTTCGTGTAAATGTTAAGTAGAGACGAGTCGAAGTCAATAACATCATGCGTATTGTTAAGTATGAATACGACGAGTACTTCCAACTTTGAGTATGAGTATCATATTAAAATAAGTATGAATGCGTATAAGTATCAGAAATAATAAGTATGACTCGAATCTACTCATCGTTTTGAATACTCGTTGCTGATCTCTGGTATGTATGTATGATCTCATTGATGATCTGGATTATACCAATGCTTATGCACTCATCCATAATTTCTCCACCCTATTAAATATAATTGGATATTTACGATACGATTGGAAGCTTGAAGGTAGCAGAAGGTGAAAAATATCTCCATCATTACCTTCACAAACTAAAAGTTTAGAGATGAAGAAAATTCAGACACTTGTAAGGAAATTTTTCTTAAAACATTAAACATGCAACGCTCTGAGATTTCATTCTCTGAAATCAGATGAAACTTCGTGAATATATTTCGAGAATTTACTTACGAAACGAAATTGGCAGTGTGAAGAATTTTTTCAACGATCATAGAGAAAAGGAAATATTTTATGATCGCCTATGCTTTTAGCTTTCGTCATCAGCTTCTTTGAAGACTTATTCTAAAGTGTGTTTCACACATTTTTTTTTAGTTACGAATTTCTATCCTCAATCCTAAAAAATTCTTTCCGACAAAGTTCCCCTGTTCGTGGAAATCTTAGCAATGAAGCAATTTTGCATTTAAAACAGACAAAAATCATGCAAATGATCTATGCGATCATGCATCATGAATGAGTAGGAGCAGCAGCAGCAGTAGACTATGGCTGTACAACAACAACAACTGCAAGACAACAGTAAAACACAAACGAACGAACAAACAAACTAACAGCGACATAACGATCGACAACCATTCAAAGATTACATTCCTTTCGTTTTCGTCGATGACGATGATGGTAATAGTAGTAGTAGTAGTAGTGTGGTGGTGGTTGTGGTTGTGGTGGTGGTGGTGGTGGTGAATTAAACTTTTTGGTATGGCTGGTGGATAATTTCAAAGTGATTTTATTTTTTGGTTACTCGTTCGTTTAGGTTGGGATTTTCTTAAATTGACTGCTAGTTTGGTTTACATTGTTATTGTTATTGTTGTGGATATTATGGTTGCCCATTTTATCCTGCCTTTGTAAATTGGTATTGTTTGACTTTTTTTCTTTTGCTGCTGTTTTTGCTTTTATTTTCATCTGCTTTAAGCCACGATGTCGTTGTCTTTTTTAGAAATGGAAAGTTTCTGTTTGAAGTGAGTCCAGACATAAGGCATTGATCTTATAAAGACAATCGTACGTACTGTTTCTGTTTTCTTTCGTCTGCTTCTTTATGCTTCTTACTTTTCTGGATATAGAAAGCTAAAGAAGAGAAGTGCTTCTCGTTTTTTTGTTTTTTTTTTTGGTTTTAAATTCAATTTTGTTGTAATTTTTCTTAGTTACCGTTAACAACAGTTACGAAAACATTGCAACAACTTATCTGCCACCGTTTGTTTACCTGCAACATTTTTAAGTTTAAAGAGTCATAGTTACAGGCTCAGTTACAACAACAATTGCATAAAGCCATTGATTCAGAGCCATTGAATCTGCTAGTATTGTAGTTTTCAGTTAAAAGTCTCAAGCCACATGGCAATTGAATGTTTAATTTCTATTGAATTGAAATCACAAACAGATCGAGATTGTGTTCGGTAACCTTGAATAAATAGAGTACAACTCTGTTGATAATGGCAGGCAGATACAGTGTTACGAAACAAAACAAAACATGTGTCGTTTCATATGCATAAAAGACTTTTGCAATACTTAGCAGGTTAACAGGATATTTTCTAGCCAAATAAAAAAGACCTCGACTATGCTTGATTCCATAATGATAGAGGTTCAATAAGTACAAAACCTAGTAATCAATTTCGAAACAACAAAGTGCAGTTAAAAAAAAAAGCGGATAAACAGTAAACAGGCAACAACAACACTGCAAGCAGCTTGTTTACATTTATAGAGATTTCGCGAAAGCAAAGACATTTTCCTTCAAGTACATTCATCAGACTGGTTACTCTGCGATATAAAAGGCAAGACAGAGCAGGCAACGGCGATTCAGTAAGAATTCAGTCAGTCGTGTGTGAAGACACGTTGGATTTAGTAAGAACTCAGTCAGTCTTGTGTGCAGACACGTGGGCTTCAGAAAAAATTCAGTCAGTCTTGTGTGAAGACACGTTGCGTGTGAAGAGAATAATTATGGTTTGAAGATCTCTGTTATAAAGATCTACTGAACAATTGTTATTGTATACGCGGAAGAGCGCGAAGAATAATAACAATTAAAGCATATTGTTGTTGTTTAAGTCAAATCGTTAAAAGTGGCACACGTTAAAAGTGTGCGAACATAAAGAATTGATTTTAAACTAAACACAAATTTATTTATTTGCAATCTACGAACTCATATTTTTAACGTTTTTAAAATATTAAAAACGTAACAATACCTTGAGTTGAGAGTATTACTTCAGGATATTCTGCTGCTCAAATAGGAAGAAAATAATTTCTGTTGATCTGATCAAAGACTTGACTTAATTCTGATAACAAGTATCGCGCTAACTATTGGAACAGAGACTGTATTAAATCAAAGAAGATGCACAACTGTCATACAAACATAATAAGTCATTACGACCTAGCTTCTAACACCACTTATATTTTGTAAGTTAATTAGTTTATGCCGCCACTCATAAATTAATAACCTACAGTTTAAAGTTGACTATGAAGGACAGATTTTCGAGAAACTTTTTATGGCAATTTTATTTACTCTCAGAGAGTCCAGATCTGCTAAGAGAAAGTCGCCGAAGAAATAATTTTTCATAATTCGTTTCATTGTAAATGTCTGGGGTTTGAACCGTGACCTCACATCTAAAAATCCAACACACTACCTATGTATTTGACTACAGCGACATCACACACGCACAGCTGTCACTAGTCTCAAAACACTTATGGTGTTTTCTTTTCTACCAAAAAATGTGCATTTTATTAACGCAAAATGCAATTTTGCGTTTGTTTCTTAAAAATGTTTCGCCCTCTAAAAGGGTGGTATGTTTTATTCTAAATAATTCGCACTTGCCAATGGTGGAGGGCATTGCATTTTATGCCCTGTATAAATCGAGAGTGCTGATAATGCCCTGTAAAGCAGATGACTTTTGTTTATTTATAGGGCTACCAGATGAAATTTAAAAAAAGTCGCCTGGTATTGTTATCCAATTTGAAGTAAATTTTTTCATTGTTTTGTGGAGTAATCTTAAGGAAATATTACATTATTAAAGCTACATGGTCAGCAATATAAAAAATTGCATTCAATGTTAGAACAGTATTAAAATATTTTTTTTTTTTTGCTATAAAAAAATGAAGTCTAAAAATTAGCGATCTGGCAATACCTTTGAACAAATTGGCATTTCCTCATTCATTTTCTTAATAAGTGGTAAACACAGGGCATACCCTTTTTTAATATTTGTGTTATGTTCTTCTCAAATACAAAATGACATTACAACATGGTTGGTCAAAAATTTTTTTAATGCACCTTGTAAGAGGGTGACATTTTCTTTGTATAAAAGAAAATACCATTAGTGTACCTTGCTCGACACCGATAGTTCCAAAAATTCGTTTCCTACCGCAGTAATGCGTGATTTCTTTAAGAGCTATTTAATGGCAGTGCTGTACATTTTAATTAGGAGGCAAACGTTAGTTTTTTTAAGGCATTACGTTATTAATCACAGAGTCAATTGTATAGAATAGTAGGCATAAGTGAGCGCCATAAGTGAGTCAACACCCGCTATAATTTTAAATATTCTATTATAAAAAATATACTTGTAGCACAACAATAATTGAATTGTTGTTTTTGTTTTAACATTTTATAAGTAATAAAGAAACGTTTTAATTTATGGAAATTTATTCGACTATTCTCATTTACTTTTCTCACTATCCTAAGAAAATGAATTATTTCAGTGGTGTTTACTCACTTTTGACAATCAGTGTACATAATTAATCGTTACAATCCTTTGGTCAGAATTACAACCTAGCTTCTTACGCCAACCATATGTTGTATGTATTAATTTTATCCATGAGTTGCGGAACCTACAGTTTAAAGTCGATTCCGAACGACAGATTTTTTTGAAAAACTTTTTCATGGTAATTTTATTTATTCTGAGAGTTTTTGTCAGAAATCTACTGAGAGGAAATCGCCGTTTTGTGGGAGATATCTGAGTTGGGTTTTAAACTGCGGCCTCATGTCTAGTAGGCCAACAAACTACCTACTAGACTACGGTGACTTAGTTCTATTACATAATTTGAATCCATACGCTAGTAGCAAGTTCTAGAATGGTAGGGTTACGTAGAAATAATGTCGTATTGTTTGTTTTCTGTTGTCTTCTGTACTAGATTGCTTGAGATTCTAGTCAAGCATCAATAATGATATAAAAGTTCTATTTAACTCAAACGGCTTGCGAGCTATTGTCTTCCAGTATAGGTTTTCGGCCTTACTGGTATTGATATCCGTAACTTTTGGAAAACGGGAAAAATTTGCTTTATTTTCGCTTTATAGGCTGCGCTGATGTTTCCGTGTTGCCATACAATATGCAGGTTTTTAAAGGAAATCCATTGGAAACGTAATTGAATTTCTTTTACGTCACTTTGACCATATCCCTTCCAAATAATTGATCTTGAATTGTTACGAAAGTAGTGACTGTATTAAACTTTGTTTGTAGAAAGAATTGAGGTGAATTTTCTGGCTCAGATTTAGAATTTATTTTCTATTATATTGTTACGCAGATCGAAACGACCTAATATCGTTTCACATAAAAATAATAAACAAAAGCTACCGGCCACACTAACACATATGTACATCGAACCATACATAAACCAGCAATAACACCAGTATGCGTATGAGAGAGATGGATAACGCAAACGCATCATAAGCGAACGTACAAGAGGCAATGTGTACACAATACACACTCACAAATGCATCGAACATCTTCCAAATAAGGCAACAACAACAAGCATGAGAGTAAAAGGGATGGACAAGTAAGCATACGCAACAACAAACAACGCAGTTGCCATAGAAATTGCTTGAATTCGAAACCGCGAACATTCTTCTTCAAGAACGTTCGATGTACTGTTCGTGTTGGACTATAAAAGGGCAAGACAAAGCAGATGAGCAAGTCAGTTGTAATTGAGTCAGTCTTGAGTGAAGTTGCGTGTGAACTAATCAGTCGCGGTTTGAAGATATCCGTTGTGAGCAGTATAGCGAATAGTTGTGTGTGAATAATAGTGAACCAGCAATTATTGTTGTATCGGTTAAGTGTGAACAGTGGCACATAAAAAGTTTAATTAAAATAAGACACATATTTGTTTTTACTTGGTTTGCAATCAACGAACTCATATTTAAACGTTTTTAAAAAGGTAAAAACGTAACAATATTTACACAAGTATTGTGTAACGAAATTAACTATTTTAATACGTAATTAATTTCCTCTTCTTGTAATTTTACTCTCATAAGCTAATTTCTCGATTTTAATATGGTTTAAAAATATTTCGTTACACTGTGCTAATCTATTAAGACTATCAAAGTGAGTCGCCTCTAAGTTTTTTTTTTTTTTTTTTTTAATAAATTCAATTAAAATCTAAATACAACAATGTGAACTGCAGCAGAAAAAAAAAGAAAACAGAAAAATAAATTTCAAATCAAAACTGAAATTGTTTTGTAAAACAATCCAAATGACAGAAGAGAGAAACCTTAATCAGCCACTAAAAATCTTCAAAAACACAACACAAACCGGCAAAGTATTTCAAAAATTTTGTTTTTAACAAATGTCATGTCACTTCATCGGCAAAAACTAAAGAAAAAATTAAGAAAAAATTAAGAAAAAAGAAGAAAACAAACGAAAAGTGTTGAGTTGAGAGCATCATTTCGATATTTAAACACCAATAAACACTTAAAAATTATTTGTAATGAAACCAAAGCCAAGATGAGCTGTTAATGGTGACCATGGATTGAGCTACGCTTAAGACAGTACAATTAATGAGTAACTGAAGCATGGAACACATTTGGAAATAAGATTATATTACACAGCCCTGCATGGGTTTTGCAAATAAGATGGCTCCAGGTGTTTCCGAAGGCATTTTGCGCGCTGAACACGAATCACGAAACTTTCCATCACGTCAGGTTTTCGAGAAAAAGGGGGTTGAAACCCCTAAAAATAGCGTTTTTGGCCATTTTTGAAAAATTTTAGAGCTAAACACTGACGTGCTAGAACCATCGAAATTGACAATTGATCTTTGCTCTTTAAAATGAGGCCAAAGCCCAAATTGATTGCATGCACCCTTAAAGTAGGATGGGTGGGTTTATGTCAAGGGGTGCAAAAGAAAAAGAAACACATTATGGAAGGTCCTTAAAAATTAATCAGATTTACTTGAAAATTGTTACTCAGGGGTTTTTGGGGTTGCTGATTACAGATCTTCATTCAGATTTAAAAAATTCAAAATGGCGGATCCAATATGGCGGTCGAGGTTTATAAGAATTAATCAGATTTACTTCGACCGCTATATTGGATCCGCCATTTTGAATTTTCAGATTTAAAAAATTCAGATTTAAAAAATTCAAAATGGCGGATCCAATATGGCGGTCGAGGTAAATCTGATTAATTTTTATAAACCTCGACCGCCATATTGGATCCGCCAATTTGAATTTTCAGATTTAAAAATTTCAGATTTAAAAAATTCAAAATGGGCGATCCAATATGGCGGTCGAGGTTTATAAAAATTAATCAGATTTACCTCGACCGCCATATTGAATCCGCCATTTTGAATTTTTTAAATCTGACCCTTTTTCTCGAAAACCTGATGTGATGGAAAGTTTTTGAACCCAGATTCGTGTTCAGCGCGCAAAATGCCTTCGGAAACACCTGGAGTCATCTTATTTGCAAAATGGCGGATCCAATATAGCGGTCGAGGTTTATAAAAATTAATAAGATTTACCTTGACCGCCATATTGGATCTGCCATTTTGAATTTTTTAAATCTGACCCTTTTTCTCGAAAACCTGACGTGATGGAAAGTTTTTGAACCCAGATTCGTGTTCAGCACGAAAAATGCCTTCGGAAACACCTGAAGCCATCTTATTTGCACAAAATAAGTCCAAATTTGCCGGGCTGTGTTATCCAAGTTCCGATTGATATTGAAAACTGAGTTTATTGAATATTTTGCCACGCAATTTAGGACGACAGAAGACCGCAAAAATCAATGCTAAAGTACAACAGCAAGGGTACTAGATGACGAGGAAAGGTCGCCAACGACGGAAAGAATACCTAGGAGGCTACTTAAGAACAATGAGTATTCGAATATGATAACAGAAAATCGGAAATAAACCAGAATGGATGATTGATCAAGCTTTCCTTTGGAAACCACATCTCATTGCTCTTCATATTCGTCCAATCCAGATCAAAAGAAGTTGGTAATCAGTGATCTCTAGTGCTTGCCATTGATAGTAATAACCTGGCCAACGTCGTTTTCAAAGGACAATACACCGATGTCAACGCCAGTCCAAAATCTACACCAAACGTTGACTTTTTCGGTACGGATTGAACGCTCTTAGATCTCATGCAAATGGATATCGTCTTAAATTCAACAAGTTTTTTAGTGCACATACACAGAGTCCACGTTATTGTATGTGGTCGTCCATGATGATTTAACAAACTAGGCTGAATAAACTGTTAAAATTGGAAAATCTCTATTGGAAGATCCTTTTATAATGTACTTCGATTACCCAGCTTCTTTTGGCTTAGTTTGAAAGCGTTTACGGAATATTTTTTCAATGATTTTCTATTAATTTCCTGGTGGATACAAGCTGCACCAACGAATTGCTCGAACATGATCGCAGCGTCATCTTGATCATAGTGGCCATGCTTACAGGTCATTGTGTTATGGGAAGACACGCGGAAGAAGTGCAGCTCCCATCTAATGACTTCTGCCGTGAATGCGGATCTGCTGAGAAAGAGCAGACTGTTAGCCATTTTCTTTGTCAATGCCCATATCGTGCGAGGTACAGATATAGGTTATTTGGTTCTCCAATCTTTGTCAAATTGACGGAGCCATCATCCATTGATGTCAAGAATATAGCTTCGTTTATCAAACTTTCAGGCTGGTTTTCGAACGTAGGGTAGTCGTGCTTTTAATGTGCAGCCCTTGCGGTGACCTACTTCTTCCCCAGCTTAGTGGAACTCGTTCAGTAGAGGGACTGCGTTTACCGGTGGCATCACAACGGGCCGCTATACTTGGTCAAGTGTGCTTTAAGTGTCAAAGCTACCACTCCAACCTAGCTACCTACCTACCAAGTCATAAAAAGTAACTTCGGTGGAATGAAGAGCACATTTCAAACCGCATTTCAGTGTTATGAATTTCCCTTTGGTACTGAGTCATACGTCATTGCGGCAAGAGTTCTTTAAGAAACACTAAGAATTCTGGAAAATGTAATCATCAGAGACTTCTCCGTTGATAATAAAAGAATTGTGCAAGAAAATTGAAACAAGGCCATTAGGGTGATATACATAACTCTGGCTGGAGTCTATGAATCACAAGATAGAAGTTATTCTCATAAACCGAAATTGGAAGAGAAGAATTCTAAAGAATCGGGAGGGGGATACAACCTTTTCGATGTCCATCAAGTGTATAAGAAGACCATCAAGATTATAAGGATTGATGATTGCCTATTTCATGCAAAATGTTTTCCCGAACGATGGCAAAGGTAGGCTCATTATCATCTACATCATCAACAGTAACGAAATCTGTATTCAAATATGGATAGCCCCGTTAAGAACAAAACTCTTTAAAAACAGCCAAAAGGACGATAGTATTCGTTTTTCAGAAAATAAATGTGGTCAGAAGCTGCTCGTTTTTACTCTCTTTTATTTCTTTGGTATACCTATGCTTCGTTGCCTAGCAAAGGGTTCCTAGAATGTTAGCGTTATCGTCTCTGGTTGTCCAGAAACACCTTCCAACCCAATGTAAAGATTGTTGTATTTGGTATGATGGTGAGAAGCTTTACTAACTGACTTCTACTATTTTTCAAGAGTCAAGGCTGCCTAAACTTTCTATAATACTTGTTTCTGATGTAATGCTCTCTCTCTAGAGGAAGAGGAATTGAAGTTTCACTACATCAGGACTTCTTAACGGAATTATTTTCATAAATATGCCAGCAAAGTAAACACACTGCTTTACAAATGAGATCCCAGAAGCCAAACTTTAAACACAAATGAAAGGAAAAGGTCTCTGCAAAAGAACACAAAAAATGGAAAGCCACTCCTATTGGTCAGGGGAGCCATAAATCAAAGACATTTACAGATTAGCTACCAATTTCCCAATTACTGACATTATTTTGACCATGACAGAAAATAAATTTGTGTTTAGTTGTAATTAAATTATTTTTTGTTCGCACAATTTTATGTGCCACTGTTCACAACTTGATGTAAACAACAACAATTGATTTGTTTGTTATTCCTTTTTGCACTCTTTTGCGTAACCAATAACTATTACTAGTCAATTTGTTCGACAGATCTTTACAACGGAGATCCTCAAACCACGATTACTCTCTTACACACATTGTGTATGTTGTTGCATTTTTGTATACGCTTTTATCCCTTTTTGATACTGGTTTTTGTTGATATATTTTCGTTTACTTGTTTGTCATGTAAACAAGTTCATTATTTTTGTTTTAGTAACTTTTTTCCTTTACGCTTTTATCCCTTTTTGATACTGGTTTTTGTTGATATATTTTCTTTTACTTGTTTATCATGTAAACAAGTTCATTGTTTTTGTTTTAGTAACTTTTGTTTACAATTTAAACGATGAGAAAGCAAAACACCATTTCCATTTTCGTAACACAATGTATGAAGTGAGTGGTGTAGGGTATAAAATTGTTAAGCAATTACAAACTGCTTTGAAATTTTCAAAATTATTATTTACGTGCCCATCTTAACGCACCTGCATGTTGCATACAACATTTCTGTTGCCATTACATGTATGTTGCAAAAGTAAAACGACCTTTTCAAAAATCCATACGCATACCTAGCAAACGACAAACACACATACCGTTATTAGCCGATATTTATGGTACCGGTGCTAATGCTATAACATAGTGCCGGTACGGCTGCTCCCACCACATGTCTTCGGTGGTGTTATAGAATTTCAAAATCCTTACAAGAAAAAAAATTTTAAAAAATTTCAAAGTGTACAATTTTACAAAATAAGATGCAGGCACATATGTATGTATGTATGTATATATGTATAGTGTATGTACATATAGCCATGGACATTAAATTAGCACAAAATTCATATATAGTTTGATTGTGAATTTTTTCTCATTTGTATCCTAATTAGGCCAATTGTTTTGGTCTGTTGTTTAACAAAAAATATTACCGTTATCGTAAAAATTTTTTGTTTTGACTGCTAGTTTGTATCAGTAGCTAAATTCGAGCTGGACAGTAAATTAGCACAAAGTGCATAGGTACAAGCTTTCTTCAAGTATTTTTATTCTTACGGTATATTCTTTTAATTTTATGGCATTTATAGTAATTTTTTTTAAAAAATGGGACGTTGAAAAGATTGCTCGCCAGAGGAGAAGCTCGTTATCGTTGACTTGTGGAATGATGGGAAAAACCTGGCTGAAATTGCCGAAATTTCGAATTGCTCGCGAAAAATGATTTATAACGTGATCATTTCCTTCAAAGCAAACATAATAATGTCGCAGAAAACAAAAAACGAAAGCCACGTGTCAAGGAAACAACCGAAGTCGTGGACCGTGCTATTGTCCGGAAGTCAAAGAAGGTCGTCACGCGATATTTTGAACGAAATTAATTCTCGATTTAGGTTAAATTTATCGGACAGGCTCATACGATGACGTCTTAATCACGGAAAGCTCTTTGGACGCTCTTGCCGAAAGAAGCCACTTCTACCAAAAGAAAAATATAGTCAAGCGTTTAACGTTTGCTCGCACCCACAAGGATACAGATCTCCCATTTTGGAAAAAATATTTTGGAATGATGAAACAATGCTAAATCGTATGGGACCAGATGGTAGAGTGGTTGTTTAACGGCCAGAATTAAATCAACGCTATACTCAAAGGATCATAACGCATGGTCGAGAAAGCACAATGACGTGGGGAGCATTTTGATTGTGAAAATTATTTGGACATTCTAGAGAACAAAATGGAACCATAAGCTTTTAATACATGCCAGTTTTATTCATATTTTTGCAAGATAGTGGCCCCAAACACACATCTAAGCTGGCTAAGGATTGATTTTATAAAGTGCACATTCCCGTTTTAGACTGGCCGGCGCAAAGTTCTGACTTAAACTCGATAGAAAACCTCTGAAACGATGTGAAATGTACTATTGCTCAACAAAAGTACAAAAATTTGGACGATTTGTGGATTGGAATACGGGACGCTTGGTACTCGATTCCCAAAAATCTTTTCCAAAGAACTTTGTCCCTTAAATGCCACGTGGTACTTGAAAATAGAGGCTACTCTACTAAATATTGATCAAATATACTGAAAACATTAATATTTTTACTATTTATTAAAATATATTATTTTTATTCCAGAAATTTTAATTTGTGCTATTTTACTGTCCAGCTAAAATCTAGGGTTTGATATGTTGCAGGTCTTAATGAGCAGACGATTGGCAATTTCGCCAAAATTTTTGTTTTTTTTTTTAAGAAGAAGAATATGCATCTTAAGTTTCTACACTGAAAAAAAGAATTAAGCCATCCGGGCTTGAATCAATCCATATCGGTCACAATAGTACGGTAAGTACGGTTTGGCTTGAATCAAGTACAAAAGAGTTGAATCAAGCCCGAATCAGCCGAGTACAAAAGTGTTGATTTTAGCGCGATTTAAGCCTTTTTGGGATCAAAGTGATCTCATCATGTATTTGGTTTAAGTATATTTTTTCTTGATTTAAGATCGAATTCGTACTTGATTCAAGAGAATCAGAAGTTGAAGTAATCCTTAAGCGCACTTGTTTCAAGAATTATAAAGTTGATTTAGGCTAGATTAACTTATAAATGGGATCGAATTAAGGCAAATCGTACTTTATTCGAGCACAATGAACTTGATTTAAGCCCTAAATTATACTTGATTTAAACTAGAGTTGTGTAGTTCACGAACGAACTAGTTCAATTGAACTATTCATACAACTGAACTAAGAGAGCCGCTCATAAAAATGAGCTCTTTTAGCTCCGTAGTTCATGACTCTCTTGTTCTCGTTTCTTATTCGTTCATTTCATTCTTATTCGTTATTTTATTTTGTTTATCGTTCTCATGTGTTTAGTTCACGAACGAATTAGTTCAATTGAACTAGAGTTGTGTAGTTCACGAACGAATTAGTTCAATTGAACTAGAGTTGTGTAGTTCACGAACGAATTAGTTCAATTGAACTAGAGTTGTGTAGTTCACGAAAGAATTAGTTCAATTGAACTAGAGTTGTGTAGTTCACGAACGAATTAGTTCGATTGAACTATTCATACAACTGAACTAAGAGATTTACATGGAATACATTAATTCCTTAAAATGTATATATGCATTGTTTACATCAATTTAAATATAAGTGAAAATGAGAAAGAGAGCGGAGTGGTATAAAACTACTGAACTATTGAACTAAAAGAACGACCTAGTTCATTACAGAGAACTGAACTAGAAAGAGCGAACACTCAAAAGAGCTAACGAACCCAACTCTAATTTAAACCTAAATTTTTCCAAAAACGAGCTTGTTTCAAGAATTTTGAACTTGATTTAAGCTCGAACTCGTACTTGATTTAATCCTAAAATCGATTGATTTGAAAAAAATGCAAGTCATCTACACAAAAAAATGCGAGTCATCGACCGGAATAATCCAAGTCATCTACCAAAGAAATGCAACTTGCGAAAAATACGACATTTTGTTGGATATATATTGTATAAATACACATGAACTAAATGAGAATTATTAAAATTTTTACTTTTGAACTTAAAACCCACAATTCCATAACTCAAATAACAAATAAGTCAAAATTACACTTTTTTAGATAGATTTGAGCTTTTTAGTGTTGATTTTAGTAATATAAGGCTTAGTTTTTCACATCAATCCCGTTTTTTGCTTGTTTTAAGCAAACAATAGCCAAAACGGGCTTAATTTTTCAAGCACGTTTTTTGGCTTAAATTGAGAATAGAAAAGTTGATTTTAGCACGCCGTTTTTCTTTCTGTGTATGTTTAAATTTTTTTATGAATAGACCTAAAATACTATAAAAAAAATCTGATTGTTTTTATAATGAAGTTTTGTGCTAATTTAATGTCCATAGCTGTATGTATGTATAAACGTACATATTTTATATAGATTTGCGTAGATTAAGAAAATAATTTAGACATTTTACCGGTCAGTTGTCGTATGGCAGATTAGAGCAGTGCAGTGCAGTGCAGTGCAGCAATGCAACAGTGCAACGATTCGTGCTCGGGGATTTATATTTATTGGCAAAATGTCAAGCATAATCACAAGTTTCAAAATGGATTTGAAATTTTTATTGAATAAAATATAAAAAAAATAATAAGACTTAAAAAAAAAAACATAAATTGAATACACACAGCACTTACCATCATAGGCAGGCTGGCAGGCCAGCATGAGTACATGCATGCATGTGCAGGTATATATGCTTATACAGTGTATGGTATGCATGAATGCATTAAATAAGTTTGCAAGCTCTTTGCAATCAATATGAATGAATGAACAGCAATTGCAATGGCAATAGCAACAGCAACAGACAGCAACAGCAACAATTTAAGGTGGTTTTATATTACAAGTCCCATACCCGAAGAAAAACTAAAACATTGTCGGGTTTATAATCAAAAGTGTGGGAACGCGACTTGCATAGACACTTGGGTACCAAAGCCGCCGCCACCACCACCACCAGCACCATTACCATCATTACCACTACACCATCAGGCCCCAAAAAAAAATTTTTAAACATGCGGAACAAAAATGTTAAAGAAAAAAGAAGAAAAAAAAACCATCAAATGAAATGATTTCAACGCTTTTTTTATTATTTTTTTTTTTGGTCTCTCTTCTCCTACCAAAAATATCTCAGCAACAGGTTATCAGAAAATGAACCAAAGCTCTAAACAACACAACATGCCTCTAAAAGGAATAAATAGATTATCTTTCCAGTGTCTATAACAACGAAATTGTGACCGACTGTGGATATTTTCTTTAGTTATTCTTACTTACTTTGTAATGAATCGATCTTTTAGATCCTTAACGAGTAATTTATTGAACGATCTCTAAAAATGTTCTTCAGTGGTGAGATCCACTAAGGACTTGGGACCATAACCATACGGCATAATGAAACTATACATTCTACATTAATTTCAGTGGAAAAGTATCCGCTCAACGGAATTTTAAAACATGGAATTAGAAATCTTACCAACCAGTTGGAGTACTTAGTCATCAGTCATCAGATTGGCTTGAATTCATCTGAACGCTAAGAACCAAGGATACCAAAGAAACTGGAACCAATACACTCTCAAAATCTTTTTTGCATGCCTGTAATTCTACACAATGAAGTCGCCGTAGTCTAGTAGGTAGTGTGTTGGCTTATTAGACTGAAGGCCCGGGTTCGTATCCCACGACAGGCATCAAACGAAAATATGAAAATATTTCTTCGGCGACTGTCTCTCAGCAGATTTCTGGCAAAAGCCCTCGAGAGTAAATAAAATTGCCATGAAAAGCTTCTCAAAAATCTGTCGTTCGGAGTCGACTTTAAAACTGTAGGTCCCGCCACTCATGTATAAAAATTAACGCACACAACATAAGTGGTGTGAGAAGCTAGGTCGTAATCCTGACTAAAGGGTTGTAATGACCAATCATGTATATAATTCTACACTACAACTAAAGGGTAATTTTTTAGCTATTATCTTTTTGGCAACACTGGTTTAAACAGCTCACGCACGTTTCGTGTTTTGTTTCACTGTCAAACATCTTCAGTTTGGTCTATATTTTTTTTTTATGAAACCAGCACTCAGGGGATGGCCCCTACTCATGCAGTGCATTGTGTAGGTTTTTTTTTTTTAGGAAAGGTGGAAAGGGGGAAGATGCGAACGGCAAGGAAACGAGTTGCTGCTAGGTGACTATAAAATGGCCAGTGCTATACCTTCACCATTAGACAGTATACAGGCAAACGTCCCCAAGAAGCCCGCAGTTTCTCACACCACTTATGTTGTGTGTGTTAATTTTACACATAAGTGGCGGGACCTACAGTTTAAAGTCGACTCCGAACGACAGATTTTTTGAGAAACTGAGAAGAAATCGCCGAAAAAATACTTTTTGTATTTTTTTTATTTTTTGATGTCTGGCCTGGGACTCGAACCCTGGCTTTTACGTCTAATAAGCCAGGACACTACCTACTAGACCACGGCGACCCCTTAACCATGAATCGTCTTACAAACGAGCAACGCTTGCAAATCATTGAATTTGGCATCATTGGACCGTACTTCTTCAAAGATGCTGCGAATCGTAACGTAACTGTGAATGGTGAGCGCTACCGTGAGATGATATCCAACTTTTTTTTGCCCAAAATGCAAGAGCTTGGCTTGTATGACATGTGGTTTCAACAAGACGGTGCCACATACCATACAGCACGCGTAACAATGGACTTATTGAGAGTCGAGTTCGGGGAACATTTTATTTCACGTTCGGGACCGGTCAATTGGACGACTAGATCGTGCGATTTAACGCCTTTAGACTATTTTTTGTGGGGCTTATGTCTATACAGACAAGCCCGCTTTAATTGACGCATTGGAAGACAACATTGAAGCATTTATTCGTGAGATACCGGTCGAAATGTTGGAAAGAGTATGCCAAAATTGGACTAAGCGGATGGACCATTTGAGGCGCAGTCGCGGTCAACATTTGCATGAAATAATCTTCAAACATTAAATTATATGGACCGTACTATCGATTCAAATAAAGATTTCATGCATTTTTCTGAATTTTATATGTTTTTTTTTTTTGAAAAATTTTCCTATAGCTCTTAAAAAATCACCCCTTACAATAGTTACTACAATGGGGGTTTTAAAGGACCCGAAACTAACCTAACATAACCTATAAATGCTTATGATCTATTACGTAAAGCAAATAAAAAAAGGAAAGACTCTGTCTCTAAGTTTTAATAATTTTACCAAGACAAAAAGATCGACACAAGTACGTATTTAGTTGGTTCCATTATTTAACGCTACCAACCCCAACCAAAAAATAGAAAAAAATAGAAGAAAAAAATATCTGCAAAATTCAACACATAATAATGGCAAACAAATCAGTATATTTGGTTAAAAAAAAAAACTGAGAAACTGGCAAAGAAAAGAAAGAAAAACAACAAGTAAAAGACTCACATAAAATTATAAATAAATAAACCAGATCGAAAGGCATTAAAAGGCTTTAAAAGAAAAAATTTAAAAAAAAAGATTTTAACAAAACGTTAAGTAAACGTTGTATTAAATAAATATTAGATTTGGTATGAATATATTTATAATTATGGCCATTGTATATACTCGTATATACATACGTATTGTTTGGTGATAATTACATTTGATTTATGCGCATTTTAACCATTTTTCTTAAACAGCCAGAGAGACACAAAATTACAATACTTAACGAACAAAACTTAGGAAAAAAAAACTAAAAAATAGGAAAAATCAACAACAAATAAAATAAAAAGTTAAATCAACATTTTGTTCGCCTATCTGTAAATAGCTAACCCCAAATATCTCTCTGGCTGTCTGTCTAGCCGTATAATAAAGGGTCCGCCAAATAACTTTTTTTTTTTTTTTTTTTTTGAAAATGCTTTAAAAAAAAACTACTGAATATTTTCTCAAATTTCTTTTTTTTATTTGAAAGTACAATCCTTCCGGTTAATAATGGAAAATAAATTCCATTCAAATGGCTGCCTCGGCTGGCCATGCAGTAGCCTACACGATCAGTCCAATTTTTAAGCACATTATCGATTGTGTGCAGCTGTATTTCACCAATGGCTTAACGAATATTGTCCTTTAAAGCGTCAATTGTCTCTGGCTTGTCGGCGTAATACTTATCTTTGACGTCACCCCACAAATAATAGTCCAACGGTGTCAAATCGCAGCTCCGAGATGGCCAAACGACATCAGCTCTGCGGCTGATAATGCGATCTTCAAAAACAGGGTGCAAAACATCGAGTGTAGCTTCGGCTGTGTGGCACGTAGCGCCGTCCTGTTGAAACCAAATGTTGACAATATCCTCCTCTTCAATTTTTGTGAACAAAAATTCGTTCAACATGGCCCGATAACGATTGCCATTGACTGTAACGGCCACTCCTTGCTCATTTTCGAAGAAAAATGGTCCAATTATGCCTCTGGACCAAAATCCACACCAAACAGTGATTCGTTTTGGGTGCGTTGGCTTTTCAATGTATGCGTGCGGGTTTTCTGTGCTCCAAATGCGACAATTTTGCTTGTTTACCTACCCGCCAAGATCAAAATGAGCTTCATCTGAAAAGATGATTTTTTTTTGCCAAAATCGGCATCTTCTGTAAGTCGATCGCGCAGGCCCACTTAGCGAAGCGAAAACGCATTGGATGGTCAATTGGCTTCAACTCCTGAACCAATTGGACTTTGTATGGCGTCATACCAAGGTCTTTATGCAAAATTCGTCTCAATGATGTCTCCGAAATGAGAACGACGGTGAATTGATATTGATGGTGCTTCACTCACACTTTCTGCCACAGCAGCAATATTCTCGAGTGTACGCACTGTTTTTGGCTTTTCACGCTTTGGTTTATCGATGAGGATGCCAGTTTCTTTCACTTTTTTCACAAGATAACGAACATACGGAGCTGACGGTGCTTCTCTTCTTCCAAAATCCGTACGCAATTTTCGCACACATTCTGCAACATTACCATGATTTTCAAAGTAATGTCGCAATATTTCCCAGCGTTGTTCAAGCGTATACACAATCATATTCGTTCAGCGGAAGGATAAAACTAATTATCTGTCAAATCAGACATGAGCTAAGTGTTACCATTCACGAAATAAGCACTAGTTGAAAAAAAAAACGTTAGATGGCGGACCCGATAAAATAAAAAGTTAAATCAACATTTTGTTCGCCTATCTCTAAATGGCTAACCCCAAATGTCTCTCTGGCTGTCTGTCTAGCCGTATAATAAAGGGTGCTTTTTTTGGCTATTATCTTTTTGGCAACACTGGTTTAAACAGCTCACGCACGTTTCGTGTTTTTTGTTTCACTGTCAAACATCTTCAGTTTGGTCTATAATTTAACCATGAATCGTCTTACAAACGAACAATGCTTGCAAATCATTGAATTTTATTATCAAAATGGGCTCTTGGAAAGTTCGCCGAAGATTCACTTCTTTAACGAAAAATTGTGTTCAGCGACGAAGCTCATTTTTGGCTCAATGGATACGTAAATAAGCAGAATTATCGATTTTGGAGTGAAGATCAGCCAGAAGCATTGCAAAAGCTACCAATGCATCTAGAAAAAGTCACAGTTTGGTGCGGTTTATGGGCTGGTGGCATCATTGGACCGTACTTCTTCAAAGATGCTGCGAATCATAACGTAACTGTGAATGGTGAGCGCTACCGTGAGATGATATCCAACTTTTTTTTGCCCAAAATGCAAGAGCTTGACTTGCATGACATGCGGTTTCAACAAGACGGTGCCACATGCCACACAGCACGCGTAACAATGGACTTATTGAGAGGCGAGTTCGGTGAACATTTTATTTCACGTTCGTGACCGGTCAATTGGCCGCCTAGATCGTGCGATTTAACGCCTTTAGACTATTTTTTGTGGGGCTATGTTAAAGCTCATGCCTATACAGACAAGCCCGCTTCAATTGAAGCATTGGAAGACAACATTGAAGCATTTATTCGTGAGATACCGGCCGAAATGTTGGAAAGAGTATGCCAAAATTGGACTAAGCGGATGGACCGTTTGAGGCGCAGTCGCGGTTAACATTTGCATGAAATAATCTTCAAACATTAAATTATATGGCCGGTACTATCGATTCAAATAAAGATTTCATGCATTTTTCTGAATTTTTTTGTGTTTTTTTTTTGAAAAATTTTTCTATAGCTCTTAAAAAATCACCCTATAGTTTATAGTTAAATGGCTATTACGTTTGGCTAAAATATCGAAATAATAATTTTTAGGATCAAATTGCTGTCTGTGTTTAGCTGTCCGTCCATGCATCCATTTGGCATCAACTGTTAAGTGAATGTGACATTATGTCAAATGAAAATGAAAATAAAATACAAAACCAAACGAAACAAAACAAAACGAATAGAAATTGAATACATTTTCATGCTGCATTATTTTCATATTTTTTTATTACTTTTTTTTTTTTTTTTTTTTTTTGATTTTTTCCTAAAAAGTCTGGTCTCATATTGCCTTCTGGCTATTTATCTCACATAATCATTGTAACATTTAGACAAACATTGACTTGGAAGCGCGCATACTTAAACGAACCAGCTCTCGTATAATATATCCTGTGGTTAACAAGTGTTATTTTTTTCCCATAACTATTCATTAATATTCTCAATTAACAATTTCTACTGCAAATTATCCATTTATGTATTATGCATGCATGTTTGTATTTTCTGTTTTTTTTTTTCAGCCATAAGTTGTCTTGTCTGTTTTATAACCGCCATTAAAAATGCATCATAAAACCATCACCATCACCATCACCATCACTATCACTATCATCATCAAGCAGTTGCATTGATTTTAAACAATGATTTAATATCGTGTATGTTACGCCAATAATTATAGGTTTTCATCTGATAATTTTCCAAAAATTCAATTGAATTGAAATACCATATGGTTTGATCCTAATACTTACAATTTGCCACGCCCACAAAATTTCACTTTCTATAAAATCTGCACAAAAAATTACAGAAGTCACCTCATCACAATGAGAGAAGTCTAGTTACCACAGTGTAACCAGTGGCGACAATTATGACGTTTGAAAAACGCTTAAATCAGCAGTTTTAACCCTCCTTGTAGAGGGAGAAAAAAAATGTTAAAAGTTTTTGCAAAGCTAATGTGTTAGAAGCAACAGATATACAGAGTGAAAACTGGCGGATAAAGTGGAAAAATTAAATGTAAATAAACATTTATTTTGTTTTAAAAAAAGGGCAAATTTGGAATATTTTTTAATTTCTTCAATAAAAATCTTAAAAGTTCTTAAATATTTAAATATTAATCGAAATGTGACTGGTTTTTGGTCAGAATGAATATAGTTTCTTGTGCAAAAGGTAAGTAAGCAGTTAAATACATCAAGATGAAATAAGACATATTGCTTATAAAACTTTTTTCTTTTAGAACTTTGTGTATATTACTAGTATTTATTAATTTCTTGAATGAAAAAGTTAAAATTCGGTAATTTTTTCATTATTAATCGAACTCTTAGCAATTTCCCTTCACACTGAAAGAGTTCCGTGTGCAAAAGTTAAGTAAAAATAAAAATATAACAAAATATATACTCATAACTTTTTGTTTCAGGAATTTGTGAATATACCTTTAAATTGGTTAAATACTAAGTCAGTGACGACCGATGAAAGCTGTCATAAAAAATACATTAATTCCGAATTACGTTTCGCTAATAAAACGGTTCATCTCCTTTCAAAACTATTCTAATATTCTACAAAAATATCATAAATTTCTACCAAAATAGAATAATAAAAATCCATCCCGAAAACTAAAAAAACATAAACAAAACAGACAGGCAGTCAGAGAGGGACAGAAATACTTTTTGGTAATATTTGCTGTCCCTTTCTAAGTGAGGGTTAAACGTCAAAACCGTGACGTATCTGTATACCTGTGCTAGTTACATACTTGCAGTCTTATGCAAAAAAACTTACAACATGCTTACTAACCAGTGATGCCAACTTAGCCCTTTTCGGGCTAGATTTAGCCCTTTTTGAAGTACTTATAACGCCAAAAAAAATTTTTAGCCCTAAACTAAAAAACGCGCAATTTTAGCGCTTTTCAGTATTTTTGTTTAGCCCTTTTAGCCCGTTTTTCCTTTAACTCTGTATGACAATATTATCTTATGTTTCTCAGGCAATGTCGAATTGTAAGCCAATGTGGCATCTCCTTTTTCACCTTTTTCTTGTTTTCTTCTTTGTCATTTACATAGAATTAACAAAAGTACCGAGAAACACAAGCTTTTCTGAAAGTTTAAAATTGTATTTACCTAATAATTAGGCATTGTATAACTTTATGTAAGTGATAATTTAATATTCTTGGATGTGTCTTTAATGTAAATGTTATGCTATATTTAGATGGAGCGCTACACACAAAGATATCGTAAAATTTGGGAGACAGATCCCTTTTTTAAGAAATGGATAAAGACTTGTAAAGATGAATTAAAAGCAGTATTTATTTACTGCAACACGCAAATCGCCGCTAAACACTGTGGCCTGGTGGTGTTTTTATCTGAAAAGACTATTTTAATTTTAGCTCCCTTTTGCGCCTTTTTGAAAAAAATGAAATTGTATTGTACTAAAAACTTAATTTTTTCAATTTAGCCCGTTTTAGCCCGTTTTTAATTTTTTTTCACGCGTTTGGTGTCCTAAGAGTTGGCATCACTGTTACTAACCGTTGTTAACAGCGTTGTCAACTATAAATTTTCAAAAAGCACCAAACTCGTTAAAAAAAACGCGTAATTTTGACAAAAAAGCACTAAAACTTTATAATATTTATTTTAATTTTATCACCATTTTATATAATCAAAAAAAAAAAATTACAAGCAAAATTAATATTATTTATTTAACTCCAGCAATAATAAGGAAAAGAGTTTTTGTTTTATTTATTTGTTTGTTTATTATATGATTTTTTAAAAAGTATATAATATTATTTGAGTTAATACTTTGTATTAATTTATTTTTTTTAACAAATAATTTTTTATTTCTTTTATTAGTTTTAAAAACCTTTTTTAGTTTTAACAAGTTTTTTATGTGGTTGAAAATATAATGTATTTCAAACAAAACAATGAGATCAAACTCTAATAAAACAAGTAACAAAAATTAAAATAAATAATAAAGTAAAACAAAATTAAACAAAAATAAAAAACAAATTAAAAAAATAATATAACAAATATATAATGTATTTGAAACAAAACATTGAGGTACAATATGTAACTTATAAAGAGCTGCATTTCAAAGTAATACCTTTTTGAAACGTTAAATAATCTACACTTGACAAATTTTATTTTTTATTTTTTTGTTTTAATTTTTGATTTGGTGTCACTGACATGAAAAGAAAAGCACTAAAAAAGCACTAGGCACTAACTCGAAAATTTTCCGCGTCGAAAGTTTTAAAAAGCACTAAAAACAGTGCTAAAAGCACTGAGTTGACAACGCTGGTTGTTAAGCTAAATTCGATAAAAGTATATCCAAAAACGATAATTAGCTTAAAACACCTGTAGTAAACCATTGTTAAATCTAAGAAATTTAACAATGGTTCAACCCTACTTTAAACCTACATTAAAGTCATACATATGTCATAATTTTATTACAATTTTTGACATTTTGTGAAAAATATTCTAATTTTTTAAAAATAAAATAAAAAAAAATTAAAAAAAAACAAAAAACAATATGGATACACTCAATTTAATCCGGAGAATTGGTAAGTTTATTAGAATTGGAAAATATTTTGATACAAATATATTAATTTTGAATTTCAAAAGAATCTATTACCCAAAATTGTAATTGATTTACAAGGAGCGGACCGACCCCTTCTCCTTTCCAGATGTGGAATTTAAATCCAAGTACCGTTTCAATAAAGAAACGGTTAAAAATATTGTAAGTCTAATACGATCAGATATAGAAGTTGATCGAAGAGGATGTGGAACTTCCCCTGAGCTGCAGGTGTTAGTAGCATTGCGTTGTTGGGGACGTAGGGAAGTATGTAAACTGAATAACAAGGAAAGTATAGATTTAACATTACATTTTTAGATTCAGGATGATGCTGGTGGTCTCCATGGTCTTCTTCCTTTTATTTTCAGGTTTTTTTCTCCATATTTTTTCTATCAAAATTATTCTTTTTGCCAAAAATATAAATTTTGTTTTATACTCGGTACTCGAATACTTTCTTTAATCAAAATATAATATTTTAATTACATTGGTTGTTTTATTTTATTTGTACATTGTTTTTATTAAATAAACAAATACAACCCCATTTTTATGTTAATAAAAACAATTATTTTGTATAAAAACATAAAACAAAATAATATTAGACACGAATACCAAATGAACTAATAATCGTTCATATACAACATTGAGGAAAAATTGACAGAATAAAATAATGGTATTGCCAGCATCAAATAAAAAAAAAACATTAAAATGGATATTAGTTAAAATACTGTTTTTGCATATACTTTTTTAATAATGGATTATTAATCTAAAAGTCGTTGTTAACTAATGTTCACTTTAAGGCCATAATAAGTTTTTTTTTTTGCATAAGACTGTTGCTCTTTATAATCGCCACTTTAACCAGCAGATAGTGCCACCCCATAAGATTTAATGAAAGAAAAAAATACCCTTCGAATGATTCGCCTTCGCACAGGGCAGGGAGCAAGTACTTAAACTCTGCTACATAGTTGGTCATTACACGCCTTCTGCCAGGATTACGACCTAGTTTCTCATAGTATTTAGGGTGTGCGTGTTAATTTCATACATAAGTGGCGGGACCTACAGTTTTTTGAAAAACTTTTCATGGCAAATTTATTTACTCCAAGAATCAGAAGTCACCGAAGAAATATTATCTCACATTTCGTTTTGATGGAGATGTCTGACCTCGGGTTTGAAGTTTGGCCTCACGTCTAATTAGCCAACACACTGCCTACTAGGCTACGGCGACTAAACTCTTCTGCTACGTTATAAAAATTGTTCCCCACAAACTCCAATTGTTAAAAGTTTTCCACACTTATTCGCTCTTTGCACATTCAAAATTTACTTTACAAAGTCTCAAGTTTATAGGAGAGAAGGGAAAAATGAACGATGCTGGGCACACAGTTTAATTTAATCGCAAAGTTATTTTGTTCTTCGTTCGTCATTTACAAAAGATTGTAAACAAAATATCAGAACTTTGTTAAATTAAACTTTGCTAGTGAAAGTAAAGTACTTTACTTTGAAAACAAAGTAAAGTTCAGCAGAATATGTTAAAGAGCTCATCAAAGTAAGCTTTTGACGAGCAGAAGAGGTCTTAATAGGCAGGTATTACGTGTAAGAAGTCCTGTAATTCGGTATAAATGCCGAAAAACAATCAATGGATCAATAATTGTTTTTTCCATCTTTTAATTGAAATGGCAACACGGCTCAAGCTGGTGTTTTAAAGCAATTACTAGCAGGGCAATGTTTGATTTGACGAATTTTATCAAAGTAAACTGAACGTAAAGTACGTACGAGGGTTGCCTTTTATATTTCGGGATTTGGCAACCCTAGTGTTGCAATCTGCCAACTGACAGCTCTATCGTAAAGCTTGACATTTTTGAGGTTAGACGCACTCAGAACGTTTTGACATACGAGCGCTATTTGTGTTGTTTACAGTAACTTAAAAAAAGATTCATCTCGCCCAAAAAATGGATTTAAATCGTGAACATTTTCGTTTTCGTTTCGATTATTTTTTACAACTTTCGACGTGGATTAACTCAACAAGAGTGCATCGACCTACACCTACAGTTTAAATCCAACTCCGAACGACAGATTTTTGAGAAACGTTTTCATGACAATTTTATTTACCCTCAGAGTATTTGCCAGAAATCTGCTGAGAGGAAGTCGCCGAAGAAATATTTTTTCATATTTCGTTTTCTTGGAGATGTCTGACTTGGGGTTTGAACCGTGGCTTCACGTCTAATAGGCCAACACACTACCTACTACACTACAACTTCACATACTTCTTGTACTCTTAATACTATGTTCACGTATGCAACTTTATTGCGTAAATCGCAATTAACGCCAATATTGATCTCAATATTTCATATAAAATCTGAATTAATTATTGCTCAATTAAATGCTAATTGTTATAATATTCAGTAAAACTTTAAATTCAGCACTGTCATAAGTACGTTCAGTGAGCATATTACAATTTTCCGAACACTTTCTATTGATATTTGACAACTCAAATATCAACAACGACAAACAAAAAAAAAACAAAACAAAAAACAACGAACAAAACAAAAACAATGTTGTTGAAACTACCAGCTGTTTTGTTTCCAGCTGTCAAACGAATATTGAGTAAGCTGAATATTGCGTATATTTATTATACCTGAACGGTTAAAATATTGTTCTCAATTAACCGAATATTGACTCAATTAAATTGCATACGTGAACATAGTATAAGCCTATTCAATAATAAAGAAATAAATTTATGTTTCATAAAGTTCTGAGATACTACGAAGCACAGCGGGGCTACGAGTATTTGTACACAAATTTAAAATAAAAAAGGAATCTGAAGAAAAGCAGACGTTTATAGTCAATCGACCAGTACATTGCAACTCAAATTTCAAATAAAAATCATTCTATATTCACAATATCCTCACATGTGGCTTAGCATTTCTGCAAAAATGTTTCATTCTTCTGACTCGAATCTAATGCCCGTAGACCTTGCACTCTCTGACACAATCTGATTTCCTAGTTCCAGATTGCGTCAACTGAGTAATGATCATCGCTTAAGTATTGGCTGATTTTTGCATTGAGTGTTGCAAACTTTATAAAGAATTTGAATATCCCCATTTATTACCTCCTTAGCCTTTGTGTGTCTATGAGAAATATCTTAAAGGATCAATTTTCTTGCCTAAGACCCAGCCAAAGCCTGTTTGTGACACAATTTAAGTTTTGAAATTTTTATTTTGAAATTAAAAAAATTCTTTAATCTGCCGCAACAATTAAAATTTGTTGACAGAAAACATACCACCACTCACTTCACTGTTGACATAAATTTTTGGTTTTTTTTTTTTTTTTTTTTTTTTTCGAAATAAAACCGCAATTCAGTTGTAATAACAGCATTTGAAATATTTAAAGTTGAAATATTCTAACCGTAATTAAGCTGTAATGGCCAACAAAGCCAATTATTTGCATTGTAAAAAGTTTTCGGACCAGATTTGTTCTTGTTCTTGTTTTTTTTTTTTTTTTTTGAGATATGAGGGTGCAATTAAGACACGCTGGCAAATTTTTCCCATAAAACAAATGCCAATCGTTTGGTTCGATGGTTGGTTGGTTGGTTGGTTAGACTTCCATGTGAGCTGTCATTAAAAATTGTTTCTTTTGATATCTTTTTCCTCATTTTCATTTTTATTACATTTTTCTCTCTCTCTCTAAATGGCCAGAAATACCTCCGCAGAGAAATATAAAAGACTGTAATATTAGCAACAAAGGCTCAGGCTCAGATAAATTAATTAAATAACAATTTATTATAAAAAAAAAAAAATAAAATGCCACGAAATTAAGACAGAAAAAAAAAACGTTAACAAACTGGTCGAGTGCATTGAATTCTTTTTTTTTTCTTTTCGTTTTACAAATCGGAAAAAAACATGCTCATGTTGGGAATTCTCACCTGCATGGAAAGACACAATTGCAACGGCAGCAGCATTAGCATTAGCAGGCAACAACATTTCAAAATTGTTTAACATTATTTTCCTCGCTTAAAATGTCTGTTGTTTCTATGTGAATGTTGTTATTGTTGTTATTTGTTTTTTGTATTTTATATTTTTCAAAAGATTTAATAGCTGGCATATAATCGTAAAAGGCATTATTATTGTTATGGAGCTGGAAATAATAGAAACTGACACAAGTTCCATTATAATTGTGCTCCTATTCATATACGAGTATACTGTTGACCATAAATCTTATTTTTATAATTTGCATTTGTCCCAAAGCCTGTTAAACTGCACATACACATTGGTACATACATACTAGAGATGAGCGATATTTTCAAAACTGTGATTTAATCACGGTGATTGATAATTCACTGGTAACTACAGTGATTGAAATTGTCAAATAACAGTTACTAATAATGTCGTTCTTTCAAAATTGTTACATACTCAACTTTATTTCATTTCATTTTGAGCGAGGCAGAATTACTATTAGATGATGCTGATTATTTACTTTTGTCTTTTATACATGAACTTTCTGTGAAACTTAATTGTCAAGCTTCATTTAAAAAAAAAAATTACTTTAAAAATAATAACATTGATGACACCACTTTGATTTTGTTTAGTAGCCTTTTCGTAGTATGTATCATCTAGTTGTCCCTTTCTTACGACTTAATAAAATACTTTATTGTCATTATTGGAATACTGTGTTCATAATCACTGTTTTAAAGAACAGTGATTAACAAATCACGTTCACTGAGAACAACGTTCTTCAAAAATCACTGGATCGCTCATCTCTAAACAGATATACATGTTATATATGTACATATGTACAGTATTCCCTCGATTTACGTCATAGAATGTTCCGAAAAAAGGCGACGTAAATCGAAACTACGTAAATCGAATTTCATATTGCTCATACTACAAAGTAGTATATTTTTAACAAGGAACTTAAAAAAGTTACAGTAATCTTTCGATTTACGTCACAGTTGGTTCCAAACAAAGGCGACGTTAATCGAATAACAACGAAGTTGAAGGGAACAAAATTTTTGACGACGTTAATCGAAACAACGTAAATCGAGACGACGTAAATCAAGGGAATACTGTAGTTATAAACCATCGAATTAGCCGACTTATAGGTATCTTTTAAAGGGGGAGGGTTGCCACGCCCATTTTTGGTGAGTTTGTCGATATCGACTCTACGAACTTATCCACCAAATTGCATTCGTCTACGATCACTATGTCCCTAAATATACGGTTTTTCCTTAACATAAAATCTTAGAATACAAGGAACATTTCTTAGATTCCATGCTTATAAAGATGAAAATGTGAATATGCCACATAACCGGAACTAGCATCATGTTTATTGAACACGCCTTATCTTTTCAAAAATAATCAAGTTTCTCTAATTAGCGAAATCGATGGCTTTCTAACAGCTTATATAGCCTAACAGATGACTAAAATGAAAAATATTTCTTATTAGGGGGTCATTATTAAATGCAGAAACCCATAATAATCTTTAAAAAACATTAAAGCCCACACTAAATTCTTAAAGCATTTATATTGTTTATGCCATTATTGAAATAAAATTAATGTGATTTCTTTTTATGGACTCACATAAAAAAAAATCCTAATTTCACATCAAACTACGACGATAATATTTATTTAAAGGGCAGTTACATTGCCTGCCCTTTTATTACCACGAGGCGATTGAGTATAAATGCATGAGTAATGCAACGAATTACAAATAGTAATTGTATTAAAATTTATGTATGTGCTAAAGCATCATGATCATCATTAGCCATTGATCATGAGGGAGGAGAGGCAATAAATAAACGATAATAGTTTATGAGAAAATTAATTAAAATTTAGATAAAAAAGATACCAAAGCGATTATCTATGAAACATTAACACATACAATCGGGCATACATATACAGTATTGGCCAAAACTAAAGCACCCCCTCAGTACAATTTTTTTAAATGATAATTTTAAAAAAAAAAAACAAAGCTATTAAAATTTTATTTTTATTTTTTTTTTTATTTATTTATATCCTTATTGTTGAAAAACACAAAGTTAAAGAATTCAGAATTTAAAAAAAAAAAAGTTAGAATTCAAAAAACATTTTAAGTCGCAAATATAAGCGGACAAAACTAAAGCACCCCCCCAATTAAGGTGCACAAAAAACTATTGAAATCAATATTTCGTTGCGAATCCTTTATTCTGAATGACACACGCACATCTTTTAGGCATAGGGGACATTAAATTATTAATTATTTCAGGAGATATTGCTTCGCAGGCTATTTTTGCGGTTTCAAATAAATCTTCTTTGGTTTTGCAATTTTGTGGGTTGATTTTTAAGTTAATGATTGGATTGGAGAGAGTTGGCTTATCAAGGCATCAATTGAGTGCAAAATATTCAATCAACAGATCAATTATTTCTAGGCTAATTTAAAAGTTTTTACAGACTGGTCGCACATCTCCTCGCACTCATTCTGGAGGAAGGTCACGTGAAACCTTGCGACATGAAGGCTCCTTAATTAAAAGGACAATCCAAAATGATCCTACAGCATCTTCTCTAGTCACGTACGAAACCGCTTAGATTTAAAAATAAACGAAAGAACGATTCCCAGAAGGGCGGTAGAGGCCGGATTATTCAG
This sequence comes from Sarcophaga caerulescens, assembly GCA_927399465.1. NCBI lineage: Eukaryota > Metazoa > Arthropoda > Insecta > Diptera > Sarcophagidae > Sarcophaga > Sarcophaga caerulescens. The sequence goes on from OV656873.1 coordinate 18,651,025, forward strand.
TCGACGACCAGCAAAAAACCTTTGATATCGCCAAACTTGAATTCGCCAAGACCCATCTCAACTGGAGTGTCCAAAAATGGATGAATGTGCTGTTTTCTGACGAATCTAAGTTTAAATTAAAGGATTCAGATGGCATAAGGCATCCAGAGGCAGGCCAAACGGACAACGGTTCAATCCTAAATGTACTGAGGGGGTGCTTTATGGTGTTTTCTTTTCTACAAAGAAAATGTCACCCTCTTACAAGGTACATTAAAAAAATTTTTGACCAACCCTGTTGTAATGTCATTTTTTATTTGAGAAGAACATAACACAAATATTAAAAAAGGGTATGCCCTGTGTTTACCACTTATTAGGAAAATGAATGAGGAAATGACAATTTGTTCAAAGGTGTTGCCAGATCGCTAATTTTTCGACTTCATTTTTTGCACGCTTTTTTTATAACAAAAAAAAATATTTTAACACTATTCTAACATTGAATGCAATTTTTTATACTGCTGACCATGTAGCTTTAATAATCTAATATTTCCTTAAGATTACTTCACAAAACAATGAAAAAATTAACTTCGAAATTGGATAACAATACCAGGCGACTTTTTTTAAATTTCATCTGGTAGCCCTATAAATAAACAAAAGTCATCTGCTTTACAGGGCATTAGCAGCACTCTCGATTTATACAGGGCATAAAATGCAATGCCCTCCACCATTGGCAAGTGCGAATTATTTAGAATAAAACATACCACCCTTTTAGAGGGCGAAACATTTTTAAGAAACAAACGCAAAATTTCATTTTGCGTTAATAAAATGCACATTTTTTGGTAGAAAAGAAAACACCTTTAGTTTTTGCCAATACTGTATGTACCATAAAAGGTATGTGTTAGCAGATAAAGAAGAGTTAAAGTGGCATTCAATGTAATTTTTTCTATTCAGAAAATTTTTTTGTTTTCTTTTCATTACAATACTTAGGGCCATTATTATAACTTGCCGTTAAACTTGGGTTTAGTTAAACTAACAGATATAGAGATGAGCGATATTTTCAAAACTGTGATTTAATCACGGTGATTGATAATTCACTGGTAACTACAGTGATTGAAATTGCCAAATAACAGTTACTAATAATGTCGTTCTTTCAAAATTGTTACATACTCAAATTTATTTCATTTTATTTTGAGCGAGGCAGAATTACTATTAGATGATGCTGATTATTTACTTTTGTCTTTTATACATGAACTTTCTGTGAAACTTAATTGTCAAGCTTCATATAAAAAAAAATTACTTTAAAAATAATAACATTGATGACACCACTTTGATTTTGTTTAGTAGCCTTTTCGTAGTATGTATCTAGTTGTCTCTTTCTTACGACTTAATAAAATACGCTATTGTCATTATTGGAATACTGTGATCACAATCACTGTTTTAAAGAACAGTGATTAACAAATCACGTTCACTGAGAACAACGTTCTTCAAAAATCACTGGATCGCTCATCTCTAAACAGATATACATGTTATATATGTACATATGTACAGTATTCCCTCGATTTACGTCGTAGAATGTTCCGAAAAAAGGCGACGTAAATCGAAACTACGTAAATCGAATTTCATATTGCTCATACTACAAAGTAGTATGTTTTTAACAAGGAACTTAAAAAAGTTACAGTAATCTTTCGATTTACGTCACAGTTGGTTCCAAAAAAAGGCGACGTAAATCGAATAACAACGCAAATCGAAGTTGAAGGGAACAAAATTTTTGACCACGTTAATCGAAACAACATAAATCGAGACGACGAAAATCGAGGGAATACTGTAGTTATAAACCACCGAATTAGCCGACTTATAGGTATCTTTTAAAGAGGGAGGGTTGCCACGCCCATTTTTGGTGAGTTTGTCGATATCGACTCTACGAACTTATCCACCAAATTGCATTCGTCTACGATCACTATGTCCCTAAATATACGGTTTTTCCTTAACATAAAATCTTAGAATACAAGGAACATTTCTTAGATTCTATGCTTATAAAGATGAAAATGTGAATATGCCACATAACCGGAACTAGCATCATGTTTATTGAACACACCTTATCTTTTGAAAAATAATCAAGTTTCTCTAATTAGTGAAATCGATGGCTTTCTAACAGCTTATATAGCCTAACAGATGACTAAAATGAAAATTATTTCTTATGAGGTGGTCATTATTAAATGCAGAAACCCATAATAATCTTTAAGAAACATTAAAGCCCACACTAAATTCTTAAGCATTTATATTGTTGTTTATGCCATCATTGAAATAAAATTAATGTGATTTCTTTTTATGGACTCACATAAAAAAATAAAATTCTAATTTCCCATCAAACTACGACGATAATATTTAAAGGGCAGTTACATTGTCTGCCCTTTTATTACCACGAGGCGAGTGAGTATAAATGCATGAGTAATGCAACGAATTACAAATAGTAATTGTATTAAAATTTATATATGTGCTAAAGCATCATGATCATCATTAGCCATTGATCATGAGGGAGGAGAAGCAATAAATAAACGATAATAGTTTATGAGAAAATTAATTAAAATTTAGATAAAAAAGATACCAAAGCGATTATCTATGAAACATTAACACATACAATCGGGCATACATATACAGTATTGGCCAAAACTAAAGCACCCCCTCAGTACATTTTTTTTAAATGATAATTTTTTTAAGAAAACAAAGCTATTAAAATTTTATTTTTATTTTTTTTTTATTTATTTATATCCTTATTATTGAAAAACACAAAGTTAAAGAATTCAGAATTTAAAAAAAAAAAGTTAGAATTCAAAAAACATTTTAAGTCGCAAATATAAGCGGACAAAACTAAAGCACCCCCTAATTAAGGTGCACAAAAAACTATTGAAATCAATATTTCGTTGCGAATCCTTTATTCTGAATGACACACGCACATCTTTTAGGCATAGGGGACATTAAATTATTAATTATTTCAGGAGATATTGCTTCGCAGGCTATTTTTGCGGTTTCAAATAAATCTTCTTTGGTTTTGCAAATTTTGTGGGTTGATTTTTAAGTTAATGATTGGATTGGAGAGTTGGCTTATCAAGGCATCAATTGAGTGCAAAATATTCAATCAACAGATCAATTATTTCTAGGCTAATTTAAAAGTTTTTACAGACTGGTCGCACATCTCCTCGCACTCATTCTGGAGGAAGGTCACGTGAAACCTTGCGACATGAAGACTCCTTAATTAAAAGGACAATCCAAAATGATCCTACAGCATCTTCTCTAGTCACGTACGAAACCGCTTAGATTTAAAAATAAACGAAAGAACGATTCCCAGAAGGGCGGTAGAGGCCGGATTATTCAGTCGACGACCAGCAAAAAACCTTTGATATCGCCAAACTTGAATTCGCCAAGACCCATCTCAACTGGAGTGTCCAAAAATGGATGAATGTGCTGTTTTCTGACGAATCTAAGTTTAAATTAAAGGATTCAGATGGCATAAGGCATCCAGAGGCAGGCCAAACGGACAACGGTTCAATCCTAAATGTACTGAGGGGGTGCTTTATGGTGTTTTCTTTTCTACAAAGAAAATGTCACCCTCTTACAAGGTACATTAAAAAAATTTTTGACCAACCGTGTTGTAATGTCATTTTTTATTTGAGAAGAACATAACACAAATATTAAAAAAGGGTATGCCCTGTGTTTACCACTTATTAGGAAAATGAATGAGGAAATGACAATTTGTTCAAAGGTGTTGCCAGATCGCTAATTTTTCGACTTCATTTTTTGCACGCTTTTTTTATAACAAAAAAAAAAAGATATTTTAACACTGTTCTAACATTGAATGCAATTTTTTATATTGCTGACCATGTAGCTTTAATAATGTAATATTTCCTTAAAATTACTCCACAAAACAATGAAAAAATTAACTTCAAATTGGATAACAATACCAGGCGACTTTTTTTAAATTTCATCTGGTAGCCCTATAAATAAACAAAAGTCATCTGCTTTACAGGGCATTAGCAGCACTCTCGATTTATACAGGGCATAAAATGCAATGCCCTCCACCATTGGCAAGTGCGAATTATTTAGAATAAAACATACCACCCTTTTAGAGGGCGAAACATTTTTAAGAAACAAACGCAAAATTTCATTTTGCGTTAATAAAATGCACATTTTTTGGTAGAAAAGAAAACACCTTTAGTTTTTGCCAATACTGTATGTACCATAAAAGGTATGTGTTAGCAGATAAAGAAGAGTTAAAGTGGCATTCAATGTAATTTTTTCTATTCAGAAAATTTTTTTGTTTTCTTTTCATTACAATACTTAGGGCCATTATTATAACTTGCCGTTAAACTTGGGTTTAGTTAAAGGTACCTTTAGCTAAAGGGAACTGTAAAGTTATCTTTAACTGATTTTCGTTATTACAACTTACAGATAAAATAAAATTAAAATATGGCAGTGCCGGAGCAAAGTCGATAAAACTGCTCAATTAAACAAGTTTTTTTTAACGCAGTGGCAACAGCGGACTCCGTTTTTTTTTTTGTTGTATATGCTTATTTTGTTTAAATTTGAAGTTGCCATATCGAAAATAGTATATGATATGGCAAGTTCAAACATAAAGTGACCTTTAAATGTTGAAGGTAGGATGATCTTCCCTTTAGCTTAACGATCACTTCTATCTTATTGGATACTCATAATAATGAAAAACAATTTATCTGCCCGTTAAAATCCTCCCTTTAGTTAACGGCAAGTTGTAATAATGGCCCTTAAGGTTGATACGTATAATAATAGGAAGGGAATTTGTAAAAAAAGCAATACCTTTACTACATCCACCTCCTTACCTTCCCTTTGTGATTTTATAAAAGAGTTTTCTTTTCTTTTCTTTTTTTTTTTTTCTTCCTAAGCATTGCATGTGCTAAACTAATTTGTGTCGAAAAACTTTAACAAAAGGCGAATAAACTTTTATGTCGACTACTTCCAACATCATCATCATCATCATGATTGCCATGAAAATAATGAAATAAAATATGAACCCATAAACGTGACCATAGTCAAGATTGTTGCCATAGCATTACTCTACTCATATGCCTGTATTTGGTGTAACCATCCCTGGTATGGCCGCATATTTCTATGCCAAAAAAGATGAAATGAAATCAAACCAACGAAAATCAAAAAAAAAAAAAAAATTCCTAAAATATATTCAAAAAAAGCAGAAGAAGATGAAGAAGAAGAAAAAGAAGAAGAAGCAGAAGAAAAAACAACCCACAAAATTAAATGAAGCTTGAAAGAAAGAAAAAAAACCATCAATATTGGAAATAACACACCTTGCAACATAAGGCCAAACCTATACACAAGGCACAAATAGTTGGGATGCATGTTGCATACCCCAAAATTAAACCAATTTACAATGAAATAAACAAAAAAAAAAGTAAAATAAAATCAAATCAACTAAATAAAGCATCACAAAATTAAAAAAAAAAAAACAACAATAACAAGAGGAATAAAAAATATATAAAATATAACAGCAATAAACACAAGCATTACTGGCGAGTAAAAGCACCTCCTTTACCTACCAACGTTGCTTCACCATCATCAGCTTTAAGCCACCTTGAGGCACCTTAGATACTGGCGGGGTAATCAATGAAGCATTTTGTTTGTGAAAAGAAACAAAATTTGTTTGAGATCACCGAATATGGAAATTCGGTTGTACTTGAATATTTTATATATAAAACTAGCAGATTGTACCCGGCGTTGCGCGGGTTATGTAGTTTGGATTAGTTTAAAAAATTAAAAAAAATTATTGGGTAATTTTTGCATTAAAAATAACAATAAATAAAAAACCGGTTTATCGGTTTCGAAACCGGTTTCTTAAAAAATGCAATTTTTCAAATTATTCGGAAACCGGTTTAACAAACAACCCTGTTTTTTGAATACTCTAAGTCCTAAATATAAATGCACTCAATTTGCCCGTTTTTCGCCCCTTTCCCCATTTTTGGACCCCTTTTGGTTCAACTTTTGAAACGGAACACCTCCAATAGCTATTTGGGAAACTTAACCAAGCTAAATCGTAAAAAATTACCTATAAAACAGATAAAATACAGATTTTATGCATAAAAGTACTAATTTTTGCCCATTTTTTTACCCTTAGTCCCATTTTTTTCCCCTTTTGGTCAAAATTTTGAAAAGATTTATAGCCTATAACCTGCACCGGCAATGGCTCGATCTATATCCCAAATTTCAAGAAAATCGGTTCAGGCGTTCAGGCGTGATTGGCTAACAAACAAACAAACAAAAAAACAGACTTACAGAAAGATTTATAATATATATTACGATAAGGAGAATCATATTATAAACCTGACAATCTTTGGTTACAAATTAAAAGCGGAAAATAAATGTAAAGTTAATAAGAAATCGAAAAAAAATGTACACTTCATGCATGAATTCAATTCTACCAAAAACTTACAGGCATGTTCTGGGGCCTAATCCTGGCAGTCGTGATCGAAATGACTTTCGATGTGATAGAAATTTTGAAAGTGGAATTATTTCTAATACTATGTTCAGACATGCACTTATATTGAGTAAATCGCAATAAACGTCATTATTGATCTCAATATTTCATATAAAATGTCAATTAATTATTGCTCAATAAATTCATAAATTGTTATAATACTGGGTTCAGACATGCACCTTTATTGCGTAAATCGCAATAAACGGTATTATTGATCTCAATATTTCATATAAAATTTCAATTAATTGTTGGCCAATAAATTCATAAATTGTTATAATATTGATAAAAAAAAAAACTTTAAATACAACACTGTCATAAGTACGTTCAGTGAGCAGATTACATTTTTCCGAACGCTTTCTATTAATATTTGACAACTCAAATGTAAACAACGACAAACAAAAAATGGAAGGTCAGCAGAAATGTTTGTATTTTATATTGAGTTTCATATCAAATTTTTCTTTCTCATCCTTCTGAGAAAAGCCACTTTGGAGTCAAAAGTAGTTCCTATTAACCCGCAACAGCTCGGCGTTTCAGTTAATCATTAGCAATACCCTTTAAATGTTAAATTGTTTTCCATTTTTTCAAAAAAAATTGTTGGCACTAATTTTCGCGATTAAATTAAAAGCAATGTTGTTGAAACAATCAGCTGTTTTGTTTACCAGCTGTCAAATAAATTTTCGTATATTATATGTCTGAACGCTAAAAATATTGTTCTCAATAAACCGAATATTGATTTAATAAAAGTGCATGTCTGAACATAGTATTATATTGATTAAAACTTGAAATACAGCACTGTCATAAGTACGTTCAGTGAGCATATTACAATTTTCCGAACATTTTCTATTGATATTTGACAACTCAAATATCAACAACGACAAACAAAAAAAAAAAAAAAAAACAAGGAACAAAACAAAAACAACCAGTTGTTTTGTTTACCAGCTGTCAAATGAATATTGAATAAGCAGCTGAACTGCGTATATTGTTATGTCTAAACACTTAAAATATTGTAATCAATAAACCGAATATTGACTCAATAAAAGTGCATGTCAGAACATAGTATAATTCTGTCAGTCGATAGTTACCGAATCGATATTTTTTCAGTGTTGTGAAAACTCAAATAAATGTTTTCCAACACTGAACACTTTTGTAAACAATCACATATGTTTGCAAAGTGGTAAGCAATTCAGAAAACGAAAAACTAATTTTTGCAAATTAAAAAAGTATTGTAGTTTTGAATGGATCCCGATTTCTTTGCTTACTCGTCATCTTCGGAATCTGACGAGAGTGAAAGCTTTAACGTTATCCGGAAAAAAATAAGATATACAATGGATCCATTAAGTTTGTCAAACAGCGACTAAGTTTAACCAAGCTGATGATATTATGTGCATATAACAAAAAAAGCTTTACTCGATAGGTTTTTTGCTTACGATTAAAAACTCGCGAGGTTCCATTCGAACAGTTGCACGCTATCGACTAACAGAATCCCAAAACTAAAAAAAAATCGAACGTACGAGTAAGTATTCGATCGTATACGACTGCCAGAATTTGCGATTTGATCTCGCAAGTGTTTTCAGGTTGTTCAGGGTGTTCCAAATTTATTTCAGGGTGTTCTCAAACTCACACGTTTTACTTGCGATTTTCGATTTTTTGAAGTCGTTTACGAAAAAAAATAAAACATAATTTGTTTAAAAAAGCTGCAATTCGGAAAAGAAAAATTAAAAAGACGTGTCCTGAGCAATTATTCTAACCCATTAGATGTTCCGGAGCAGTCGTAAGTATAAACATACATACTTATCTACATATAAAGGAGTAATGTACATATATGTGGATTTTGTATTAAGTTTTATAGCGCTTTACCGGCCGAATAAAACTGCATTTAGGATGGTTTATGAAGAAACTGCTGTAAAAGTACTATTCCAGACACTATACGTATGCTGAGCGCTTTAAGGTTTGTCTCTGGCAACCCAGGTTCAACTACGCAAGAATATAAAAAAAAAATATTTTGTCATCTTGTTTTCGAATTTTATTCAACCAAATTATTTATTCAAGAAAACCCCTTCCAACCTTCCACAGAGATTAACATCAAAAGAGATGACATAGATGGATCAGGCAGACAGAGCCACATCTTTTGAAAATGTTTAGAAATCACAGAGAAAATTTCCCTAACCATTACATCCAATACAAGAGCCTACTATATTTTCACAGAGGGCGTTAGTTCTAGGAAACTACAGATGGCATTCCCTATCATTCTAGAGCCTGCTACACCAAACCAATCCTCAGTTTACATTAAAACATATACTAAAGGAAACTAAGAAAATCAATCAAGTAGATAAGAAGGCGAACGAATTGCCTTGTAATAGCCCTACGTTGCTGAAAGCAACATAAAGAAATATTTCATTACTATATTTTTATTACATTACTATATTTTTTGTTAGTCCTAAAAAACTACAGATGGCAAGCCTATCATTCTAGAGCATGCTACAGCAGACAAATCCTTAGTTTACCTTAAAACATTTACTGAAGAAAACTAAGAAAATCAAAGAAGTAGATAAGAAGGCAAGTGAGTTGCCTTAAGATAGCTCTACGTTCTTAAAAGCAACATTTTAAAAAATATTTCTTATCTATATTAATAACCTTCTTTCCTTAACTTTAAGGCCCTACATATTCTTTTAAAGATGGCAACCAGAGATCAGCAATGAATCGTATTTTCGCTACTCATAGGTACTTATGAAATTTTGAGTATCAGTGAGTCAAGAGTATTAAAATTCAACTACTCTGATTCATTCGTACTCGCTACAACATTGATTTATAAGTATAGGTTGCAATGAGTATGAGTACAACGTTGACATCAAACTCACAACATTCGATTCATTGTTTGATTCATACGCTTACTCATTCAGATTCATAAATTTAGAAAAATACTTATAATACTTACGAATGATTCGAGTGACTCGAATTTACAGTAGTAGTTATTGTTGCATTTACAGAAGAAGAGAAAAGAAAAGACAAAGACAGCAAGCAAAGCACACACACAACCTTCTAGCGAGTATTGTGGTGTTCGTACTCGAATCACACTTATTTTGTGCTTCGTTGTTGAATCATGAAGAGTCGAAATCAACAACATCGTGCGTATTGTTAAGTATGAGTACGATGAGTATTTCTAACTTTGAATATGAGTAGTATGAGTATGATATTAAAATAAGTATGAATGCGTATAAGTAGCTGAAATTATAAGTATGACTGGAATCTACTCATCGTTTTGAATACTCGTTGCTGATCTCTGATGGCAACCATGTTTGTTAGGTAAATATATTTTATTTATTATATTTGCCGTTAAACTTGGATTTAGTTAAAGGTACGTTTAGCTAAGGGATTTTCGTTATTACAACTTATAGATAAAATAAAATTAAAATATGGCAGTGCCGGAGCAAAGTCGATAAAACTGCTCAATTAAACAAGTTTTTTTTTTTAACGCAGTGGCAACAGCGGACTCCGTTTTTTTGTTGTATATGCTCATTTTGTTTAAATTTGAAGTTGCCATATTGAAAATAGTATATGATATGGCAAGTTCAAACATAAAGTGTCCTTTAAATGTTAAAGGTAGGATGATCTTCGCTTTAGCTTAACGATCCCTTCTATCTTATTGGGTACTCATAATAATGAAAAACAATTTATCCGCCCGTTAAAATCCTCCCTTTAGTTAACGGCAAGTTGTAATAATGGCCCTTATTGCAACATACACAAGCCAGAGTAATTTTGAAATTGTAATTATTTGTGCGTATAGAAAATGTTTTCAGACTACATAAAAGTCTACACTGATCTTAGTACATGGTGTTAACATATTAACTTAAATTATATAAATTATAATTAAGTTTATTACAAATTAATAAGCTTAATAAAGAACTGCTAGACTTACCGTTAAAAATTAAACGAATTTTATTAAAATGGTGAACATTGAATGCATGTAAGAAACTCCTCCTATTATATATCACTTAATAACAGAACTCTGTAGATAGTAGTACAACTGTTTGAAGAGTATCATTGCTTACCTAAAAAAGAAAAATTATGGATTAGAAAACTCGCATTAAATGATAAACGAAATGTTTGTGTTCTTAATCATTGAATAAAGGAAACTTATACCACGTCCCCCTATTCCTCCGTTAAAAGAAAATTGGCTGCAAATTTATATTTACAAAGTTTTAACTAAGTTTTGTTATTGCCAACCTCTTAAGCAATTTTTGTTTTACCCCTTCTTTTACGCTGCCTTAAGAAACGGTCGCAAAGCTTTTCCCACATTTTCTTATTATTACTTTGCTTTGTTTTAATGCCAATAGTCAGGTTTCTTTTCAGCTAAGCAAATAATTGGTTTTCTGCAGCAGGTTCTAGAATGTTAGGGTTACCATTTCTCGTTGCCTAGAAAAACCATGAGAAAATGCATTATGTTTGGTGGCGATTTTCACTAAGAGAAGACGCTGTCGCTTCGTTCTGTGATTTTTGTTGTTGATGTTCACCTCTTGAAGTCGCCGTAGTCTAGTAGGTAATGTGTTGGCTTATTAGACATAAGGCCCGAGTTCAAACCCCAGGTCAGACATCAAAACGAAAATATGAAAATATTTCTTCGACGACTTCCTCTCAGCAGATTTCCGGCAAAAACTCTGAGAGTAAATAAAATTGCCATGAAAAGCTTCTCAAAAAATCTGTCGTTCGGAGTCGACTTTAAAACTGTAGGTCCCGCCACTCATGTATCGGGTCCGCCATCTAACGTTTTTTTTTCAAACTAGTGCTTATTTCGTGAATGGTAACACTTAGCTCATGTCTGATTTGACAGATACTTAGTTTTATCCTTCCGCTGAACGAATATGGTTGTGTATACGCAATCACTCGCTTCGCTAAGTGGGCCTCCGATCGACTTACAGAAGATGCCGATTTTGGCAAAAAAAAAAAAACCTTTTTTTCAGATGAAGCTCATTTTGATCTTGGCGGGTATGTAAACAAGCAAAATTGTTGCATTTGGGGCACTGAAAACCCGCACGCATACATTAAAAAGCCGACGCACCCAAAACGAGTCACTGTTTGGTGCGGATTTTGGTCCAGAGGCATAACTGGGCCATTTTTCTTCGAAAATGAGCAAGGAGTGGCCGTTACAGTCAATGGCGATCGTTATCGGTACCATGTTGAACGAATTTTTATTCACAAAAATTGAAGAGAAGGTTATTGGCAACATTTGGTTTCAACAGGATGGCGCTACGTGCCACACAGCCGAAGTTACACTCGATGTTTTGCGCCCTGTTTTTGAAGATCGCATTATCAGCCGCAGAGCTGATATCGTTTGGCCACCAAGGAGCTCCGATTTGACACCGTTGGACTATTATTTGTGGGGTGCCGTCAAAGATAAGTGTTACGCCGACAAGCCAGAGACAATTGACGTTTTAAAGAACAATATTCGTGAAGCCATTGGTAAAATACAGCTGCACACAATCGATAATGTGCTTAAAAATTGGACCGATCGTGTAGGCTACTGCATGGCCAGCCGAGGCAGCCATTTGAATGAAATTATTTTCCATTATTAACCGGAAGGATTGTACTTTCAAATAAAAAAAGAAATTTGAAAAAATATTCAGTAGTTGTTTTTTAAGCATTTTCAAAAAAAAAAAGTTATTTGTCGGACCCTATATAAAAAAATTAACGCACACAACATAAGTAGTGTGAGAAGCTAGGTCGTAATCCTGACTGAAGAGTTGTAATGACCAATTATGTATGCTTGTATGTTCACCTATCTGGAAGACAGTGCATCACCTCCCTAGTCTATTTATTTATTTAAGTCAATGGACAAATTCCTTACTGACTAATAACAAAAATAGGTACGAAAAAAAAATTGAATACAATGACTAACAGTTTCAAAAATACAATTAATTATTACAATAAAAATATAAAAAGTTACGAATTGAGAAAAACAATAATATTCCGTTTTATAACACAAGAATTTAAAGAAAAATCAACAAAGTCTGACAAATAATTAAATTGACGGCAAATTCTAGTAAACGGATCAGCAACAGCATAATTAGTTCTGCAGAAATGAATATAAATAAGATTAGAACAGCGGAAGTTACGACAAGGAATATTGAATTTAACCGATTTTAACAGAAATTCACAGCAAATATTACCATTGATCAGGTTAAACATAAAGGATATATTTAACATCGTTCGACGGCTCTTAAGGGTAGGCAGTTTCATTAATGCCAGTCTGCTAGTATATGAAGGCAAATCCAAATAATTCCATCTCAGGCCACGCAAACAGAAGAGTAGAAATTGTTTCTGCACAGATTCAATGTGATCGCTGTAAACATTATAGTGAGGATCCCATACCATGGATCCATACTCCAAAATTGGTCTGACAAGCGATACAAATAGCTGTTTCGTAATATATGGATCAGAAAATTCTTTTGCCCAACGTTTTATGAAGCCAAGGGTGCTCCTTGCCTTATTCACAGTCAAAGCGATATGATTATTAAAGTTTAATTTTGGGTCTAATAGGATCCCAAGATCCATAAAAGAGTCAACATTTTCTAATTGATGACCTCCAAGCAAGTAATTAACCGCAATAAAATTATTTCTTGAGAACCGCATACATTTGCATTTTTTAATATTCAGCTCCATCATATTGTACTCGCACCACAAAAAGAAATTATTGAGATCATCTTGAAGATACATATGATCGATGAAATTATTGAAGGAGAGAAAAACTTTTACATCGTCAGCATACATCAAAATATTGGCAAAATTAATTATGTTGGGAAGATCGTTTATAAACAGCGAAAAAAGAAGTAGACCAAGATGGCTGCCCTGAGGAAAACCAGATAGCACATAAATATACTTAGATAAGCTATTGTTCACACATACGGTCTGTTTCTAATGCGAATACTTTCGTTGTTGGAAAATTCGGCCCAAATCAACCCAAAATTGATTGACGCAACTTTTTGAAAATAAAAATAAAAAACGAAAACAAGAGGTAATTTTGATAAATAAAATATACATACATAATTGGTCCTTACAACCCTTCAGGCAGGGTTACGACCTAGCTTCTCACACCACTATATGAGCGGCGGGATCTACTGTTCAAAGTCGATTTCGATTTTTTTAGAGACTTTTTAGAGACTTTTCATGGCAATTTTATTTACTCTCAGATTTTTTGCCAGAAATCTACGGCAGTCGCCAAAGAAATATTTTTCATATTTCGTTAAGGTGGAAATGTCTGACCTAGAGTTTGAATTCTGGACTCACATTTAATAAGCCAACATACTATCTACTAGACTACGGCAGCGTCAAATGAAAACCTTTTCCAATTTTATGCACAAATAATGGATTCCCCTTGCTACAACTCTAACTGCAAGCTACTAATTGACCAACCGAATCTAAAACTTCGGTTTTTGGATTAAAAACAATAAAAAATTGAAGGAAAAAAAACTTTGCAAAGTTTCAGAAAAAATCACACGAAATAAGTAAAATTTATTGGAACTTTTTAATGGAAGAAAAAAGAAAACACAAACTATTTTGGCATGACTAGAAATTGCCACACAAACTTGCAACAATAATGCAACAAAACAAAACAAAAACAGCATGTCTACAACAAACAACACATGGACGAAAGAAGGACAGACGACATTGTTGTGGTCACAAGAAGTAAAAAAGAAAATCGAAAAACAACAACAGTTGAAAACAATAATAGAAGTAGGCATGCGACAAATGAGAGAGAAAGTAAAGTAAATGAAGGAACTTGTAAGTGCAATTCCTGAAAACAAAAGCCATTTTTTTTCATGTGGCATAATCTCCTCAATAGAGAAACAGATTTTGTAAATATTTTCGTTTAAAAATAGCTTCTGTCAAACGTTTGAACTCTAAACACGCCCGATGCCATATTACATGAAAACGTGCGACACTTGTTTGTCGTAGTCCAGCACAACACAACTATCCAAGCCAGCCAGCCATCTAGCCAACCAACCAACAAAAGCCAATCATGGAAAGAGAAATGTAATGGCTTTGGCTATGGCTTCAGAGCGCCATTTATTAAAAGAGGAAAAAAGCAAAAAAAAAAACAAAAAATGCCCAAAAATTAATAGAAAAGGTTCAACGGTGCAGTGCAGTCTGATCATCTATGCAAATTATGACTTGTGCAAGTGGAAGAAGAAGAAAAAAACCAAAATAATAATGGGGACTTTTTTTTTAGATAAAAATCCTGAAAAATAAAAAAATTAAAATCGTTCAATAATTTCTTTATTTTTGCAAGGTGCAATATATTTTTCAATTTTCTTTATTATTTGGCTCATATTTTATTAATTTTTTTTTTTTTTTTTTGTTTTTTAATTTGAAGTTCGAGTTTGAAAGTAAAAGTTGAAACAAATTGAATCATAGCAATGAAATCTTTATGCCACCGATTAGTTATGAAAAGTCATTGAAACTGAACTTAATATTCCAAAATCCTACAAAAGAAAATGGTATTAAAGGAATGCAACTTAATTTTTATAGAGTAGAGAGTATACGAAATACTCACTATTTTTCTATTGTCTTCAGAATTTTGGAAAACTTTAGGTTTCATAATGTTCTTTAAAAGATATTCTATTGGAAGAGCTTATTGAATTTCCTAAATGAAAAGTGTCTATCGCTTAAGAGGTGGCGTTAAAGTTCTAGACATCGACGAAAAAAGTGGAAGTCATCAACCAAATAAATGCCAGTTAACGACCAAAGAAGTTCAAGTTATAGACCAATAAATGTAAGTCATCAACAAACAAAAAGCAAGTAATCGACAAAAAATGCAAGTAATCGACAAAAAAATGCAAGTCATCGACCAAAAAAATGCAAGTTATCGACCAAAAACTGCAAGTAATCGACAAAAAAATGCAAGTCATCAACCAAATAAATGCCAGTTAACGACCAAAGAAATTCAAGTCATAGACCAATAAAATGCAAGTCATCAACAAAAAAAAAGCAAGTTATCGACCAAAAACTGCAAGTCATAGACCAATAGAATGCAAGTCATCAACAAAAAAAGCAACTAATCGACAAAAAATGCAAGTACTCGACAAAAAATGCAAGTAATCGACAAAAAAATGGAAGTCATCGTATAAAAAAAGTGCAAGCCATCGATCAAAAAAATGAAAGTCATTGACCAAAAAAAAAATGAAATCATCCACCAAAAAATGCAAGTAATCGACAAAAAAAAATGCAAGTCATCGACCAAAAAATGCAAGTTATCGACCAAAAACTGCAGGTCATAGACCAATAAAATGTAAGTCATCAACAAAAAAAGCAAGTAATCGACAAAAAATGCAAGTAATCGACAAAAAAATGCAAGTCATCGTATAAAAAAGTGCAAGGCATCGATCAAAAAAATGAAAGTCATCGACCAAAAAAAATTGAAATCATCCACCAAAAAATGCAAGTCATCAAACAAAAAATGTAAATCATCAACCAAAAAATGCAAGTCATCCCCCAAAAAAATGCAAGTCTACGACCAAAAAATGCAAGTCATAGACCAATAGAATGCAAGTCATCAACAAAAAAACCTGCAAAGTCATCCATCCACCCAAAACCTGCAAGTCATCAATCCAAAAATGCAAATCATCCACCAAAAAAATTTAAGTAATCGTCCAAAAAAATGCAAATCATCAACCAAAAAAATACAAGTCATCCACCCAAAACCTGCAAGTCATCAATCAAAAAATGCAAATCATCCACCAAAAAAATGCTAGTAATCGACAAAAAAATGCAAGTAATCGACAAAAAAATGCAAGTAATGGACCAAAACCTGCAAATTATCGACGAAAAATTGCAAGTCATCGACCAAAAAAATGCAAGTTATCAACCAAAAAATGCAAATCATCAACCAAAAAAATGCAAAGTCATTCACCCTAAAACTACAAGTCATCAATCAAAAAATGCAAATCATTCACCAAAAAAATTCAAGTAATCGTCCAGAAAAATGGAAGTCATCGACCAAAAAAAATGCAAGTCATCGGTCAAAAAAACTACAAGTCCGTGGAATAATAATGAAGAAGAATAACATAAGAGGTAACTGGAATTAGCAGACAATATCCCAAAAACTATTTTCAAAAGAAGACTTGGTGTATATTTTCATTAGAACCTAGTATACGATATGTTGTGAATTCTTAGGGAGCGGCTAGTGTCATACTTTTTGCTGTAGCTATACCAGCAAAATAAGGATCAGAGCTATAACATTTAAACGCCCTAAAGGGGTGCGAAAATCGCAAGAGGGAAAAACTTATTATTTTTCAGAAGATTTGATGGATTATACATTGTTTTAAACAGAACATTTCAAGAAGATGGGGAACTACGTTCAATATCTTACACCTCAGAGTAAAGCGAATTATAATGGAAATCCTGATTAGAACAGAAAAATTTCTCCAGGCTATAATATCAATATGGGTCTTGTAAGAAGGGTGAGTAGAATGTTAGCGATCAGGAAGCTTTACATTGAAATCCTAATATATATTATAAATCTTTCTGTAAGTCTGTTTGTTTGTTTGTTTGTTGGTTTGTTTGTTAGCCAATTACGCCTGAACGCCTGGACCGATTTTCTTGAAATTTGGGATATAGATCGAGCTTTTGTCGATGCAGGTTATAGGCTATAAATCTTTTCAAAAGGGGAGAAAAAAATGGGACAAAGGGAGAAAAAATGGGCAAAAATTATTTGTATTTTATTTGTTTTATAGGTAATTTTTTACGATTTAGCTTGGTTAAGTTTCCCAAATAGCTATTGGAGGTATTCCGTTTCTAAAGTTCAACCAAACGGGGTCCAAAAAGGGGGAAAGGGGCGAAAAACGGGCAAATTGAGTGCATTTATATTTAGGACTTAGAGTATTCAAAAAACTGGGTTGTTTGTTAAACCGGTTTCCGAATAATTTGAAAAATTGCATTTTTTAAGAAACCGGTTTCGAAACCGATAAATCGGTTTTTTATTTAACGTTATTTTTAATGCAAAAATGCATGGTGTACCATGGCCACCTTTTTTGTAGAAATACCTCCCAAACGATGCCTGTCTTAAATTTAAAAAACATTTTTCATTTTTTAAACTAATCCAAACTACATAACCCGCGCAACGCCGGGTACAATCGGCTAGTAATCTCATATAGGAATTGAGATATATCGATAACATCAGGAACTTTTGTAAAAAGTTGCAATCTCTTCCTAGGAATGACTGGATTATTCATTTAATCCTGAATAAATGATTTAATTTCGTATTCCAAAGAGAATATTTTTCTAAACTCCATGAAGTTTACTTTATGAATATGGTCTGGTGTTCTCTCAGGAAAACTTTCACACAACGTAATATTTCAAGTGGCATATTACATTATTTCTAACCATGGTTATGAAATCAAATACTTGCTGTAGAGCATTACATGATTGGACTTGATTAAATATAATTTCTTTTGCTCAATTGCTTTCGAAAAACTAAGAAAAACAACAACAAAGAAATGAGATGAAATTAAATTGAATTATTTGTTTCTACTTTTTTAACCGAAAAAAAAAACACTGAAAAATTGTGCAATAAGAAATGAAATGAAACGAAATGAAATGAGATTCATGTTTAATGTAGTTGTTCACATCAATCCATGCCATGCCATCCATCAAAGAAAATATTATTAATAATGTTAACACAGTAAAACAAAAATATGGTAGAAGATAGATAACAAACATACTATTTGATCATGTTAAATGGTTTTGGCTGCGTAAGTCATTAAAACCAAAACCAACAAAACCAAATCAAAACAAAGAAGTAAAAACGCAGTAGAAAATACTCACACAGATTGACTGACTGACTGCCTGGCTGACAGACAGTAAAATAAACACCCTTCCGCGTAAATCAACACATTCATCTTTAGACAACCCCACAGACACAAGCTTTTTAAAGCCTGGTCCACAAAACATGGGTTATGAAATATTTTAACAAAAACACAAAAAGAAAAAAAAAATATAAAAACAATACGAGTAATAATAATAACAATGTTGTGGGTATCATTTTTTTATTTTCTGTTGTTGTTATTTGAGGCTGTTGCTGGTTTGAGGTGATTAACTACTGCAACATATTGTGTGAATTAATTGCCACACGCTATAATCAGCACCGGCTATAACATTCAGTCAATTTTATGAACAACTACCACAGAATACAACAGAATATTTCAACAAATAGTGTTTTTTTCTCCCCATATCCATAAATGTTTTCAAAATCTGTGCTTTAAACAGACTCGCAATAGATAACTTCCGAATAGGAAAATATTTTGCAAACAAGTGACTTTCCAACAGAGACTTCTGAACTTTGACAGTTGATAACGGCCATTTTGTTAAAGCTACACCTGTCAAAATGGTTGTCACTTGTTCAGGCGGCTAATTCTTGCAGTCGTAATCGAAATTGTATTCGAATAGAAAATAATTTCGATAACGAGAAATTTTCTGATGATGTTACTCGATACGAAACGAATCGATTTGTTGCTTAGGTGTTGTGAAACGAATTAATTATTTCGTTTTACAGCACTGACTAAACCTAACCTAAACAAAAAACATATGTTTTCTTACAAAAATAAAAGAAATTTAATTAATCCAAGGAAGAAAAGTTTTATTAAAATTGTAATATTTCGTATAATGGATAATATATTTTGATTTTACTCGTCTTCTTCTGATTCTGAGGAGATAGAAAGCCTTTTTTCTTTATTATTAGCTGGGACTGAAGTTTCTTCTGCAGTATCATTTTCAAATTCTATAAAAGAAGACATGGTAGGTTCCATTTTGTCTTCTTCATAATCCGATAAACAGCAGGGAGATACATACGTCAGGGATACTATTTTTTGGTGAAGTTGTTGGGGTAACATTTTCTTTGTCGCAATTCTCTTTTGGGCTGCCTTCTGATGTTTTTTTTAGACCCTCAACAGAAACTTCAGTTCCAGCAGAAGACAGTATCTGTTTCTTCCATTTGGGAAAGAACTTTTTCCTCATACGGCCCGCCACCCGTTTTCTTTTTTGAAGATTTAGTGAATGAAACCTTCTTTTTAACATTTTGCTTTTGGTCAGCGTATACCTATAGACATACATATATGTATTTATACATTTATTCACCCTTATTCTGGTTGTCGTCGTCGTCGTCGTTACCAAAAATGATGTCGATAAAATCAGAGTCGACAAAATCAGAGTCGACACAACACAATATCGACGGCGTATTGACTCACAGAATACCAAATGTGTGTCCGACAGTCATCTATAACTGTCAATAACGACAAACAGAATACCAATTTTAAACTGTCGACGCAAGACGACGTCGACGACGACAACCAGAATAAGGGTGATTATTTAAACTAAAACAAGAGTTTGTTAAACTTCCTTGCGCCACATTTATGCATCTTTGATTGCTGGGCCGGAAGCTTTGAGCTTAGCTGTGAGCTGTTCCCATAGCTGATAAGAAGTATTTGGTATAATACTCTTTGCCAATTATGAATGCTTAACCATGAAATTTCCAAGAATTACCTTCTGGGTGTAATTAATTTTTGAAAGTTTTGACCTACAAACACTGGAATTAATTTTTTATTCATAAATTATTATAAATTTGTTACTTACATTTTTTTATATTGTTCTTTACAGCAGAAAAACGTTAATTCGAAAGCTTTAGTGTTTACGAGTAAAAACTCGCAAGATTGCATTCGAATGATCACACGTTATCGAATGCCATCATTAGAAATTTCGATACACTTTACTCGATAACGAATAAGAGAATCCCAAAACTAAAAAAACTCGCACGTTCGAGTAAAAATTCGTTCGTATACGAATGCGAGAATTAGCCCCAAGTTCGTTTTGCCAAATCACTATGGATGACCGTAAACAAAGACGTGTGTTAGCTGAATGGGCTATGGAGCAGTTGGAACATACATACATACATAATTGTTCATTACAACCCTTCAGTCAAGAGAAACTTTTCATGGCAATTATTTATTTATTTTCAGAATTTTTGCCAGAAATCTGCTGAGAGGAATTCGCTAAAGAAATATTTTTTCATATTTCGTTTTGTTAGACTACGACGTCTTCAAACTGAAACTGACCCCAATTGAAATTGAAAAATCATCTTCAGGAGTGAGATCAATTACTTGATGAATGGATATGTAGACAAACAAAATTGTTGAATTTGGGATGATACCCATCAACATTAGATCCAAGAGCACACAATGCATCCCGAAAAAGACTCTGTTTGGGGTGGTTTTTGGGCTGGCATCCTTACTGGTCCATATTTCTTTGAGAACGCCATTGGCCAGACCATCATTGTGAACGGCAAGCACTATAGGCCGATGATTACCAAATTCTTTTGGCCCGAATTGGATGATCTGAACACCAACGATCAACGGAACAACGTCACTGTTTGGTATGGAATTTGGATTGGAGTCCGCTTCGGTCCATATTTTATTGAGAACGACATTTGCCAGGCAATCACTGTCAACGGCAAGCAATATAGGTTGATGATTACCAAATTCTTTTGGCTCAAATTGGATATTCTGAATGAGCAAGAGGCCATCGTCATCTTACATGGAAGTGATGTGAATTGGGTATCGAGATCATATGATTTGTCCTTGTTAGACTTTTTCTTGTGAAGTTTTCTTAAGTAGCAGGTGCACGTGAATAAGCCACAAGCCACAGTGATCCTTAAAGCCAACACAATACTTGCGATCGGTCAAACTCAGCCAGATTTATGCACCGAATTGGATGATCTGGACACCGAACACATGTGGTTTCAACAGAACAACGCTACGTGTTACACTGCTAATGCTACATAGGATATTCTGCACGAGCGATTAATGGGAATGGCAATCTCACGTAGAAGTGATGTGAACTGGCCATCGAGATTGTACGATTTGACCTCGTTAGACTTTTTCTTGTGGAGTTTTCTTAAGTAGCAGGTGTATGTGGACCAAACCACAAAACACAGTAATACATACATACATACATAATTGGTCATTACAACCCTTCAGCCATGATTATGACCTAGCTTCTCACACCATTATGCTGTGTGCGTAATTTTACACATGAGTGGCGGGACCTACAGTTTAAAGTCGACTCCGAACGACAGATTTTTGAGAAGCTTTTCATGGCAATTTTATTTACTCTCAGAGTTTTTGCCAGAAATCTGCTGAGAGGAAGTCGCCGAAGAAATATTTTCATATTTTCGTTTTGATGTCTGACCTGGGCTTTGAACTCGGGCCTTCAGTCTAATAAGCCAACACACTAGCTACTAGACTACGGCGACTTCTTAAGTAGCAGGTGTATGTGGAGCAAACCACAAAACAGAGTAATCCTCAACAGTCAAACTCAGCCAGCTTTATGCACCGATAACATGTCGTTTTAACCGGAAAAGGCCACGTACCACACTATTTATGCGACATAGGATATTCAGCACGAGCGAGTAATGGGAATGGCAATCGCACGTAGAAATGATGCGAAATCGTATTGTTACGTTTTTACCTTTTAAAAACGTTAAAAATATGAGTTCGTAGATTGCAAATAAAATACAAATAAATATGTATGTGTTTAATTTTAAGTCAATTCTTTATTATCTGCACAACTTTTGTGCCACTGTTCGAACTTATTCCACGTATACAATGATAACTTTCACAATATGTGCTTGTTCGTGATATTTCTCTGCTTACAACCTTTTTTTGTAAGCAACAACAACACTTGTTAGTTATTCTTCTTTGCTCACAACGTTTTTTGTAAGCACAACACTAACAACTGTTTTCTTTAAACGCAACTTGTCTGCACACAAGTCTGACTGAATTATAACTCGATCTCGTATCTTCACACACCACTGATTGAATTCTCACTCAATTCAACGCGATGTCGTCACACGACTAACTTAACTCGAACTCTGAGAATCACGTGTCTTCATACACGACTGACTGAATTCTAACTGAATCCTCGTTGCTCACTTTATCTTGCCTTTTATATCACTGGATCAACAGTGTGATGAATGCCCTTGAAGGATGATGACGGCCTTCGGTAACAATTCAAAAATGGAAACAAGTTGTTTACATATATATATACCATATATCTGCATATAGTGAAGTCGCCGTAGACTAGTAGGTAGTGTGTTGGCTTATTGGACTAAAGTCCCGAGTTCGAATCCCAGGTCAGACATCAAAACGAAATTATGAAAATATTTCTGCGGCGACTTCCTCTCAGCAGATTTCTGGCAAAAACTCTGAGAGTATTAAAATTGCCATGAAAAGCTTCTCAAAAAAACTGTCTTTCGGAGTCGACTTTAAACTGTAGGTCCCGCCACTTATGTATAAAAATTAACGCACACAACATAAGTGGTGTGAGAAGCTAGGTCGTAATCCTGACTGAAGGGTTGTAATGACCAATTATGTATGTATGTATGTCTTATATGCATTTTCTTTTTGCTTGTTTACTTCTTTATTTGCTGCACTTTGTTGTTGGTTGTTTACTTCTCTGATCGCTATACTTTGTTGTTGGCTATTTACATCTTTTATCTCTTATATTTTTTTTATGCTGATGTTGTTGCTATATTTTTGTTTATTCTTTGATCACGTGAACAACTGCATTGTTTTGTTTTTGGAGCTTTTGTTAATTATTTTAACAACACCATTTCCACTTTCGTAACAGTATGATTTTACCCCGTTCGGCTTTATCTTGTGGGATTTTTTTGAAGTCGCAAATGAATGCGAATGAACCACAAGCCACAGTGATCCTCAAAGCCAACATAACTCTTGCCATCGGTCAAACTCAGCCAGATTTATGCATCAGATTCATGGAAAATTGAACATTTCGGACAGGCTCCATTCAGAGAAGCAATGTTATGCTACGTGTGTATGTGTGGCATGTGGCATGGCTTCAATATTATCTTTTAAACGAATAAAAAATTTCGTTGAAAAAATCCACAAATTGCCAGGAAATAACATCGAAATAACACATCTTTTACTGACAACCTGCTGTTCCTATTATGTAGCATATGCCTATTACCACACAAATTGTTATGAACAGACAAACAAATCTCCATACAACTCATGTACTTGTTCCAACACCTTTTTTCATTCATTAAGAGTCTCAGCTAAGCACTCGTTGTTAACCACTTACTTATAAACAGTGTGACTCTTAACCACTAATCTTTGGGTTTTATTTTCGTATCTTTTATTTTTTTTTTTCTTATTTTCTCACATGAATTATAATGGAAATATAATAAGTAGCGGCTTAAATGAGTTTATTTATGTTTTTCAAATGTTCGCATGGCTTTAACCCAACTACCATAAATACCATGAGTTGTAACGACAGCTTCCATTGGCGACAAATAGCAACGGCCTCATCCACTGTGTCAGCGCCTAAGTTTATTAATTAATACACTGGGGGGGAAACTGTTTATGTTTTTGTTTTTGTTTTTGTAAAGCTATGACATAATTTTAATTAACACTTTAACTCTCTGCACATTATTTACAATTGTTTACAATTTTATTTATTAATTTATTTATTTATTAATGGAAACTGTTTTGTTGTTTTACATATTTTTACAGGCGAGGTGAACAAAATAGAAAAACAAAAAAAAATAAAAATCCCATCAACTTTCTTTACATGTACACGTTATACTTTGTAAAACGTATTGTTATTGCTTTTATGAGGTGAACTAATTGAAGAGATAACAAGAAGATGGTTTGGCCATTAGTTAAGCCCAATTTGATTTGAAGAAACAAAATAAACAAATTGAAAGACTTGGTAAAAGCGAAAGGTAAACTGTAGGGCAAATAATTGAAATTTCTCACGGCCATTAAAAGGTTTCAAACTGCTTTTTTTATATACAATCACCACTCGGGGGTTGGGTCTACTTATGCAGTGCAGGGTGAAAGGGACTTTAGAGTTTAATCTAATCCAGGTATTACCAAAAATTTTTTGGTTGTGTATTAGTGAGTAAGAGAGAGAAAATAAGTTGAGAGCTTACAGTCATAGAAAAATGTCAATAATATACCCTATTTTGATTTTCATTTCATCAACAAAGTTATAAAATTATACATCTTTGTTTTAATAATTAGGTAATGTTTTTTAGATATTTGCTGGGAACTTATTTTGGTTCATAAATTTACTCTCCTACTAATAACCAACCTTTTAATTTTTACATTTTTTATGTCTATAAAAAAATTGTTCTCTTTCGACATCATCTAAATTATTTACTTGACTGTTAAAACAATCAAAATGTGTTTTAAGAACATATAAGACTTTGAATTTAAAAAAAAAAAAGATTTTTTACCGTAAAATATTTTTTGAGTGTAAACCTAAAAACAAAATAATATAGAATCCGCTGACATGTGTGCTTGTCGCAGTCTGATCGACAACTAAATAAAAGAGCATAAGCAATGTGTGTGAATTCTCTCTGCACAATTGTGCTATGAAATGGTAATCCCTGATCTAATCTGTCATTATAATAGACGGTAAAGATATCGGCAGTAAAAGTGTTTAATTTTTAAGAATTCTTCGTCAGTAAAGGTAAAAATGCAAGGGCGTAATACTATGTTCAGTTATGCACTTTTATTGACTCAATATTCGGTTAATTGAGTACAATATTTTAAGTGTTCAGGCATAATAATATACGCAATTCAGCATACTCAATATTCATTTGACAACTGGTAAACAACAACAACATTGTTTTGATTTTGGTCGCGAAAATTAGTGTCGTTTGTTAGTTTATTAGTGTTTGTTTGTCATCGTTGACATTTGAGTTGTCAAATATCAACAGAAAGTGTTGGGTTAAATGTAATATGCTCACTAAACACACTTATGACAGTGCCGCATTTTAAGTTTTAATAATATTGAGTATATTATAACAATTTGCGTATTTATTGCGCAATAATTAATTGAAACCTTATACTATGTTAACGTATGCACCTTTATTGCGTAAATCGCAATTAACGCCAATATTGCTCTCAATATTTCATATAAAATCTCAATTAATTATTGATCAATTAAATGCTAATTGTTATAATATTCAGTTAAACTTTAAATACAGCACTGTCATAAGTACGTTCAGTGAGCATATTACAATTTTCCGAACACTTTCTGTTGATATTTGAGTTGTCAAATATCAACAACGACAAACGAAAAAAACAACAAAACAAAAAACAACAAACAAAACAAAAACAATGTTGTTGAAACAACCAGCTGTTTTGTTTCCAACTGTTAAATGAATATTGAGTAAACTGAATATTGCGTATATTTATTATACCTGAACGGTTAAAATATTGTTCTCAATTAACCGAATATTGACTCAATTAAATTGCATTCGTGAACATAGTATTATATGAAATATTGAGCACAATAATGGCGTTTATTGCGATTTACGCAATAAAGGTGCGTATCTGAACACCGTATTAACCCGTAAGGGCTATAGTGGTCTATAGGGTATTATGAATTTTTTATTTATTTATTTTTTATTTACCATCTCAAAATGAATGAATTTCTACCATCACTTTAATACTATAAATGATAATTACATTATTGGTACTTTCAATGGAAAGAAATAATCAAAAAAAAAAAAAAATACTGCGAAAGTCTTTTTTAAAACGCAAATTTTTCTGTTTTCTGTTTTCTATTTTTTTTTTTGTATTTTTTTTTTTTTTTTTTAATCAAAAGTGAATGTCACATTTGTTGAATGCTTTCGACATGCATTACAATTTAGAAATTTTACGAAATGCTTCTTTTGCTATTTTATTTTTAATTGAAGGAAATTTTAATTTTGGTTTTAAACGTGGGAATTGTTGTTAAGACGCTGAACTTCTCTAAAAAAAATAAATTAAAATTATTTTAATAACAGTACAAAAGTTCATGGTAATCATGAGTAATTCTTATGTTTTTTACAAAAGACGAAAGCTTTTACGAAGTATACAACTTAATTGGCGAAATTCATTTGGATAGGGATTGAAATTCTGAAATATAACCGAAGCTAAAGAACTGTAATAATCAATATCAATTCTAATTTTTTTTTTACTTTGGAGGTGGAAAAGAGGGTGTTGATATTTATGTTTAACTAGCAAAAACCCGGTGTGCTTCGATAATCCTATCGATATCTATATATATAAACGAATGCGTGTTTATTTGTTTGTGGGTTTGTTTGTGGATTTGTTTGTTTGAAGTCTATAGATGGCTAAACGGCTGGACCGATACGTTCGTTTCGTTCAAAGTTTCGGTCGATATTAATACTGCGTCTCTACGTCGCTGACTCTGAATTCGAGTAATACGTTAATCCGAAGTCTCGGCAGCTCTAGATTTTGATGCTCGTAGTCTCTCTCCTTCTAGGCGTACATCGCGTTGATCCGGCGTCTCCTCAGTTCTTGATCTTGATGATTGAGATCGTTTTCTTCTAAGACGTGCATCACGTTGATCAGGTGTCTCAGCAGCTCTAGATGTTGATTCTCGTATCCTCTCTCCTTCTACACGTGCATCACGTTGATCCGACGTCTCGGCAGGTCTAGATGTTGATGCTCGTAATTTCTCGCCTTCTAGGCGTACATCGCGTTGAACCGGCGTCTCATCAGTTCTTGATCTTGATGATTGTGATCGTTTTCTTCTAAGACGTGCATCACGTTGATCAGGTATCTCAGCAGTTCTAGATGTTGATGCTCGTATCCTCTCTCCTTCTACACGTGCATCACGTTGATCTGGTGTCTCCGCAGCTCTAGATGTTGATGCCCGTAGTCTTTCTCCTTCTAGGCGTACATCGCGTTGATCCATTGTCTCATCAGTTCTTGACCTTGATGATTGGGATCGTTTTCGTTTAAGACGTGCATCACGTTGACCATGTGTCTCAGCAGCTGTAGATGTTGATGCTCGTAGTCTCTCTCCTTCTAGGCGTACATCGCGTTGATCCGGCGTCTCATTAGTTCTTGATTTAAATTTAATTCATATGGAAAATACCACGCCCTCTTTTCCTAGTCAGCCCATTTTTGTCTAAAATATTCATATTGATACTAAAGTGGATTCGACAAAATTTTAGGACTCTAACTGTTATATTTTCTTAGATATATTAATTTAATATTTTTATAGAAGGTGACACGCCCATTGCAGCAATTCTGTCCATTTTGTTCATATAGATGTCAAAGTTGTCCATACACAATTTGAGAAATCTAGCTGTTGCAATTTATGAAGTATGTACTTATTGGGTATGTGGGCGTGGCACCTCGCCTACTTGAAATTTTAAAATAAAAAGTAGCCTATAGTTCCTTACAGACATACAGGAAGGTACTGCTAAAAATTTCAAGAAAATCGATCCGGCCGTTTTTAAATACACCCAAACCTGTTTTTACACGGTTTTTTTTTACGCGAATTTGAAATAACACGGTTTTTTTTAACAAATTTACCATTTTTTTTTTTTGTTCGCTTCTTTTTATACGGATAAAATCCGACGCATGGAAGAAATTTTCGATTATGGATTGCATAAAGCATGCTGCTTTAGCCTTTTCAGAAATAAAACCATCAACTTTAAATGCCTGTTGGAAGAGCATTTGGCCAGAATGCGTCAAAGGCAATGACACTTGTGCGAATGATAATTCAGGTGGTGAAGTGTATGCAGATATATGTAATTAATTTAGCGCGAGAAGTTGGAGGTGAAGGGTTTGATAATCTTAACATTGAAGATATAAACGAAATAATTGTTGATAAAGCTCTAAATGAAGAAGAGATATTGGAGGTGGCGCTGGGAAATGAAGATCAAAATGTCGAAACTGATGAGAGTGAAATTCAAAGTCCAATAACTGCCAAGTTGATACTTGGCGGCCTTCAAGTGGCAAATAAGTTGGCAGAACACTTTTTGACATGTGATAACATAATTTAAAGAGCTGTGAAATTTAATCAGACTTGCAAACATGTATGGCTAGATACAGAGAGCTCTATAAAGAGCTTTCCAAAGTTGGATCACAACGCACTATAACAGAATTTGCTGTTAAAAGAAATAAACTAGCGCCAGAAGCAGCTTCTGAAGATGTAGAAGTAATAAGTATTTCTACTGACGAGACTGATATTGAGCCACCCCAGCAAAAGAGAATGCGCTTGCTATCAGAAACTGACTCCGAATAAAATAAAAAAAATTTTTATTGAAAATAATTCCGTTCCTAATTGTCTTAAGAGTTTGATAACTAATTTTATTTTTATAAATGGAAGAGAATTCAATCAATTTATTATGGAAGAGAATTTTTAAGTTTATAAAAACTCTGTGTATACTATTGAACTAAATCTGTGCGTTTTCATAAAGTTTTTCAATTTTATAGGCATATGTAGGCTGCTGCATCAATCCTATGTATATCTTTTCAGTTTGTTTATACACTTACATACATACATAATATTTTTTTTTTTACGGGTCTTTTTGTTTTTACACGGTATCTACTGGAACGTATCTACCGTGTAAAAAAAGGTTTGGGTGTATATAGATTCATTTATTCATATGGGAGGTGCCACGCCCCCTATTATTAGTCAGTCCATTTTTGTCTAAAATATTCATATTGATACTAAAGTGGCTTCGACAAAATTTTAGGAGTGTAACTGTTATATTATACTAATTTAATATTTTTTATATGGGATGTGACACGCCCACTATAGCCAATCCGCCCATTTTGTTCATATATACATACGTCAAAATCGTCCATACAAAATTTGAGGACTCTAGCTGTTGCAGTTTATGAGATATGCGACAATAAATACTTATTGGGTATGTGGGTGTGGCACCTCGCCTACTTGAAATTTTAAAATAAAAAGTAGCCTATGGTTCCTTCCAGACATACAGGAAGGTACTGTAAAAATTTCAAGAAAATCGGTCCAGCCGTGTAGCCGTCTATAGACTTCAAACAAACAAACCCACAAAAAAATAAACACACATTCATTTTTATATATATATCGGGTGATTTTTTAGCTATTATCTTTTTCGCAACACTGGTTTAAGCAGCTCACGTACGTTTCGTGTTTTGTTTCACTGTCAAACATATTCAGTTTGGCCTATAATTTAACCATGAATCGTCTTACAAACGGACAACGCTTGCAAAATCATTGAATTTGGCATCATTGGACCGTACTTCTTCTAAGATGCTGCGAATCGTAACGGTGAGCGCTTCCGTGAGATGATATCCAACTTTTTTTTGACCAAAATGCAAGAGCTTGACTTGCATGACATGTGGTTTTAACAAGACGGTGCCACATGCCACACAGCACGCGTAACAATGGACTTATTGAGAGGCGAGTTCGGTGAACATTTTATTAAACGTTCGGGACCGATCAATTGGCCGCCTAGATCGTGCGATTTAACGCCTTTAGACTATTTTTTGTGGGGCTATGTTAAAGCTCATGTCTATACAGACAAGCCCGCTTCAATTGACGCATTGGAAGACAACATTGAAGCATTTATTCGTGAGATAATGGCCGAAATGTTGGAAAGAGTATGCCAAAATTGGACTAAGCGGATGGACCATTTGTCGCGGTTAACATTTGCATGAAATAATCTTCAAACATTAAATTATATGGACCGTACTATCGATTCAAATAAAGATTTCATGAATTTTTCTGAATTTTATGTGTTTTTTTTTTAAAAGTTTTCCTATAGCTCTTAAAAAATCATCCCTTAGATGAGAGCCTAAACATTTTAAGAAGAGATATTGTAGACCTCGGGATTTTTACGATTAGTTTCGTAAACTCTGTAAAACAAGTGACATCATGTTGGAACATTATTGAAAGCATCAGCAATCATCGGAAGTTGTTGAATTTGTCTGACCTGGGGTTTGAACTAAGGCCTCACGTCTAATAAGCCAACACACTACCTACTAGACGTAGTCGCCGTAGCTACAGTTGACAGAATTTTGATAGTAACACGCTTAGGAGCCAACAAACAAAATACATTAAGGCGTAGTGTATCATCACATAACTGCCTTGAACAACTATTACTTTTTAAATTGTGTTTATTGTTGTTAATTTATGTTTTAACATTTTTTTTTTTTTGGTTTTTTCTAACCAAAATGATTAAAAGACATTAAAAATTTGCCAACAATTGTTAATACAACCATCTTACCTAATATTTGTTGCTGATTTTTGTTGTTAATTTTTTTTTGCAAATCACCTTTTGCCAATTATGAAGAATGTAAATTAACTTTTACAATGTGTTTAAGGAAAAAAACAGAAACAAAAACAAAAAGAAAAAGAAACGTAAACACCTCATACAACATTGTATTAAAGGGTGATTTTTTAAGAGCTATAGGAAAATTTTCAAAAAAAAACACATACAATTCAGAAAAATGCATGAAATCTTTATTTGAATAGATAGTACCGGCCATATAATTTAATGTTTGAAGATTATTTCATACAAATGTTGACCGCGACTGCGCCTCAAATGGTCCATCCGCTTAATCCAATTTTGGCGTAGTCTTTCCAACATTTCGGCCGGTATCTCACGAATAAATGCTTCAATGTTGTCTTTCAATGCGTCAATTGAAGCGGGCTTGTCTGTAAAGACATGAGCTTTAAAATAGCCCCACAAAAAATAGTCTAAAGGCGTTAAATCGCACGATCTAGGCGGCCAATTGACCGGTTCCGAACGTGAAATAAAATGTTCACCGAACTCGCCTCTCAATAAGTCCATTGTTACGCGTGCTGTGTGGCATGTGGCACCGTCTTTTTTTTTTTTTTGTAAAACCAGCACTCAGGGGATGGCCCCTACTCATGCAGTGCATTGTGCGGGTTCAAGAAAATAGGTTATAGGAAGGTGGAAAGAGGGAGTAGTGTTTGTGGACATTGCATTTAAATTTACCAATATCGTAACTGACGGGAAAAACTTTCGCAGGAAGATCATTCCACAAGCGAGCAGTGCGGGCAAAAAATGAATTTTCTCTGTAATGCATTGTGTGGTTCACTGGACAATCAACCACAAAAGGATGTACTCGGCGAGGGGTACGAGTACCACGTAAAAATATGTGATTATCGGGAACCAAGCCCCTTAGCTCTCGAGAGCACCTCCCATTATAGTACCGATAGAACAATGAAACACACGCCACATTGCGACGATGCTCCAACGAATCAATAGAGTTGGATACCCTACTGTCATTAATAAGCGCCTTCGCCCTCTCCTGTACGCGGTCGAGAAGCTTCAAAATAGACTTTGAAGCACCGGCCCATACATGAGAGTTGTACTCCATCCTAGGTCGGATAAAGGTCCTGTAAATAGTAAGAAGCTCGGATGGAGTGAAGTATTTTCTGCACCGTTTCAAAAAACCAAGGCACTTGAATGCTTCTTTCGACACTCGAAAAATGTGATCGTTCCAACGAGCATCACAACTAATTCTCATGCCCAGAACATCAAGAGCATCCGCCTCCTCAATATTTACATTACCCATAGATACAGATGACAGAACACCAGCACCAGCATCACGCCGGTGTGTCAAAAAACAACATTGGGTCTTGCGCGCATTAAAATCGACCCTGTTCGCGCGGCCCCACTCAGAGATTGTTATCAGGTCATTTGTGAGTGCGTCATTCATGTTCGACCTCCTTGCACCAATCTCCAAAAGGCTCGGCCTCCGATCAAATGAATATGAATGACAAATGTTGCTGTCATCCGCAAAAGAGTAAATAGGATTTGAAGTAATAGATAGAAGATCATTAAGAAAAATGAGAAAAAGAGTAGGAGAAAGAACAGAGCCCTGCGGTACCCCTGAATTTATCCTGAACTCGTCGGAAAAGACGCCATCTATAACCACTCTAATAGTGCGATCTTTGAGAAAGCTCGATATAAATCGAGAGAAGTGACTACCGACACCAAAAGCAATTAACTTGCTTGGTTTCTTGTTGAAACCGCATGTCATGCAAGTCAAGCTCTTGCATTTTGGGCAAAAAAAAAGTTGGATACCATCTCACGGTAAAAATGGAAGAAGCGCGCGATGAACTTTCTTAACAGAGCACGCATTTTGATAATAAAATTCAATGATTTGCAAGCGTTGTTCGGTTGTAAGACGATTCATGGTCAAATTATAGACCAAACTGAAGATGTTTGACAGTGAAACAAAAAACACGAAACGTGTGTGAGCTGTTTAAACCAGTATTGCTAAAAAGATAATAGCTAAAAAATCACCCGTTAAAACGAATTAATAAAATTTTGTTGTATACGCGCGTATCTCTTTCGCAATGTAAATGAGATTTCAAT
This sequence comes from Sarcophaga caerulescens, assembly GCA_927399465.1. Classification (NCBI taxonomy): domain Eukaryota; kingdom Metazoa; phylum Arthropoda; class Insecta; order Diptera; family Sarcophagidae; genus Sarcophaga; species Sarcophaga caerulescens. The sequence continues at coordinate 18,683,739 of OV656873.1, forward strand.
CATTATTTACATATAATCAACATCTTCATTATTATTATTATGATATCAGCATCGTCATCATTGTTATTTAGCATCTTGAATTTTATTATCGCATTGACACCTGTTAGTTAGCATATCTACATACATACGTATGTACATAGCTTTCGTTATAGAGAAAGGCATAAAGTACATGGAAATTTTTCTATTTCTTCTTTTTTTTTATTATTTTTAATTTCATTTTTGGTAATCAACAGCCAAAAATAATACCAAATTCCAATCTGAAAGCCATTAAAAAAAGATCTAAAAGTCAAGGAAACAGGTAATAAGAGTCAAAGTGAAACTTCTGTTTTGAAAAGAAGACCAAAATAAATACAAAATTTTTTTTTTTAATTTAAAAACAATAACAAGAAAATAATGCAATAAAAAAAATTAAATTAAATTTTAGTGTTTCAAAAATGATAAATTAGAAACGGAAAGAAAAGGAAAGTAATTGATAAATTCTAGTTGAAAAGTCTAGGTCAACGGAAAAGTGAAAGAAAACAACTCGGGAGTATTCCAACTGCAGAAGAAGAGGATGCTCATACGAAAACGTTAGGCCCACTGTCAGTAATAAATTACGGGGCACACTTTTCTAGCAGACAATAGTTCAAATCTCAATATGACAAGGTACAGCAGATCTATAATAACCACTCTCCGATGGGCAATCAGATTCGTATTATAATTTTCTAGAATGGACTCTAAATCAGTGTTGGGAGTTGATGAGGGTTTTTACATCGGAAGAAGGGTTTATGGAAGTCGCCGTAGTCTAGTAAGTAGCCGAGTTCAAACCCCAGGTCAGACATCAAAACGAAAATATGAAGCAAATATTTCTTCGGCGACTTCCTCTCAGCAGATTTCTAGCAAAAACACTGAGGGCCATTATTACAACTTACCTTTAAACTTTGGTTTAGTTAAAGGTACCTTTAGCTAAAGGGAACTGTAAAGTTACCTTTAACTGATTTTCGTTATTACAACTTACAGATAAAATAAAATTAAAATATGGCAGTGTCGGAGCAAAGTCGATAAAACTGCTCAATTAAACAAGTTTTTTTTTTAAAGCAGTGGCAACAGCGGCCTTTTTTTTTTTTGTTGTATATGCTCATTTTGTTTAAATTTGAAGTTGCCATATCGAAAATAGTATATGATATGGCAAGTTTAAACATAAAGTGACCTTTAAATGTTAAAGGTAGCATGATCTTCCCTTTAGCTTAACGATCACTTCTATCTTATTGAGTACTCATAATAATGAAAAACAATTTATCTGCCCGTTAAAATCCTCCCTTTAGTTAACGACAAATTGTAATAATGGCCCTGAGAGTAAATAAGATTGCCATGAAAAAATCCAAATCCAAAAATTTGTCGTTCGGAATCGACTTTAAACAGTAGGTCCCGTCACTCATGTATTAAATTAACACACACAACATCAGTGGTGCGAGAAGCTAGGTCGTAATCCTGACTAAAGGGTTATAATGACCAATTATATATGTATGTATGTAGTAGTTCAAATCTTAATATGACATCTAATCCTCACGTTTAAAGCATTCTGAGGTTCTAATGAACCTTTAAAGCCTGTCAACATTCATAGATGCATTATGAAAGTACTTAAGCAAGAGTCTTCCTCTGTTTATAGGCAGACAATGCAGGGCAATGACAGAAAAAAATGGGTGATAGTCTCTCATACTCCTCCAAACACCAAGCGCAGACTGCACTTGTGATTTCTGGTCAAAACAAGTTTTCGCTTGTGATCATAGAGAGACCAAATTTGGTGCATTTTGTAAGAAGAGCGTTTTCTGTAATATCTAGACTGCACTTGTGATTTCTGGTCAAAATAGGTCCTTGCTTATGATCATAGAAAATCCAAATCTGCCGCATTTTGATAGAGAAGGGTTTCCTGTAACATCTAGCCTGCACTTGTTGCCTGCCGGCTTCGATTAGTCTATTAGCAATTAAGTTTCCCTCATTGCTCGAGTGCTTGCTCAAACAGGCAAGAGCAACATAACCATGCTTCGCCATCACATTAAAAAATCTCCGACATATGAATACTGTAAAGACCATATTCAAGGGGGACGTTCAAAAATGTTCGCCATTTTTTAAAGAATATGGCTACTGCATATTCGCTGTAGTCTAGTAGATAGTGTGTTGGCTTATTAGACGTAAGGTCCGAGTTCAAATCCCAGGTCAGACATCAAAACGAAAATATGAAAATATTTCTTCGGCGACTTCCTCTCAGCAGATTTCTTTCAAAAACTCTGAGAGTAAATAAAATTGCCATGAAGAGCTTCTCAAAAATCTGTCGTTCGGAGTCGACTTTAAACTGTAGGTCATGTGGCTCATGTACAGGGTGGGCCAAAAGTCACGAAGGGATTTGAAAAATTAATAACTTTTCTAGTTTAATTTTTTTTTATTTTTCTTTTTAGGACTTGTAAAATAAATCTGGGAGATTAATTTTGGAAGGTTACAACGTTATCCAGCGAACCAAAATCATAGAACTTTATTTTGAACATCATCGATCAATAATTCAAACTCAACAAGCCTATCGTCGTCATTTTAATGTCCGGAATTCACCATCCGAATCAATTAGTGACACGTTTTCAGGAACAAGGCTCACTAAGGGATTTTCCACGAAGCGGAAGACCACATTCTGTAATTAATGAAGCAAATATTCAACGCGTTCTGGAGAGTGTTGACGAGAATCCTGAAACATCAACTCGAAGGCGCTCTGCTGAGCTGCAAATGTCTCGGCGGTCTTTACGCAGAATATTAAAGGGAAATTTACATCTTTTCCCATACAAGCTGCAGTTAGTGCAAGAACTAAAGCCACGAGATTCCCAAGAACGATTAAACGATTAAACCCCTTCGTGACTTTTGGCCCACCCTGTATAAAATTAACGCAAACAACATATGTAAGTGGTGTGAAAAGCAAGGTCGTAATCCTGACTGAAGTACGAGTATACATGTATGGCTACTGCATAGACATTATCTAAGGCTTTTAGAACTGTGTAGCAATGAAATATATTCATCTTATACTCGGCAATATTGAAACAGAATTAAAACAAAAAACAAGAATAAAAGAATAACACTGAATAGAATGATCCTGAAGTTGCCAGACGTAAAATAAGGCAGTATAAATAGGGCAATGGCCATGTTGCCACTTAGAGTTGAGTCGTGAGTCGTTAGTTGCTGACTGCAAATTGTATTTTAAAGTGTAATGTTTAAGCGCAGTGGTTTTTTGAACACTGAAAGTTTATTCGTTATTAATAAAGGATAGTGTAGTTAATTTACAGACGTTTGACTTGGAGTACTCTGCATTTATCCATTAGTACGAAGCTAATCTTCTTGTAGAACCCTTCTTCCGATGTAGAAACCCTCATCAAATTCCAATACCGATTTAGAATCCATTCGTGAAAATCTTCATACGAATGCGATTGTCCATCGGATAGAGGTTATTATTGATCTGCACAGAAAAATCATTATTAAAGGAAGGGAACGGAGAAAGAGGGGCTGGACCAACTATGTATGTTAACTTCAGCATCTCAGCTAGTGCGTACAGAATAAGCTTATTTCTTATTATTTTCCTTTCTATAGGAGGTTCTTTCTGACACGGTGGCATGATTAAACAACGTCATCTTATTAATGGCCGGTCTGTGGAAATATTTTCCTTTTCTTATGACACTTTTTAATTGAACAGAAAACAAGGCTAAAGCCTAAGCGAAAAATACTTTATTGACACCAATATTGTAGCAGCACCTGCCGAGTATTATTATAAATTTGAGTCATAAAAGCGTTACGAGCGTTCAAAATTAATGATTACTTTCCATTGTAGTCAAGAATTATGCAGCACTAATAAACAAAACGAAGAGAATAATTCCGAATAACCTAAATACCTGGAAGGCATGGAAGACATGGAAGACGTATAAACAAGCATACAAACTAGCAGAGAAGTTGCACCAGTAGATTGCAAGAGTAAGCGTACTACTATGCAACAACAACAGCAACTACAACAATATTGGCTATGGACGAATGAATGGTTGTGGATGGATGGCTGGATGGATGGCTGGATGGATGGTCAAATGAATGGCATGAAATGGAGGAGAGTCGAAATTGTGTTAAAATGTTTGACACGCAAACACTGTTATGGCACCGATAATAATAATAATAATAAAGAAATACAACAACAACAACAAGAAAAAAATACTCAAAAACAATAGCAAACAATACGATGCGATACGATACGATACGACATTATATTATACGTTCGTCTAGTTATACTTAAAGAGCTGTTTGCTTGCTTATTTAAAAATAGCATAGCAAAGCATAGCATAGCAATGATAATGATGATCATCATCATTATCTTCTTTATTTATAATAATTACAATAGTAATGATAATAATGTGAATATAAAACTTCGTTTATAGAAATTAATAGAAGTGTAGTTGAAGTTGAAGTTAAAAATAATAATCTAAACGAAGCATAACGACGTTTATCATTATCATGTACTTGTATAGCCTTTGGTTAAGTGAGGTGAAGTGAGATGATGTGATACAAAGTGATAGTGTTGTATAGTTTTTTTTACAAATACAAAAAATAAAAATAATAATCATTTCATTTTTGTTTTTCTTTGCAAAATATTGTTAATTCAGCATTGGCAATGAAATTGCATTTCTTTGCCGTTGATATACATTTTTTAATTTGTTTTTTTTACAGCAACAACGGCATACAATAGCACACAAAATTAAACAGAAGTTTAAAATGATGATTTCTTCTTACAAAAATATGAAATTTAAAACCTAAAGGTCAATGGTGTTAGGCGAATAGCTAAAATAGATAAAAGCATGTAAGCCAATGTAACTGTAATCCTGAAACCATCCAAAGCATGACATGAAGTGGCAGAGTATCGTAATGCACGTCCCAAATAGGTCAAGGAATTCTAGAGCATGGTAGAAGTCCGTGTGTATTGTTCTTCTATAACATAACGCTAAATAGGAGGAGAATTTTCTTCATTGATTAGTCATTGACTAGATGAGCTATTTGTCACGCATGACTACACAAAATAAAATGTTCAATAAAGACTCCAAGAACGATGCTATATATGCTCCTTTGGATTTTTTAAGCTCTATACGCCAGATTTGCTAAGCTATCTTGCCTTCGTAGTAGTCGCCGTAGTCTAGTAGGCAATGTGTTGGCTTATTAGACATAAAGCCCGGGGTCGTATCCCAGATCAGGTATCAAAACGAAATATGAAAGAAAAAAATATTTCTTCGGCGACTGCCTCTCAGCAGATTTCTGGCAAAAACTCTGAGAGTGAATAAAATTGCCATGAAGAGCTTCTCAAAAAAATATGTCGTTCGGAGTCGACTTTAAACTGTAGGTCCCATCACTCATGTATAAAATTAACGCACACAACATAAGCGGTGTGAGAAGCTAGGTCGAAATCCTGACTGAAGGGTTGTTATGAACAATAATGTATGTATGTATCTTGCCTTCGTTCAAACTTGTCTATGTGACGTTAACAGTTTACAGATTTTTAATGAAACTTCCAATGTAGAAAAATTCGTCCGTATATTCGGTGGCAGGGAAATGGGGTCTACTTCTTTTATAGATTCCAAGTCCTGAGGGATGAGCTTGCGAGTACAGAAGTTGTCATGCCATTGATATACTTCGAATCTTTCTGTGGAGTATGAAGAAAAGTATGGAAAGGTATACTCGTTGAAAGATTAGATGGAGAGAGTTGGACATTCTTCACAAACCAAATATGGATTGAGGCAATCCAAACCGTTGTTAGGCAATTACTATGAGAAGAGATTTGACGTACCTATGCATCAGATTATTCAAAAGTAACTTGAGAATAGTATCCGGATCTCTTTCCAAAGAACACTTGTTCAGAATACGAAACGTCTCAAGCCCAATATGTAGATTTTGTGATGAGGAGAATGAATCACCAGAACATATAGTTGGAACCTGTCAGATGCAGGGAGTTACTCTCACTGACACCGAATAACATAGTAAAATTTGTAATCTCTAACACCTATGTATGTATGACAATAATAATAAAACATCAGAAATTGTTTCGATAGGAATCAGGGGGAGGTTGCTTAGATTGTAGTATCTGGGCGACTGCTTATTTAGTTTGAGATCTATTCATAAGTGCTGTCTGGCCCTGTATATTAAGCAGTGCATCTATGTAGATTATGGGTCTGTGGCTTTTATAGAAGTATTATCTATAGCTGCGCGATTGTACTGACCTAACCTGACCACAATCAGTAACGTCATCGCCTATATCTACTCGTAAATATCCGTGCTATCCATTTTATTATTTTATGAGATCCCTAGTTCCACAGATCCATGTTCCTGAGATCCCTAGTGCTGATGGAAATGGACAATAATATCATTCTCTATCGGCTATTCAATTATAATGGAGACATTTTTTAATTAATTGTCCTCCTAATAACCATTATTTTGGCCTATATTATTTAAAAAGTAGTTAAGTTAAAGTCTTAATTATTTCAGAAAAAAATTATTTCCAAAAAAAAAAAAATAATATGCAACCCAAAAAAAAATTTAAATAAAATTTTATATTGTTACGGAAATGAAAAATGTAGATACTGATGTTTTGCTTTTACATCGCTTAACATTAAAATTATAAACAAAAGCTACTAAAACAAAACAATGCAGTAAACAAACCTGTTTACAAATTATCTTACTGCTTAATATAACAACAAACACTAGCATAAAAAAATGGTAAACAAGTAAACAAAAATACACAAACAACACGATGTTTACATTTATAGAGATTTCGAGAAGGCGAATTCATGAACGTTCGCCTTCAAGAACATTCATCAGACTGTTTACTTTGCCATATAAAAGCAAAGCAGGCGACTAAGTTAGTGAAGTTCAATCACTCTTGTGTGAAGATGCGGTGCGTTTGAAGAGAGTAATCGTGGTTTGAAGATCTCTGTTACAAGGATCTGTCGCATAACTGTCTAGTATTTGTTATTGTTTATGCAAAGGGTATAAACAGAGGAATAACAAAGAAAAGTAATTGTTGTTGATTACATCAAGCTGTGAACAGTGGCAAACAGAATTGTGCTTAAACACAAACTTATTTTTTTTTTTTTTATTTGCAATCTACGAGCTTAAAATATAAGCGTTTGAAGAGAGTAATCGTGGTTTTAAGATCTCTGTTACAAAGATCTGTCGCATAATTGTCTACTAATTGTTATTGTTTATGCAAAGGGTATAAACAGAGGAATAACAAAGAAAAGCAATTGTTGTTGATTACATCAAGTTGTGAACAGTGGCACACAGAATTGTGCATAAACACAAATTTATTTTCTATTTTATTTGCAATCTACGAGCTGATATTTTAAACAGTTTTAAAAGGTAAAAATGTAACAATATGCTGAACATGTATCTTTAAGGCTCTGCATTACTCATATAATAATAATTAATGTAGTTGTTAAGCGTTTATAACAGATTCATAAAAACAAATATAAACAAAAAATAAAAAAAAATTAAAATTAAATACATATTTTTAAATAATAGTTAATATTAACCAACTGACTGACTTACTAGAGACTGACTAAAAGTGTATATAAATGTGTCTAAATGTCTGCTGCTGCATTCATACGATATTTTGTTTTTTTGTCTAACAATGAAAAACATATTTTTTGTTTTCTTCAATATACAATGTATTCGAATGCATTTTTTGTTTGTTTGTGCCTGTGGAATTTAAAAAGCCATAAAATGTTAACAAAAAAAAAAAAAACTCAATTTAATATTTAACAAACAAAAAACAAAATTTAATTTTTCTACACTACACTGACCTAAATTTTGGCATTGAGTGAAATGGCCCGACTGATGGACACACAACAACATAAAGATAAAGAAAATTAAAAATGCTAAAAACTAAAAAAATTAAGCCAAATACAATCGGCATTATAATGCTGCTCTAATAAAATTTATCAAAAATTGTTTTTTTTCATTTTGGCCCTAATTCCCATAGTTTTTTACAGTCTTATGCAAAAAAACTTACAACATGCTTACTAACCGTTGTTAAGCTAAATTCGATAAAAGTATATCCAAAAACGATAATTAGCTTAAAACACCTGTAGTAAACCATTGTTAAATCTAAGAAATTTAACAATCTAATCTAAATTTAATAATCTAAGAAATTTAACAATGGTTCAACCCTACTTTAAACCTACATTAAAGTCATATGTCATAATTTTATTACAATTTTTGACATTTTGTGAAAAATATTCTAATTTTTTAAAAATAAAATAAAAAAAAATTAAAAAAACAAAAAACAATATGGATACACTCAATTTAATCCGGAGAATTGGTAAGTTTATTAGAATTGGAAAATATTTTGATACAAATATATTAATTTTGAATTTCAAAAGAAACTATGTATTACCCAAAATTGTAATTGCCCTCGTCAAAGGATTTACAAGGAGCGGACCGACCCCTTCTCCATTCCAGATGTGGAATTTAAATCCAAGTACCGTTTCAATAAAGAAACGGTTAAAAAAATTGTAAGTCTAATACGATCAGATATAGAAGTTGATCGAAGAGAATGTGGAACTTCCCCTGAGCTGCAGGTGTTAGTAGCATTGCGTTGTTGGGGACGTAGGGAAGTATGTAAACTGAATAACAAGGAAAGTATAGATTTAACATTACATTTTTAGATTCAGGATGATGCTGGTGATCTCCATGGCCTCCTTCCTTTTATTTTCAGGTTTTTCTCCATCTTTTTTCTATCCAAATTATTCTTTTTGCCAAAAATATAAATTTTGTTTACAAAATAGTTTAGTGATGTCTAAATTATCAAAACAAATTTAAAGAAACCGGTACTCGAATACTTTCTTTAATCAAAATATAATATTTTAAATACATTGATTGTTTTATTTTATTTGTACATTGTTTTTATTAAATAAACAAATACAATCCCATTTTTATGTTAATAAAAACAATTATTTTGTATAAAAACATAAAAAAATAATATTAGACACGAATACCAAATGAACTAATAATCGTTCATATACAACATTAAGGAAAAATTGACAGAATAAAATAATGGTATTGCCAGCATCAAATAAAAAAAACATTAAAATGGATATTAGTTAAAATACTGTTTTTGCATATACTTTTTTAATAATGGATTATTAAGCTAAAAGTCGTTGTTAACTAATGTTCACTTTAATGTCATAATAACGTTTTTTTTTTTGCATAAGACTGTTAAGGTCTTTAATAATAATAATCTTTAACAATAAAACATTTAATAAATTATGTATGAATGAACCTTACTTAATTGAATAGGTTTTTATTATCATTTCTAATAATTTTTTTTCAATGATTATTTTTTTATGAAATGATTATGATTATGAGTTAATTCACTTTAAACTGATTGTATTACTCACGCATTTGATCATGAAAATCATGATGAAACGTTTAGAAATTGTTTAAAATCAAATTATTATTGTATTTCAAGCATAGGCCCTCCTGTTCTCTTAGACCCCCTCCCTAAGCATAGTTTCACTTACATTTGCTAAAAACAAATTGACATTTTGGCAATTGAACAACACATTTGCGTGTTAATCGTAGAAAAAAAAAACTATAAACAAACGATTAAAATATACAATCAAAGTACAAAGTAATGCTGAATAATTATAAAAATTGCACAGTGGTCATAAAGAAGCAAAAAACAATGTGACTGGGTGTAATTAATAAAAAAATAAAAAAAATTAGCTTGCCAGGCAAAGGAGAAAAAAACAGTTCTTCGATAAAGGCTAAGAAAGCCACCAGGGTGGCTGGATGGTGCAGATACAATCCAATTCAATCGCGCAAAATGTTTGCTTCACCAATTCTGTGCCAGTAAAAAAAAAGAGACACAGACGCCCCACACTCTGGCTCAATATGTTTGGACTCGAGTTAACGCCAAAAAGGACGTAATGGACCAAATTTCCGCCTGCCAATCGTCGCTGTTTCATCACAAACTTTCGGCAACGTCAAGCAAAGACATTCCCCGACGCACACTAATACTATGTTCAGATATACACTTTTATTGAGTCAATATTCGGTTAATTGTGTATAATATTTTAAATGTTCAGGCATAATAATATACGCAATTCAGCTTACTCAATATTCATTTGACAGCTGGTAAACAACAACAACATTGTTTTTATTTTGGTCGCTAAAGTTAGTGTCGTTTAGTAGTTTATTAGTGTTTGTTTGTCTTTGTTGACATTTGAGTTGTCAAATATGCTTACTAAACATATTTATGACAATGCTGCATTTTAAGTTTTACTCAATATTATAACGATTTGGGTATTTATTGCGCAATTATTAATTGAAACTTTATATGAAATATTGAGCTCAATAATGGCGTTTATTGCGATTTACGCAATAAAGGTGCATATCTGAACATCGTATAACGTTCAAAAAATATTTGTTGAGTGTTTGGTTGTGATTAAAAGAGACTTATATTATCTCTTCATTCTTCTTATTATCTCTTTTGCTTTTCATCAGTTTAATTAATTAAGTTTTTACAGCTAAGAAAAAAATAGCAAATTAATATTCGTTAAAGTAGATTAATCTAAATGCCATCTGATTAACACCCTACTATGAAAAACACTGCATGGGAACTGTAGGCTAAGCCATAACCTCATTTTTTCTTCACTGTATGCGAACGTTTACTGATTCCGTATATCATAAATACACCAGATCCCCAATGCCTAAATTGGTTCGCAGTAATACAGCAATCGTGAAGATTATGTCCTTCGTTGAAAGCGATTCGAGCGCCGTCTGATGTGGCGATACAATAGGAAGCTGCTTAGCAGTAATAAATTTAAGGCAAGAAACTTATTGATTACCTCAAGGTTTTGTGCCTAGTCAAAGACACAATCCACATGTGTTTGGCGAGCGATGGCAAAGACCATATGCTCAGTTTCATTAAGAGATATAGCGCGGAGTCCCAAAATGGCTTTACAATGGCTTATAAAAGTGGCACACGGTCCATGAAGTGGGAGAGCAAACTATATGACCTTTAGCTCGCAGATCAATAACCACGAAAATGGATTCACAGGCTATCAATACGCATTACTGTAAACCTGATGCTGTGCTTAGTTTTATTAGGATATATAGGGGGATCTTTCCGACTAGAGAGCCGCCACACCAAAATAGCTCATAAAAGTAACAGTGAAGTGATTTTAAAATGTTCCATGTAGTGGGTGCAGAATTTTGAGACCTGGAGCACGCAGTTTAATAACTACAAACAAAGATCCACAAAGTTTTACTAAACAACACGGGAAATCTAACTCTGTGCTCAGTTTTTGTTCTATCCGACTGGGGTCGAAGGTGTCGAGCTCTCAAAATGTCTAACCAATGACTCATGAAAGTGACAGCGAAATGAATCTAAAATGTTCCATGGAGTGAGAACAGAAATTGTGTGAGCTAGAAAACGCCGAACAATAACCAGGAACAAAGGTTCACAATATTTTACTCCACTATACAGAAAACCTTGTAGTCGCCGTAATCTAGTAGGTAGTGAGTTGACTTATTAGACGTAAAGCCCGGGTTCATATCCCAGGTCAGGCATCAAAACGAAAATATGAAAAAAAAATTATTTCTTCGGCGGCTGCCTCTCAGCAGATTTTTGGCAAAAACTCTAAGAGTGAATAAAATTGCCATGAAGAGCTTCTCAAAAATCTGTCGTTCGGAGTCGACTTTAAACTGTAGGTCCCGCCATACATGTATAAAATTAACGCACACAACATAAGTGGTGTGAGAAGCTAGGTCGTAATCCTGACTGAAGGGTTGTAATGACCAATTATGTATGTATACAGAAAACCTGACTCTATGCTCATAAAAGCTGAGCATTTAAAATAGTTCATGGAATGGGAACAGCAATAGTGCACCATAGTGAATCAGTAATCACAAACTAGTATTCTCAATCTTTCACTACGCAATGGTTGAAAATGGTGAGAATGCCTATTCGAAAGAAAAGAACAAAAATACTCTTGGAAAGTCAATTTGCCTTAAGGCGCTTGTGAGTATCAAATTTACATTCAGAACGTTTCTGGGATGTTACAGCATGCTAACCAATCTTGCCACTTAACCTGGTTATATTGTTATGGGACAAGAAGGGAATGAGAAAGATAATGATGAGACAACAAAACCAAATGGGAACTGAGGCGAATTTCGCTGTACCCACTACACGTTTAAGTTTCAACTGCTTTCTCCTTAAGGTGGATATGAGGAAACGTTCAATAATCATCCTAAAAATATTATAATTGGTCCTGATCTTAAAAAAAAACAGTTATTGAACTTTGGTGCTTAGAAAGTGGTCTTTGCTATAAAACTAGGCAGAAAATGCTGGAAATCATTTTCGAATGATCTCAGAGGACACAATGCCAGCAACTACACATCTGTACAGGGTACTAGAAGCACACATATACAATGGATTAAAAGAAATAACTCAAATTAAAGTATCATATCCCGCTCCTTGACGTAGGTTAGGTTAGGTTGTCTCAGTCGACAAGTACAGTACCCGGAGGTCGAATTGACCTATTGTACAACGTCCTTAAAAAGGAAGGATAATAGAGGGGATAGGAGAAAAGGAGAGGAAGTAGGAAAGGGAGAATGGGAAGCGGAGGAATTACACAGACCAAATCAAAACAAAAAATGGGAGAACGCGACTACACTGATGAAGCCCTAGCACTTCTCAACCATCTCAAGCCACTAGTGAATCTGTGGAGAGCCTTGATGTCGGCTCTCGACACAGAATTCAAACCCTTAAAAGAAACCCCTGCCAAGGGTTCTCAACCTCCACTTGGTAAGGGCTGGGTAGTTACAGAGGAAGTGCTCGACAGTCTCCAACTCCTCCTTATCGCAACATACCCTGCAATAGTCCGACTGTGATCTGTTCCAGATCCCCGTCAGCGACCTCCTTGACTTACTTACTCTGGGATTGCCATGTCATTGCACAATAGATCAAATATCATCACAGTAGTGCAATAGGCCGTTCTAGACCTGACCACATCTCTAATAAATTCCATTACTTAGGAACTTTTTAATTAAGAGGCGGAAGTGCGGTACACTGGACCCATTGAATTATACGATGGTTATGTAAACAAAATATCGCCCACGTTTATACCGTTTTCGCTTTTAGTGAATTTATTATTTATTTATTTGCTTACAAGCGCTTTAAGAATGTTATACTTTTATAGCTCAGTAGGATATACACAAATTACATTGGTCATTAGTATTCCCTAAATTATAGTGCAATTTTTTATAAAGTATATAACTAATACACAAAAAGGCAATAATTATATTTCACACAAAATTTCTAATTTTTTTTCTTTTTAAATATTTGAAAAAGTGACTTCTTAAAACTGCTCTTTCTCGAAATGTTTTTAATAGTCATTGGTAAGTAATTCCACAAATTAATTGCATTGACGAAAAACAATCTGCTAGTATTGATGTAAGTGTATCTAGGTATAATTAGAGTTGTATATCTAGTGGATCTACTAAATACAAGCTACTCAAAGAGATAGGGTGGTTTCTTACGATAAAGAAGATTATGTAAGAATATAATATTTCGCATCTGAAGGTAGTCGATTAAGTCACAGCCCAAGATCATTTTCCTCCAGGACGATACACTGCTAAACCTAGTTAAACCATACACATAACGCGTAGCATTATTAAAAGACTAGATGACCCGTGCGAATATTTCGCACCGTTAGTTGTCATTTTTGTAACATAAAATGAAAATAATTAATAGAAATTTTATTAAAAGTATAAAAATATTAGAAATCATAATATATCATACATATTTACATACATACATACAGACATATGTTTAAATACTTTTATAATACTTCTTTGAATACAATGTTAGAGGTAATGACATGATCATCGTTAACTTTTTGCCCGTACGAATCCTTAATACAAACAAAAATATCTTTAAACGTACGCACTCGAGAAAAAGCCACGTATAACTGCCCATGTGAAAAGACCGGTTCTGGTAAATACAATCCTACCTTTTGAAGGGTTTGACCTTGTTTTTCTTAAAACCTTTTTAACTGTTAAATATAAGCTGACACTATATACATATATGTATATATTAAAAGACACCGTATTACTACACTTCATAAAACAAACAATGCCATGACAATAACGACATTACCAAAATGGCTTTAAGGGCCATTATTACAACTTCCCGTTAAAGTTGGGGTTAGTTAAAGGTACCTTTAGCTAAAGTGAACGGCAAAGTTACCTTTAACTTATTTTCGTTATTACAACTTACAGATAAAATAAAATTAAAATATGGCAGTGCCGGAGCAAAGTCGATAAAACTGCTCAATTAAACAAGTTTTTTTTTAACGCAGTGGCAACAGCGGACTTCGTTTTTTTGTTGCATACGCTCATTTTGTTTAAATTAGAAGTTGCCATATCGAAAATAGTATATGATATGGCAAGTTCAAACATAAAGTGACCTTTAAATGTTAAAGGTAGGATGATCTTCCCTTTAGCTTAACGATCACTTCTATCTTATTGGGTACTCATAATAATGAAAAACAATTTATCTGCCCGTTAAAATCCTCCCTTTAGTTAACGGCAAGTTGTAATAATGGCCCTAAAACTTTATATATTATGTGGAATAGCATTACAATTAAGCGACCCTGTTTATCGCACTTGATCTAACAACTACTGCAAAGTATTGCCAAAACAGCTTTTTACAACTTAATATGCATATTATATATAACTGACTTAGTAATAAACGGCATTATAGTTAATAGCGGTATTGCCAGAATGGATTTTAATACATACTATATTATGTAGAACTGCATTACTATTAAGCGACCCTGTATTACCACACTTGAACAAAAACATATAATCATTCTATATAAAATATAATTTTTATCAATGAAAATATTAATTTTTCAATTTCTAATTATTTTTGTCATTAGTGTTAGATATAAGCTTTAAAATGAGATATCATTCATTAAATTTGATGCGGTGGTATGGGAGATATTTGCAACCGACAAAAAAAAGTGCTTTAGAAATAATATATATGATGATACTTGCAACTTATGTAGTGAGAGAGAGTCCAATTTACTGTAAACCTCTGCAAAATAATTAATCAGTGGAAATATTAATTGAATTATAAGTTTCCTCTTAACTTCAACTGGTGTGAAGTTAGACGACATTCGTAAATTACGAAGCAAGAGGTATACGTTACGCACAACATGATTAATATAGTCAGTGCATGACAAGGTGGAATTGATCCTAAATCATAAGTATTTAATCTTACTAACGTACACAAGAGATGTGTTGCCCAAGTAAATGGTCGGAAAATAACTCAAATCTCAAATCCGATCTACTGATTGGTAAAATGTAAGATTTTCCAGGATTGGGCATAAGGTTATTATCCTCAGCCCATTTTAAAATAGACCTCAAGTCATAATTAAATTTGTAACTTGTATCCTCTATCTAACGAACCACTTAATAAGGACGAAAAAAATTAAAGAAAATCATTAAAAAGCCGCATAAGTTTTTATCGCATATGTAGACATACATACATATGTACATAATCCTTATTGGAGGTACAATTTAATGGCCTTGTGGGAGAAAACATATACAATACAAAATCTATGATTTCTTTTTTTAACAATGAAACATAACATAACATTTTACACATTTTTAATGGGAAACCCACCCATTATTTTTCCTCAAAAAAAATTGGAATTGAAAATGGAAATGGTAATGGTAATGGAAAAAAGAAAATATGTACATACATACATACCTTTCAAAAATAATTATTTTTCATGTACCATAAGTCATATTACTATTCAGATACATATGACTTTATCGGTGTCTACTGTTATTTCACTTTATTATTATTTTTGAATTTTTTCCTTTGTTTTTTTTTTCTTGGTTTATGGTATTAAATTTTAATGTTGTTCGAAGAAGAAAAAAAAACGAAAAGAAAATTCGATTGTCTTTCATTTGAAATTGATATTTTTTTGCTTGTTTGTTTGAAGCGCTTTAAAACCCACCCAATACATTGCCATACAATCGTTAATACACGGTGGTAAAAACAACATGAAACATAATTATCGCATTTGTATTCCAAACGTCAGATAATATACTCGTAGTATCCAATTGAAAAAAGCAAAAAAAAAACAACAACAACAAGAAACCAATATTATGGACATAATTTTTAAATCAGAAAATTCAACTTTTTAGTGTCAAATTAAAACATAAAGCAACTCATATCTGTACACATAATAATTGAATAATAAAATAAAAATAAAATAAAATAAAAATTATAAGAATTATTGATTTATGGGCCATTGAATTCAAAACTGAAAATTATTAAGCCCAGGAATGTTGTCTAAACTTTATATTTTTTTTCTTTATTTCTTTTTATGTTCTGGGTCGACAAATATCAAGCCTTCTATACAGTGTCTAATCAAAGTGGCACCATTGAATAATTTTACTAAAGTCTAGTGTGTAACTGCCCTGTCGGAAAAATAGTTAACTTTAAACTAACTTTAAGCTAACTATTTCGCAACTAGTGCTGACTACCACTTGGATTACTTTTCAATGGCAGCAACTAACTATTTTAACATTGTGATGTCAGTTGTTCTCTGCATTACTTTTCAACTAACTTAAAGTTAACTACTTATAAGTTAGCTTTAAGTCGACTAGTTATAAGTTAGCTTTTAGTTGACTTTTTGTAGTCAGCTTTTAATTGACTTTTTGTATCTAGCTTTTAACGACTTTTTGTAGCTATGTAGCTGTAATTTAACCTCTGCGTCTTATATTTTTTAGGAATGAATAATGTTTTGTTTTAATTTTTAAAAATAAATTTATTAGTACATACATAGGTATATTATTCATTTAATAATATTAATTAGTAATGAAATTATAAAATTAATTAATTAAATATATTTATATCGGTCCATAATGTTTTCAACAAAAACCAACTTGTCAGCGCCAGATGCTGCTATAGCTCCCCAAACCATAACGCTCCCACCGGCATGCTTTACAGTTGGCAATAAGTTTTCGATCTGCATAGCCGTATTTCTTTTCCTCCATATTTTTGCACGACCATCACTCCCGAATATGTTGAACTTTGATTCATCTGTATAAACCTTGGACAAGAAATCCATCACTTTGTCAATATGCGCACGTGCAAACTCAAGTCGAAGTCGGCGGTTTTTCTGATATCAGAGGCTTTTTAAACAACAAAATTCAAATATTTTTTACGAAAAAATTATTTTTAAAAAAAAATATTTTTTACAGAAAAAACCCCACGAACTTGTTTAAAAAAAATATAAAAATATACACTTCAGTTAATGCAAACTCTGCATTGAGTAGTAGTTAGCTTAAAGTTAGTAAATAAAAGATAACTCAAAGTTGGTTATTTTTGTAGTTAGCTACTCATTCTCCTACAGGGTGAACTGCCAACTCACATACACAGAGTACAGTAAGAGTAAGGGCCATTATTATAACTTGCCGTTAAACTTGGGTTTAGTTAAAGGTACCTTTAGCTAAAGGGAACTGTAAAGTTACCTTTAACTGATTTTCGTTATTACAACTTATAGATAAAATAAAATTAAAATATGGCAGTGCCGGATAAAACTGCTCAATTAAACAATTTTTTTTTAACGCAGTGGCAACAGCGGACTTCGTTTTTTTTGTTGTATATGCTCATTTTGTTTAAATTTTAAGTTGCCATATCGAAAATAGTATATGATATGGCAAGTTCAAACATAAAGTGACCTTTAAATGTTAAAGGTAGGATGATCTTCGCTTTAGCTTAACGATCACTTCTATCTTATTGGATACTCATAATAATGAAAAACAATTTATCTGCCCGTTAAAATCCTCCCTTTAGTTAACGGCAAGTTGTAATAATGACCCTAAAAGGAGTAAATTGCATACATACATACATACATAATTGATCATTACAACCCTTCAGACAGGATTACGACCTAGCTTCTCATACTACTTATATTGTGCGTCTTCATTTTATATACATATGCGTGGCTCAACAATAGATGGGCGGCTTCGGACAAAGTTGGAACAGCGCTGAATATCTGTCCAAAACTGGATGGAGGACCCACAACATGTCTGTATAAATTCCAAAGAAGTACAGTTTGTATGGTTGTCGGGGTTATTACGGGGCATTGTATTATAGGCACTCATACGATTTACTTTGGATTTGGATATCTTACTAATAATTTCTGTAGAAGCCGCCGAGATGATGAAAAATAGGAGATTGCTCTTCACCTACTGGGTATATGCCCGGCACTATGTTGGAGGAAAAAAAGGCATTTTAGTGCCTACTAACGGGTCCGCCAAATAACTTTTTTTTTTTTTTGAAAATGCTTTAAAAAAAACTACTGAATATTTTCTCAGATTTCTTTTTTTATTTGAAAGTACAATCCTACCGGTTAATAATGGAAAATAATTTCATTCAAATGGCTGCCTCGGCTGGTCATGCAGTAGCCTACACGATCGGTCCAATTTTTATGCACATTATCGATTGTGTGCAGCTGTATTTCACCAATGGCTTCACGAATATTGTCCTTTAAAGCGTCAATTGTTTCTGGCTTGTCGGCGTAACACTTATCTTTGACGGCACCGCACAAATAATAGTCCAACGGTGTCAAATCGCAGCTCCGAGGTGGCCAAACGACATCAGCTCTGCGGCTGATAATGCGATCTTCAAAAACAGGGCGCAAAACATCGAGTGTAGCTTCGGCTGTGTGGCACGTAGCGCCGTCCTGTTGAAACCAAATGTTGCCAATATCCACCTCCTCAATTTTTGTGAACAAAAATTCGTTCAACATGGCCCGATAACGATAAAGATAACGATAATTCAAAATGGCCCAATTATGCCTCTGGACCAAAATCCGCACCAAACAGTGACTCGTTTTGGGTGCGTCGGCTTTTCAATGTACGCGTGATTGTTTTCTGTGCCCCAAATGCGACAATTTTGCTTGTTTACATACCCGCCAAGATCAAAATGAGCTTCATCCATGATTTTCAAAGTAATATCGCAATATTTCCCAGCGTTGTTCAAGCGTATACACAACCATATTCGTTCAGCGGTAGGATAAAACTAATTATCTGTCAAATCAGACATGAGCTAAGTGTTACCATTCACGAAATAAGCACTAGTTGAAAAAAAATGTTAGATGGCGGACCCTATATATAAACAATCTTGAAAAACTGTTAAAGTCGACTCCGAACGAAAGATTTTTGAGAAACTTTTAATGGCAATTTTAGAGTATTGCCAGAGAGTATTTGCCAGAAATCTGCTGGGAGAAAGACGCCAAGGAAATATTTTTTTAAATTTTCATTTTGATGTCTGACCTGGGGTTTGAACCGTGGTCTTAAGTCTAATGAACCAACACACCACCTACTAGACTACGGCAACAAAATTGAAATTGAATGCAATGATAACCTCTGCCAAAGATGTCATAATCTAGGTTAGAATGGCAGACCCCTCTTGAAATAAGACATCCCACGTAGGCCTGTATTTAGGCCCATTGTGATACTACAATCAATTCTAATCGACGCTCAAGAATTCTCTAGAGAAAACCATTCCGAAACCAAAATAAATCTTGCTATTGCAACAATCTTTATGTTAGAGAGCTCGGTCAAAAACCTCCGTCGTCTCATTATAACAAGAGTAGGGCACTGACACATGAGGTGAAAGACAGCCTCTTCCTTCTCATCCTCTGACCCACAGCTTCTGCAGAAATCATTAGCCGGAAAGCTGAGTCTTTCGGCATGTCTACCAAAAGGACAGGGACCCGTAAGAAACGTTGTTGTGCCATGGATGGCCATGCTATTTAAGAACAGAAGTGAGTCAGGTCCTTACTTCTTGTCCATACGTGTGTCCTAAGCTAAAAGATCTTAATGAAGAAGTCAATTGAATCCTAGGAATAGAAAGTATATGAAATGAATGGCGATTTGGATTCAAAAAAGATTCTTAAATATCTCAACATAAATAAATCTTCTCGAACGGTTGGTACTGGTCCTGGAGCAGTGTTCTTGACCGTCCGGCCGTTTATTAGCTTATCAGTTGAGTGCTTTTTACCGTGCCATTATGCTAAAACACTGGAAGGTTGCCAATGTAATGTCAATTGTTAAATGCAATTCGTTGTCCAACTGAAAAGGAACTTGGAAAATTATTACGGACGACCCTCCGCTGTCAACTAGAAACAATGCCCTCTATTAAAATATTTTGTGTGTAGGTATGGTAGGTTGGAGTGGTAGCTTTGATACCAAAAGCTCACTTGAAAACGCATAGCGGACCGTTGTGACGCCATAGGTGAACGCAGTCTCTGTACTGACCAAGTTGGATGATTTTTTTTTTTTTTTTACGCCGAGGAGGGGTATATGTTCCTAACCGCACCATAGAGGAAGTCGTCACGTCCTCCGTGTGTGGGGCCCTCACCCACTAAATCCCCCCCTCTTCTCGTGGACTGTTGCTCCGTCAAGCTGACAAAGAGTCGTTAGATGGGAGCTGCATTCTTTCCGCGTGTCTTCCGTTACTACGACCAAGTCCAAGTAACTGGTTGATGCGCGCCTTCTATCCATCGAGAGCAAAGTGAGCGCAGCGGTAGAGCATGTCTCCTCATTGACCCAGGATAGGTTGGCGTCTCGAAAGAATTTCCGCGTTATGGCCAACTTGACGGAGGTAAGTGACATCCCCAAGTCGGTTGAAGAGGATTCCGGAAGTAGTGCACCAGCCCTGGCGAGCTCGTCGGCTCTGCAGTTTCCCGGAATATTACTGTGCCCGGGGACCCAAATAAGTGTGACGACACTGAAGCGCCCAGAAAGAAGGTCGAGACAGCGACGACATTCCCCGACGATCCTGAAGTTATTCACAACGTTCGACAGAGATCTTACGGCAGCCTGACTATCAGAGAAGAACGAGATGCGGGTGAAAGGAATGCCATTGACGAGGAACCATTGAGCAGCACGGTAGATGGCTATTACTTCCGCCTAAAACACGCTACAATAATCCGGCAGGCGGAGGGAAATGTTCAAGTCCACTTTCCCAGAGTAGACTCCGCTACCAACCCCATTATCGAGTTTAGAGGCATCGGTGTACACATCCGGGAGTTCCGGGGGGACGATTATGTTAGGGTCCCTGTCGTCCCTAATCGGAATCAGGAAGTGAATACCCTTGTCAAAACAATATTCCACAGGATGTGTAGATATGACTAGCAGCCATTTTCTTAAATCTTACTTATGAGTTGGAATTAAAAAGAATTACAAGAACTGTAGTGTTTCAGTTGAATATTTTTAAAACTGAATAGTAAGTCTACAAAAGAAAAGAAACCAACAAAGTTTTTAATAAAGAATTGAAATCCAAAATAAATTTGTATTTTATAGGGTACCTTAAATGTTTAATATTAACGAATAAAAAATAATTCAACAGTTTTAATAAAAAAAATTCCATTTAAACACGGAGGTAGGCATTCTTTTATGGGTTCTTGACACTTGTCATAAATACATTATAATGTGTATTGGACACATTGATGGGATTTAAAATTGAATTGGCATGAATTGACTGGGTTTGGATGGAATGGATACTTGTATTGGATATACAATTTAAAATATGATGACATCACTGACAAACTACTGTTGTTGTTAATATTTATTCAAATATTGAATGCAAACAACGTCTGCTGGGCCAATGGGTTGGTTAATTAATTCCACAAAAAAAAAAACCAATATGAGAAAACAAAATTAATCACAGCCACAAACAATAAGTGAATCATTTAAAAATAAAATAAAATAAAATAAAAACAAATTAACAAATTATTGTTAATGAAAAGCTGTCGTTAAATAACAAACTGTTTACATATTCTAACAAGATTTTGTTAGAAAAAAAAAACAAAGCAAAACTTCTTAAAAAATCATTTGTTTAACAAAAAAAAAAAAAAAATTATACAACTTTATCACCTACAAATGGCCGTCACTCGTTTCCTAATTCATTATTTATATTTTTTTTTTTGTTTTATAAATAAAATTTAGAAAAAAAAAACTTTTTTTTTATGATTATTCAACACTGAATGAATACGAGGAGAGTAACCGCATAATTTTGTATTTTTTGCAATTGGAACCGGTTTCTCACTCAAATAACCATATGAAGAAACATTTTTTTAATGGAATATGGCAATTTTTATTAAATACTTGCACTATATATTGACGCGCTATACAGGGGTCGACGCTCGAAATGTGTCTAATTAAAAATGTTGCAGTTTGTTCAACTTCAGCAGCATGTCATAAAATGATTTCAAATTTGTTCGATTAAGCTCAAATGATAGCTTCAAGGCTGCTTGAAAAAGCTTTACATAAATGTGGCCTTCAGAATGGACTAAACGGAAAGGTCTATTAGTTTTAAGTTCGGTTTATAAGGGGTGATTTTTTAAGAGCTATAGGAAAATTTTTCAAAAAAAAAAAACATAAAATTCCGAAAAATGCATGAAATCTTTATTTGAATCGATAGTAGTCCGGTCCATATAATTTAATGTTTGAAGATTATTTCATGCAAGTGTTGACCGCGACTGCGCCTCAAATGGTCCATCCGCTTAGTCCAATTTTGACATACTCTTTCCAACATTTCGGCCGGTATCTCACTAATAAATGCTTCAATGTTGTCTTCCAATGCGTCAATTGAAGCGGGCTTGTCTTAGAGATGAGCGATCCAGTGATTTTTGAAGAACGTTGTTCTCAGTGAACGTGATTTGTTAATCACTGTTCTTTAAAACAGTGATTCTGATCACAGTATTCCGATAATACAATAATGACAATGATAACGTATTTTATTATGTCGTAAGAAAGAGACAACTAGATACATACTACGAAAAGACAATCAGCATCATCTAATAGTAATTCTGCCTCGCTCAAAATGAAATGAAATAAATTTGAGTATGTAACAATTTTGAAAGAACGACATTATTAGTAACTGTTATTTGGCAATTTCAATCACTGTAGTTACCAGTGAATTATCAATCACCGTGATTAAATCACAGTTTCGAAAATATCGCTCATCTCTAGCTTGTCTGTATAGACATGAGCTTTAACATAGCCCCACAAAAAATAGTCTAAAGGCGATAAATCGCACGATCTAGGCGGCCAATTGACCGGTCCCGAACGTGAAATAAAATGTTCACCGAACTCGCCTCGCAATAAGTCCATTGTTACGCGTGCTGTGTGGCATGTGGCACCGTCTTGTTGAAACCACATGTCATGCAAGTCAAGCTCTTGCATTTTGGGCAAAAAAAATTTGGATATCATCTCACGGTAGCGCTCACCATTCATAGTTACGTTACGATTCGCAGCATCTTTGAAGAAGTACGGTCCAATGATGCCAAATTCAATGATTTGCAAGCGTTGTTGGTTTGTAAGACGATTCATGGTTAAATTATAGACCAAACTGAAGATGTTTGACAGTGAAACAAAACTCGAAACGTGCGTGAGCTGTTTAAACCAGTGTTGCCAAAAAGATAATAGCTAAAAAATCACCCTTTATGAGGCGTATTATTAAAAAGGCATACAAATGTAAGGTTTTTTCTGTAAAAATCATTGGGTTTGTTGTTCAATCGTTAACTATCAAATCGTTACTAACGTTACCGTTACTATCTCACAAGAAATCCTATCGGTGGAAATTTTGTTATCCATCTTTAAGTCCTATTCAATAAGAAGTAGCAACTGTGGTAGTTACTGCGGCCCATGTCATCACTAAAGCAGGCACTAGCCGTTGCTAAACGTTTCTCATAGTAGTTCTCATTTCCATTGGTAAAAAACAAAGACAATTGATCAGGCATTAGCCTTCATAAAGTGTTTCATAGTCTCTCATAGGCGTCTTCATCCGCTTTGGTAAAAAACTAAGGCAATCGATTCACCTGGATTCACTTAAAGATCACATTACACGAAAGGCGAATCTTCATCTATGTAGGAAGTATTCTCTTCTTCTTGTTTCTAATATTCAATCCCCGTGCTATACACCACCGATTCATAAATCTAAGCATCTTTTGTCTAAAGGCACTCTTCGAACTTGCTGTTTGCTATTAGAATTATGTCATCCGCATAGCTTTGGTAATCAATACTCGCCTTAAATAATTTCGTTAAGAGTTTTTCATCAGCCAAACAACTAAACTCTACATACTAAGACAATTGATCAGGCATTAGCCTTCACAAAGTGTTTCGTAGTCTCTCATAGGCGTCTTCATCCGCTTTGGTAAAAAACTAAGACAATCGATTCACCTGGATTCACTTAAAGATCACATTACACGAAAGGCGAATCTTCATCTATGTAGGAAGTATTCTCTTCTTCTTGTTTCTAATATTCAATCCCGGTGCTATACACCACCGATTCATAAATCTAAGCATCTTTTGTCTAAAGGCACTCTTCGAACTTGCTTTTTGCTATTAGAATTATGTCATTCGCATAGCCTGGGCAGTCAAAACTAGCCTTAATTAATTTCGTTAATAGTTTTTCATCAGCCAAACAACTAAACTCTACATTACATACATATGTACATACATAATCGGTCTTTACAACCCTTCTGTGAGGATTTCGTCCTAGCTTCTCAACTCTACATTAACTCCTTCTCATGGGCAAACTCTGATTGTGTAGACAATTATTATGTAGTCCTCTGCTTTTAAAAGACTTTTGTCTTTCATCAGGATGTCATTTCTCTACAGTGCCCTTTCTTTGTGACCATGTTAAGAATACATATTGTCAAATACATCTTTTCTATGTAGAAGAGTACATACAAACACTTCCTCTTTGTTTTACAACTTCTGAATATTTCCCACTATAGCCACAAGATCTGTTTCTGTCACTATGTGTGCCCTGTACGTGTACTTGTTAGGATGCAAGGGCATCCATTGCAGTATTCAGTATGCTATATTGCTGTCCAAAGGTTATTCAATATGAACGATATCACGCTACTTGGCGTCAAAAGAATTTGGATACTGTGTGTCAAGCTTGATCCTTCTCCAGTGTTTCTAACACACATATGGCTTTAAGTCAGGAAGTCGCAAATTAAGTCAACTAGAAAATGGAAATAAGAATCCTAAACAATGTGGAAATTCAAGGCAATGTGCAGGCAGATGAGAGCGTGCAAGAAAGCGAGCTTTTATGCCATTTACGCCCTATGGCCAGGCCCATTTTTGGAGGAAAAAGAAGTGTTTGAAAGATTAAGAGAAGCGGAAACATCTCAAACTTCGTGGGATGTGTTTCCGCAATAGCATTTCCACTAGATGACAATCGATAAGTTTGGTTATATTCACTCTATGCTCGAGTTCACAAAACTCGGTTAGCTACAACTGAAGGCATTTAGCATTGTCCCACTCACTGAACTGAGTAACACTATTCTCGATGGGAGTGCCACAGGGTGGAGTCCTGTCGCCTATCCTTTTTAATATCTACCTCAAATCAATCCCAGAACCACCACCGAACATCTCCTTGGTTTCATATGCAGACGATTGCACCGTCTTTGCATCAGGCGTAAATGTGGATGACATCTGTATTAAAATAACTGACTACCTTACGTCCCTGGTAGATTTCTTTCGAAACAGGAAACTACGCGTGTCGGCTCCTAAATAGTCAGTATCTCTTTTCACGACATGGACGAAGGAAGTAAGAAGATCATTAAATGTCGAAGTGGAAGGCAACATCATCCCCACGATACGATACCCAAAGATTCTCGGGGTCACCTTCGACAATTTAATTCACTTCGTCGCACATGCGAATAACATCGGCGCCAAAGTTAGAAAGAGAAATAAGGTCCTAAGGGGAATGGATAAGGAAACCATCATCGCCACCTACAAGGCTGTTGGACGGTCACTCCTTAACTATGCTGCTCCAATTTGGACATCATTTTTGAGTGACACACAATGGCGGGCATTACAGACGACACAAAATAACGCCATGCGATTAGGCACTGGGTGCGTCATGATAACCAGTATCGACCACCTCCACGAGGAGTCCGAAATGCTGACAGTTAGGAAACATAACGAGTTGCTGACCAAACAATATCTTATTGCTTGCTACCTGCCTACCCATCTCAACCATCGTACAGTTATGAATAACCCGTCCCCCCCCCCCCGCCACATAAGACGAGACTTCACGATTTATAAACCGGATATTACCCACCTGATACCATCAATAGTTGACCTTCAATCTGTTAAGAAGGCGCAAAACTCCCTACATCAGACAACGGTCGGGACAGCCAGACATCAACTCAGCTACAATAGGGTCATAAATCGGCATCCTCCACCTATATCCGATACCGAAAGGCGGCTGCCAAGGGTTACCAGGACCATTCTTGCCCAGCTTAGATCAGGCTATTCAAACATACTAAATAGATCTAGGGCTAGGATCATCCCTGGAACCTCAGATAGTTGCCCTTCATGTAACCAGGCACCACATGACACGGTGCACATCTTTAGCTGTCCAGCAAAGCCGACAGCCCTACGACCCATTGACCTGTGGCTGAACCCAATGACTACTGCGGACTTCCTTGGACTACCAACCACTTAACATCGGACAACGTACACATACAACCAAGCAACAAATTACCTGCATCTCTAATTCACTCCATCCCCACCAAATTACACAGGCATACAACCATATTTACAAAACCAACTTTTTATCTTATATATAGGGAAAAGCTTCCAGAGACAACAGCCGAACTGCTACAACAACAACAACTATTCTCGAGCTTATACTGATTAGGAAAAGTTTCATTATATTCTTCACAATTGGTTTTCTTAGAATTTCTGAATGATTCTATTGTAAACACTCTAGCGATAATTCATTTATCTTATAATCTGACTGTCGCCTGATACCCTCTAGTAAAACTCATACATGGAACTTCCTTTTGTATCTTGCCGCATTCAAGTAGTTCCAAAAATTTTTTGGGCTTTGTGGTACGATTTTTACTTTTAAAACACTGAATTAGTGGTTCAATGAAACTAAAATACCACATAATTTGGTATCTTTATCTTTTTAGCGCTAGTTAACACGTTGACTACCACGGCAATTTTCAGAAAACTGGCCAAAAAACGACAATTTAATTTTTTCACATTAGTAAGTACGAGATAACTCGTAGATTGCGTAGTTCCCTTCTAGGGTGCCAAACTACGTGTTATCTCGTAGTTGGCAGTCAACGTGTTAGTTGGATCCTAACGTTTCTCTAAAACTTCTTACTGAAGTCATATACTGGATAATTATCTTTTTACTACACGAATATTTTCCAACACATTTTGTAGACTTCTTTTAGTCGTTTAGTACATAAATATGTAGGTGCACCCCTTTACAGGCAACAAGTTTTTTTTTGTTGTCAAAACTGCAGCTGTACCCAGTGATTCAAGCTTTCAATAGTATTACCACGCGTTTGATATTCATTTAATAAATAGAAGGCAATGAAAACCAAATACGAAAGTGATTTAATAACTAAAATAAATAGTAATTAAATAAATAAAATAGTCTTGTTTATAGTATTGTATGATAAAATGTTAATATGTTTAGTAAATATTATAATTAGTAACTATAAAATGCTAACCTGTTTTCGACCATTGATTGAAATCTTGATGAAATAAAATACTCCAATCGAATTGTAGTTCTTTGTAGGATGCCATAATGACGAAGTAAAGATTTAATTGACGTCTAATATAGACTATTTCTTAAGAAAAAATAGGCGTTAATAAATGAAAATTTAAACAAAAGTTAGGTACACTTAGATTCCACGCCACGCAATTTACACCATAAAACTTAGAATTGTAGCCGCTACCGGTTGAAAAGATTCGATAAGAAGTCCAAAGAGAAAAAAAATGCTTTCTTTTGTTTTGTTTTACAAACAAATTCAATAGGATTTTCATTTCACTTTTTCCATTAAACGTAAGAAAATATAGTTTTTCTTTTAAAACCACCAGCAATCGCAATACATTATGATCGTTGAACCAGCAATTCAATTATTATTCATCCTCTACTCTACACTACTCACTACTCTCTTTTTTTTCTCTTCTTATTTGTTATCCGTTAGTGGATTGTTTTTTTTTTTTTTTTGTGCTTATAAAACAATATTTTGTGATGGTGAAGGTGATGTTCGAATGCTGAGGACGATATTAATGACGTTGACGGGCTAGCAGTGTTGGGTCATTCGCATTTACAGAATTGCATTCGCTTAAAATCAATTGGTAGCAGTTAGTTGGTTGTTTGCTTGAATGTCTTGTAAAAATGTTGTTGTTGCACGAGTGAAATCATCTGACAATATTATGGGTTACACAAGCACACACACACACACGCACGTATGTGGGAAGATGTATGTTTTTGTTGTTGTTGTTATTGTAGTTGTACATACAATAATTTTTCAAATTGAATTTGTAAATGAAGCTATAATTGATTTACTATATTGGTTTGAACCGCCGGAATTTGCATGCACTCGTGACTCTTCTCCTCTCAAACACAGATTTAATCACAAAACACAATTTTCTTTTTTTTTTTGTAGAAAAACAACAACAAACTCTTACGAGACTAATTCAATGTGACACTAATTATTTGTAAAAACAAAAGTAACGGTTAATTTTGCCTTATACTCTATCCTCTAAATTCTTCTTTTTTTATTATTTTCTTTTATTTGATAACGCCTGCATATTTTTTATTATTATTTCTTTAATTTTTTTTAATATTTGAAAATATTTTTATTTTATTTTTATTAAAGCGCTTTTAATTGCTTATAAGTTTGTTTTAATTCAAGTTTAGAATTCAAACTGTTCTCTCTTTTGTCACGCTTTTGACAGTTGCCATCATATGCGTCTCGATGGAGATTTCGTTTATCCGCAGCTTATAAAAGATGTTAAAACAATATTCACTATGCTTATTGTTTCTGTTTTTTAATCTCTTTAACAATTTAAATACTGTAGCCCGGATTACAGTTTATTTTTAAATCGAATATAGAAATTTCTACACATAAATAAAGCTTTTTTAAATAATTTAAAAAGAAAATGATATTGTGTAGTACAGTATTAATTTAAGCTTTAAGCTTTTTTCTTTTCATTATATTATTTCATAAAATTGGAATGATTTCCAACCTCTGACTATTTGTCGGTGATGCCAAGTTTCTATCTGGTGATACCAAATTTATTAAACACAATAGCAACACTGTATCAATACTTAAATAAATAAAACGTAATATGATTAAACAGTAATATCAATAAACATTTTATTAATTTTATTCCTATAGCAATTATTCAAATAAATTTAATGAGATTTTCTTTCTTTTTCCAGACAAAATATACGATATAAAGGTCTCTGATAACAGTTATAAAAGTAATCGCCATTGTGCCTACTCTAAGAAATCGGCAATAAGAAGAATGAAAAAAAGAATGCATTGAAATCAACATCAGAAAATAGTCAAACCGACTTGTTCATCATTCATTTTGAAATTGTATTTTTCCAACTTCACTGTGACTTTTATTATTTGAAAGAGCGTGCGGACATAAGAAATAAAATAACGCAAATTTTATTATAAAAAATTTATATAAAAATTGTAAAATTAAGAAAAATTCTAAAAAAACATATAAAATCACACGCAATTTGACGACCGGCTCAAGATAATTTTGACGACAGCTACGATTGGTAGAAATAAATAGGGGAACGACGACGAAAGTGTGAAAAAAAAAACGTAGGAAAAAGAAAAATTATTTTAGTATTGCTATATAAATAACAGAAATTAAATTTTAACAAAAAGAAAAAAAGATCAAAGTTCAAAAGACCACAATAACTAATTGAAATTTCATTTTCTGTTGTTTTTTTTTTTCTATGCATTTTTCCATAAAATCTTTTCAAAGGTTTTGAAATAACCTGTGATTACCAGATAGAGTGTGAGTGCGAGTGAGCAAGTGGAATAAGAAGTAGTAACAGAGAAAGTACAGAGTACATTTCGACTTGAAATCAAAGCAAAACAAGGAGGAATATTATCATATACTTACAAAAATTCAATTTGTGTAGTCATCATTATATTTAACCGGCCTTTAGAGTCGCAATTCCATACACACAAAAAGCCACAAAAATAAAAACATAAACATGACTGCTGATACTGTGGACACAAATGCCGGCTCCGGCGAGGAGGCTGTACCAACATCCATGTTCATGGCCATTGTTCAAGAGATATTCTATAGTCCCATGAATCTCGCCTTGGTGGCCATAATTGCATTTTTGGTTTACAAAATTATTAAGGATAGAATTGAAGTGCCCAGTGTCGGTTCACAAAAACCACCAGAACCTGAGTTGCCTAAATTACGTAGAGACTTTACAGTGGCTGAACTGCGTCAATTTGACGGCACTCAACCAGATGGCAGAGTTTTGGTAGCTGTTAACGGTAATGTTTTTGATGTGACCAGAGGAAAACGTTTCTATGGACCAGGTAAGCTTAATACCGTTAGAATATTTGTTATTGTTTTATATTTGTTTGTGTTAAAATTGCAGTTAAGTTAAAAATATTTGTACATATGTACATATACACATAGAAAATAGGAAAAAATCATCGAATATAAGTATATATATATATTTACATTGAACATTACTAACTAAATGTGGGTGTACAAACAGTGTAAACCAAAAAGAAAATTGTGGTTCTTAAATATTTTTCCAAGGAAGAAATACATATTTAGACCCCCTATAGTAGAATAAATGCTAAAGTGGTGTGGTGCAAGACGTTTCACAGTATTTTAAATATTGATTAAACTGCTTAAGTATTTCATTCATTTTACTGAAAATGTTTATTTTTCAATTTTCATTTTATATTTAAAAATGTCAGCTTATTATGAATATGTTTAAGATTTTAACAATATATTGTTATTCCTTTGTCTGATTGAAAGTATCACATCTGCTATCGTGTTTCATATCGTCGGTCTCATGTAGAAAGGCCCTAACTCACACTTTTTTCGAGGTTTTTTTTGATTTTTTTTGTGATTCCAATACATTTAACACAAATACACACATCTCCTCACAAAAATTTAATATAAAAAAATATGCGAGTTAGGGCCTTTCTACATGAGACCAACGATATATTTAGACCTCGACCTCCATTTTGAAGAGTCGATGTTCTATATGTCTGATAATTATGGTGGCCATTGTCTTATTTATTTATTTTTATTTATTTTTTAATTACTAATTGATACGAAAACATGTATTCCTCAAATAAGTTGAAATTCTTGTTTAATTTTTTTATATCTCAACTTTAATATTTGCATCTGGTGAGAATTATAAAGCAACATAAATATTGTATAAAGCGCCTTTGTTTCGTGGTTCTGAAAGCTAATACAAAATTCTTAAACTGAACCATGTCGCGTATTTTATTCACCTTCGGCCAAACCATCTCTTCTATTTTAGAAACAGGAATCTTCCAAACTATTTCTACAATTTACATTGATAATGTAAGTTTAGTGTTGATTTGGGTAATGGATAATGCTTAATGAGCACGTAAAAACAATGAAATCAAATAAAAATAGTCTGGACAGTAGATTGGAGTTGTATTTCTCACTTACGTACGAGGTGGAAAATTAAGAAAAGTCATGAACTTACTGACTCGCCCTCATTATGACAGTGTTTGAATTTTATTGCAGTTAAAATATACCGCAATATAACAGACCTGGCACTAATCAAAATATTTCAATTATTCGCTTTAACTTTTAAATTAATGAGAAATTAAAAAAAAGCGAATCGTTTTTAAATCATTTTTTTTATGAGAAATAAATTAAGAAATTCCTTTAAATTGTTACTGACGCTATTTTTCATATCATGTTCAACTATAAACTTCGTACAATGTGATGTTCTCCACTGTATTTGACGTGTTTTTTCTTTATTGCCTTATTTTTTAGTTGTTGTTGTTTTTTTTTCTCTATTTTCTTTTTAAAGAAAAAAAAGTAGGAGTGTTTGCTTTCTTCTACTATGACCCCTTGCAAGAGCATACGATATGAGAACGGCTGTACGCAAAACAATAACAAGTCATTACTTGCATGAAATAAGAAAATAAAAAATAACACCCTGTTGCTTCGTGCTTCTAAACGGCGCTATTCTATTTATTCTATTTTATCATCTGTTAATCAATGTGTGTGTGTGTATGGTTGATATAAAAATAGGAAAATACGAGGAGCCTCTATGTGAGGGGTTGATTACTCTAAGGGGGTAATTATATTATCTTACTCTTGATAATGACAGATATTTAATGACCAACGTTAAATTGCTGAATAAAGAAATTAAACAATATGGCAAAAATATTATAATATTTTATTGCTATTAAAATGATAAAAAAAATATTGAGCTTGAATATATCGAGCCATAACCGCAAAAATATCTCAAGCGACATATTTTTCAAATATCGTTTTTTGTAATAAATAAATTCATTGACATCATTTGCATCATCTATAAAAATTTCAGGGTCACACTCTGTACCGTTATGAATTTATAACCAAAAAAAGTTTAATTTTCTAACTTAATTTGCACAAGAAATAAATAATAAAAACCTTCCCCTGTAAAATTTGGTTTTTGTCGCTTGAGATATTTTTGCGGTTATGGCTCGATATATTACCTAAAATTATGTAGAATTAGAAAATAAATTAATATTGCTTTGATATAAGCAGTATTTCGAATGTGACTAATGGAAACAGTGCGTATATGACGTTCGTAATGAGCAATTTACATTAAATAATTAACTCTTTCGATGATTGGCCTTCGAGATGAGGTTGCTGCAACTATGATACAGCTTCAAACCTTTAACATTAAAATTATTTGCCCGATAGTCAACGAAAGATAAACTATTATAAAAATTTCCTTTTTCCAAATGTTCATTTTAACTTTCAAAGAAATTTCTTTTCATCAAAATCGTATATTCACAATGCCGCCTACCATGATCTAACCTACCATGCTGTAACACTGGTGAATTAAGCCATCTCGTGGAAAGATAGAGAAATTTAGTTTCACTGCACCTCATATTTGAATTAGACTGAGATACAGATAACGAGCTTGTATATCCGGCCATTGTCTTTGAATATCTTAAGTTTTTTTTTATTAATTGAATTTAGATTTTGAAATAGACCACAAAAAACACTTTTTCTTGATTTTTAAAATATGCTAACATCATTTCCCTACAAATCTATTTACAAAAGAGATCAATGAAATCAAAGCAATTTGAATTCTTTATAGACTGCTGTATACAGCTCTTATTTTATAGCGTCTATATTACTTTCGTAATCGTTGATTTCTATTTCATGTTGTAGTTGGGGCCTAATCTAAAATGGTAATTGTATTCTGATATATGCAGTATGGCGTTGTATTTAAGCGATTAAACAGAGAATAGCAACAGAAAACCATAATAATTGAACAAAATTTGCAAAACAATTGCTGGCCTGAGTGCCGAAAACATAGTCATTCTCAGTCTTTGGCAAAAACAGTCACATCTTAAAGAGCGTGTACTTATTTATTCCATTTTTATTATTTTTTATTTTCTTTCTTTACTTGAATACATTCTATAAAATATGCCATTTTTATGTTATGTTACGCACGAGAAGTTTTTGTGTAGTGTTTTAATTATTGCTATGATTTTGCCTTTCGACAGACGGAGTATAACCAATCCCAGATATTTGATCTCTCAAGTTCACCACACGTGCAATATCAAATGGAAAAAAAAAACTAAACGTTTAAACCAGTAGACACCTAATTTGTTTGCTAGTTTTGTAATGATTTGATGATTTTTTTTCTTCTGTTAGTGTATAAGTAAGTACCCGGCATGGCATAAAACCATTGCACGTATTTCA
The DNA here is from genome assembly GCA_927399465.1 of Sarcophaga caerulescens. Classification (NCBI taxonomy): domain Eukaryota; kingdom Metazoa; phylum Arthropoda; class Insecta; order Diptera; family Sarcophagidae; genus Sarcophaga; species Sarcophaga caerulescens. The sequence goes on from OV656873.1 coordinate 18,717,621, forward strand.
AATTAATATTTTTCATCAAAAAATTTAAAAGGGGCGAATGGTCATAATAAAACAAAAAATGTGTATATTTCCACATTTTTACGCTGGCATTATTATAATGCATTCTTCTTATTGCTAGATTTGTTATTGAAATAATTTAATAATAAAATGTGTACAATAATCAATAAAAAAAAAAAAGCTTTTCTGAAATACATATGTACATATATAATGACGCAGTCTTTTACGATTTCAAGAAATTGCGTTAGCCAAAGTTAATATAAATATCATGCAACATAAGCAATAGACTGCCTTAGTTTTTGTTGTAATTGTTATTATTATTGTTAGTATAAATCCAAAACTGTATTATTAAATAACGGAATTAATAATGAAATTCTGTTATCAATTCTGACTGCCTGCCTGCCCACTTCATTTCAATAACAATACAATACCTTGTTGATTGTAAACGTTTGATAAACAATTATTTCTCAAAATATTGTGTTACATCATGCTGCTGAGAGAAAAAAAAAATCGAAAATCATTTATAAAAACTCAGCATTTTTAACATATTTTGAATTATCAGTAAATTTAATACTTAATTTTATTTTCATTTCATATTTTTCTTTAAATTATGATGAGCCGGCAAATATGTTTTGGTTGTCTTTTTGGTTATCACACACTACAAACATAAAATATGCTAACAAAAAAAAAATGAAATTTGTCAACTCAGTTTCTAAAAGAAACATAAGATGTTCCTTTAAAACTAAAAATAAAATTTGAACGTGTTTAGATTATAAGAATTTAAGCATGTAAAGTATTTTAATGCTCTATCGCCTTCAACTCCTCATGATCCTTACATTCACTTCAGTAATTCGTCACATCCTCGTCAGTGGTCTGTAATTTCGCAGGAAAGCAGTAACTGGTCTCTGCCTGTTTTGGCTTATTGAACCCTTGCAGTGAGCTTGTTCTACCGCCATCGATGTTTGCCTATAAGATCCTAGCAATGTAACGAATGCTTTATTAAATATTATTTAAATGATGAACACCAGCAAATGCCAAATACGATATAGTCAGTATAGTCTTCACACAAGTCATGTCACTGAAAATACGAATAATATTCATGATCCTAAAATTGTAATAACAAAGATGGTGTCACACGCTCTAGAAGACATATTTTCTAACATAATAACACAATGATAACATAATATAGGGTGATTTTTTAAGAGCTATAGGAAAATTTTTCAAAAAAAAAAAACACATAAAATTCAGAAAAATGCATGAAATCTTTATTTGAATCGATAGTACGGTCCATATAATTTAATGTTTGAAGATTATTTCATGCAAATGTTGACCGCGACTGCGCCTCAAATGTTCCATCCGCTTAGTCCAATTTTGGCATACTCTTTCCAACATTTCGGCCGGTATCTCACGAATAAATGCTTCAATGTTGTCTTCCAATGCGTCAAATGAAGCGGGCTTGTCTGTATAGACATGAGCTTTATCATAGCCCCACAAAAAATAGTCTAAAGGGGTTAAATCGCACGATCTAGGCGGCCAATTGACCGGTCCCGAACTTGAAATAAAATGTTCACCAAACTCGCCTCCCAATAAGTCCATTGTTACGCGTGCTGTGAGGCATGTGGCACCGTCTTGTTGAAACCACATGTCATGCAAGTCAAGCTCTTGCATTTTGGGCAAAAAAAAGTTGGATATCATCTCTCGTTAGCACTCACCATTCACAGTTACGTTACGATTCGCAACATCTTTGAAGAAGTACGGTCCAATGATGCCAAATTCAATGATTTGCAAGCGTTGTTCGTTTGTAAGACGATTCATGGTTAAATTATAGACCAAACTGAAGATGTTTGACAGTGAAACAAAACACGAAACGTGCGTGAGCTGTTAAAACAGTGTTGCCAAAAAGATAATAGCTAAAAAATCACCCTTTACAACTCGATGAATTCAGAAGGTCATCTACGAATCCTTATCGAATCGCATACATGATAACTGATAATGGAATTGGGCCACACTTAAGAGAACGTCAACCGAAAAAAAACTGGCTAAATTGCGGTGATTCGTCACAAACAGTAGTCAAGCCAGAATTGATAGTCAGAGAGGTTTGTTGAGATTGGCTGGGAATAATTTGCAATGTTCTGCTTTGTTACAGTCTAACTCTTAAAGCGCACCAGTTTCTAACCACAGAACTGTATGAAGGAAGCAATCTTTTTCTTCATGCATCATAAAAATACGCAGTCTAGGTTCATAACTGGTACTAACCAAGTCATTACTTTTACCAATGACGACATGCCTGTAGCTTCGGATGCTTCGTTCGTAGTTGAAACTAACCCAGTGATTGCTATCTTTTGTCATCTATAGTAATTTGTTTTTTCTTGTTTTTTGCCTTTGTGAGAATTATTTTTAAAATTTAATTTCATTTGAAAATTATGGATTTTTCATAAATCTCAGTCTCTTAAGTTAAATTTTTAAAAATTTTTATTTTATTTTAACATACATTTTAGGTGGCCCATATGCTTCATTTGCCGGACGAGATGCTTCACGCAATTTAGCCACATTTAGTGTAGCTGCAAATGACAAAGATGAATATGACGATTTGAGCGATTTAAGCCCTATGGAAATGGATTCAGTACGCGAATGGGAAATGCAATTCAAAGGTGTGTCTTAAATATTATATTATATTATAAATGAATAAATTGATTTACATTTAATTGGATTGTCTTTATATAGAAAAATATGATCTAGTTGGCAAACTGTTGCGCAAAGGTGAGCAACCAACCAACTATGAAGATGAAGAAGACGATACCGATAAAGATACAAAAGCCAATGACACTCCCACCAATACAGCTACGACTACATCAAATGCTGCTGCCACTGATGGCAATACTACTACAACATCTCCTGATAGTAAATCAACAACTTTGGCTAGTCATTCGACCGATATTTCTGAAGGCCTTAGAAAACGTGAAGTCACTTCAACTGCAGAGGAAGTTAAATAAGTTCCCAAATATATATATATATATAGTATATATCATACGTATAATATATATACATCTATATATAGAACAAAAAGAAGAAACCCAGAATATGCTGATAACTTCTAATTTCTTTAATTAAGCTTTCGTTTCAATTCTAGTTTCTTTTTCTACCCCCCCTAAACACCCAACTCCCAAGCAATTTAACACCTAAATCTCCAGCCCATATACTATGAGTATACCTTAAAATACCAGTTGCATTCTAAATTATATTTTTATAATAATTAGATATTAAAATGGTTGTTTGTTATGATTTTTCGCTTATTTCAATTTCGTGTTTAATTAGATTTAAATTTGTTTTTATTTAAATTGCAATACTGTAGTTTAACAATTGGTAAAAGAAAACAAAAACAAAAAAAATATTAAAAACGTAAACAAAAAATACTTGTGGTTTCAAACAAAACATCAGCACTATATTATTCATTATTTTTTTTTTTTAATGTACTTTAACTAATAATGCATTTTAAGCATTTTATAAAAATGCTTAGAAGCATTTTCTATAAAATGCTTAAAAAATGTTTTTTTTTTTTTAGTATTGCAACTCAACAATATTTAGTTTCATTAAGTTTTTTTTTTTTTTTTTTTTTTTTAGAGCATTACTTTACCATAAATATACGACGATTAAGAATATACATACTGTATGAATTGTGGTGTTAGTTTTTAAAAACATTTAGCAACAACAAAATTGACAGTAATCCAGCATTTATTAAATTATGTACGTTAACACTTTATTTACTTGTATTCCATAGATTACAGTTTCAATTTCGAAATTATTTTATTCGATTTGAGTTTAAATAGACGTATACATAAAGAACTTTTTATTTAGCTTGAATAAGAAGAGGACTGTAATATTTTCAATCAAAATTATTTGCTGCACAGAAACAGTTAACATTGCGTTTAGATAAAGTTTATTTACACTACCACCCTCTTTGATTTTAATTAATTCGTTTACTTAAAAATATTTAATAACATCACTTCAAAATAAATATAAATTTATATATACATACATACATAATATATACATATAGTATATAAAACTAAACGAAAAAAAAAAAAAAAAATCTGCAAATATTTCTTTTTCTTTTAGACGATTTTCAAATTATTACAAGGTTTGCTGTAGATAAAAAAACATATCGCACACCCAGTACAAAAGTGACTCAACTCAAAATTTTCATTTTTCAGAAATCGATTAAAAACTATTTTTGACTTAATTAAAAATAGTTAAAAACAAAATCTTTGGACCATTTTTAGTATCAGTTAACAACAACAAAATACACTGATATTTGTTTTATAAATAAACAAGTGTATTCTACAGGGTGGGCCAAAAGTCACGAAGGGGTTTAATCGTTCTTGGGAATCTCGTGGGTTTAGTTCTTGCACTAACTGCAGCTTGTATGGGAAAAGAAAAAGTAAATTTCCCTTTAATATTCTGCGTAAAGACCGCCGAGACATTTGCAGCTCAGCAGAGCGCCTTCGAGTTGATGTTTCAGGATTCTCCTCAACACTCTCCAGAACGCGTTGAATATTTGCTTCATTAATTACAGAATGTTGTCTTCCGCTTCGTGGAAGATCCCTTACTGAGCCTTGTTCCTGAAAACGTGTCACTAATTGATTCGGATGGTGAATTCCGCACATTAAAATGACGACGATAGGCTCGTTGAGTTTGAATTATTGATCGATGATGTTCAAAATAAAGTTCTATGATTTTGGTTCGCTGGATAACGTTGTAACCTTCCATAATTAATCTTCCAGATTTATTTTACAAGTACTAAAAAGAAAAATAAAAAAAAAATTAAACTAGAAAAGTTATTAATTTTTCAAATCCCTTCGCGACTTTTGCCCCACCCTGTACATAGTTTAAGCATATAAACTCGAAAAATGAAAATTTTGAGTTGAGTCACTTTTGTACTGGGTGTGCGATATGAAATTTCAAAATTTACTTTTTTATATACAAATGAAACACTGTTTGAAAGGAAATTCAACGTCAGCTTAATACAACATAGATGTGCGCTAGTGGATGGATGTACAAGGTCTAAATGATAATTCGCAATGTCCTGCGCAGGTACGATTACACAGGTCGATTTTCAGTGATATTTTAGCAAAATTATGAGTCTTTTTTGGCAATTTCAACTTTTTTTTTTTGAAAATGCTTTAAAAAAAAAACTACTGAATATTTTCTCAAATTTCTTTTTTTATTTGAAAGTACAATCCTTCCGGTTAATAATGGAAAATAAATTCCATTCAAATGGCTGCCTCGGCTGGCCATGCAGTAGCCTACACGATCGGTCCAATTTTTAAGCACATTATCGATTGTGTGCAGCTGTATTTCACCAATGGCTTCACGAATATTGTCCTTTAAAGCGTCAATTGTCTCTGGCTTGCTTCGTAACACTTATCTTTGACGGCCCCCCCACAAATAATAGTCCAACGGTGTCAAATCGCAGCTCCGAGATGGCCAAACGACATCGGCTCTGCGGCTGATAATGCGATCTTCAAAAACAGGGCGCAAAACATCGAGTGTAGCTTCGGCTGTTTGGCACGTAGCGCCGTCCTGTTGAAACCAAATGTTGCCAATATCCTCCTCTTCAATTTTTGTGAACAAAAATTCGTTCAACATTCACTCCTTGCTCATTTTCGAAGAAAAATGGCCCAATTATGCCTCTGGACCAAAATCCGCACCAAACAGTGACTCGTTTTGGATGCGTCGGCTTTTCAATGTATGCGTGTGGGTTTTCTGTGCCCCAAATGCGACAATTTTGCTTGTTTACATACCCGCCAAGATCAAAATGAGCTTCATCTGAAAAGATGATTTTTTTGCCAAAATCGGCATCTTCTGTTAAGGTCACCGTGGTCTAGTAGGTAGTGTGCTGGCTTATTAGACGTAAAAGCCAGGGTTCGAGTCCCAGGCCAGACATCAAAAAATCTGTCGTTCGGAGTCGACTTTAAACTGTAGGTCCCGCCACTTATGTATAAAATTAACACACACAAAATAAGTGGTGTGAGAAACTGCGGGCTTCTTGGGACGATTGCCTGTAGACTGTCTAATGGTGAAGGTATAGCACTGGCCATTTTATAGTCACCTAGCAGCAACTCGTTTCCTTGCCGTTCGCATCTTCCCCCTTTCCACCTTTCCTAAAAAAAAAAAAAAAAACCTGCACAATGCACTGCATGAGTAGGGGCCATCCCCTGAGTGCTGGTTTCATAAAAAAAAAAAAAAATCTTCTGTAAGTCGATCGCAGGCCCACTTAGCGAAGCGAAAACCCATTGGATGGTCATATTCGTTCAGCGGAAGGATAAAACTAATTATCTGTCAAATTAGACATGAGCTAAGTGTTACCATTCACGAAATAAGCACTAGTTGAAAAAAAAAACGTTAGATGGCGGACCCGATATATTATACTTCCAGGGATCTACTGATGCCGTGTTATTTGAACGGATTCTATGTTGTAGACAATAGGCTGTTGTCTCGTTTAATGTTTGTTAAATCGACGCCTCCATTCTATGTTCTTGAATTTTTAAATTCTACGTTCTCTAACTTAAATACTGTCAAAATTTGGTTAAGATGCGCCGATCCGTTCCGAAGTTATAGGGAAAAATCTACTTAGAATACACATATAGTCATATGGCGCGTGAAAACTTTGAGAGCTCATAACTCAAAACACACTTTTTCGACTTAGAATGTTATAGAACGGAGCTGTCGAAATTACGTATCAAATCATATAGAAATCAGTTCCGTTTAAGAAAATTATTCGTTCTCGATTTTTACTGACGATTTCTTGATTTTAATTTTTGTATTATTAAAGTTTATATATGTACATACATACATACATAATTGGCCATTACAACCGTTCAGTCAGGATTACAGCCTACTTTCTAACACCACTCATGTTGTGTGTGTTAATTTTATACATAAATGGCGGGACCTACTGTTTAAAGTCGACTCCGAACGATGACAGATTTTTGAGAAACTTTTCATGGCAATTTTATTTACTCTCAGGGTTTTTGCCAGAAATCGCCGAAGAAATATTTTTTCTTTCATATTTCGTTTTGATGCCTGACCTGGGATACGAAGCCCGGCTTTACGTCTAATAAGCCAACACACTACCTACTAGACTACGGCGACTGCTTATCTATATCCGATCGACAGTATGTATTTAATATTTTCGACAAATTCCATCAATTCAATTAAGAAGTACTTTTTTGAAGTCGCCGTAGTCTAGTAAGTAGTGTGTTGACTTATTAGACGAAAGGCCCGAGTTCAAATCCCAGGTCAGACATTAAAACGAAATATGAAATAATATTTCTTCGGCGACTTCCTCTCAGCAGATTTCTGGCAAAAAAGTCTGCGAGTAAAGTTGCCATAAAAAGTTTCTCAAAAATCTGCTGTTCGGTGTCGACTTTAAACTGTAGGTCCCGCCACTCATGTATAAAATTAACGCACACAACACGAGTGGCGTGAGAAGCTAGAACGTTGTACAATGGGTCAATTCGACCTCCGGGTACTGTAATTGTCACAGTTGACAAGTACAATCCTCCACTAACCTAACCTAACCTTTCATGGAAATTTGATTTACTCTCAGGGTTTTTGCCAGAAATCTGCTGAAAGGAAAATCGCCGAAGAAATATTTGTTCATATTTCGTTTTTATTATTTATTATTTGCGTTTCATCAAAGTCCTTTATATAACTACGATGTCTGGTGTTTTTTTTTTTTTTTTCTTTCATTTAACACGTTGACTGCCACGGCAATTTTCAGAAAACTGGCCAATAATTACCATTTGATTTAGTTTAGGTTTAGTGAGTACGAGATAACTCGTAGTTGGCACCCTAGAAGGGAATGCAATTATGAGTTATCTCGTAGTTGGCAGTCAATGTGTTAACCACCTAATATTCGGTGGTGTTAACTAGCAAGTAAATTCAAACATTTCGATTAACTTTCTTGTCATAGCCTCAAATGTTTACAACGACTGATACTGTCTACAATTTTACAAAGTGTAGATTCCATAGTACATTTACGTCGCCTCGATTAACGTTGTTTTGATTTACGTCGTCAAATTTTTTGTTCCCTCTAACTTCAATTTGCGTCGTCATTCGATTTACGTCGCCTTTTTTTGGAACCAACTGTGTCGTAAATCGAGGGATTACTGTACATTTTGATTTCTCCTAGAGTAGAATTAATTTTTATGTAAAACAATACTTAAACTCGAAACTTGCATCAATCCGATAGTGTGTTCTTAGGACAGCGATAATCTAACGCAACAGAAATTCATTTGCCATCCTAGCCGATTCAAAAAACTTCTCACCACCACATACTGTTCCTATCAATCAAAGTGGCGAATTCATAATTAATTTGACCAAAAATGGAGAACTCGCATAGTGAATGCTTTGGATAATTATAATCTGAGCAAGATTATTAAACAGACTTCAGACCACATAGCTTCTGCAGTACTCAAGTAAACAATTTGCTTATCTTAGCGGGGCAGACTGTATAATTTTCAGTGTCAATCTGGCAGTAATTTCAATGGAGACTAGCTCTAGCTAAATTAATCAGTCATATTAAGAACTTTTCCCCCTGTTTGTTTTCAAATATGAAACCTAATCTACTGTGAGGCTGCTTGGCTGCTTACGATAATAATATTGTAAAATATTAATCCCAACGGTGGACAGTACTTTACCTGGATAAATGATTATCTAGTTGTTCGGAATCGTAGACTATAATATTTACCTACATAATATTTAGAAATTAAACTGTTTTATACTGAACCACTTCTATTTTATTGTTAGTGAAATAAAAAAATCACTTCAACATTTTTAAGGCACAAAATTCAATCTTTATTATTAGTTTAATCAAAGTATTAAGTGAGTAATTAATCAAGTAATATATGAAAAAGAATGATGTAGCAAATCTATGAAATATTCGGAAAGAAATTATTTCATCGTAAATGGCTTCTCAATCGACCTTTCACCAAATATTTGTTTGTTGCTCGGAAAATAGTAGAACGATTTCAAATACCCATAGGTTACAAGCATCCAATAAAGCACAATATCAATTATTGGTGTGAAATGCGAACCACTGGGAAGATGGGCAGACAGCATACGTAGTTCTTCACTCCTCTCACAGTATATTAGGGTGTTTAAAAAGTATGATATTATATAAAAATATTGATACAGCATATTGTCAACATTTGGGATCTCCATTCCATCATATGCGCCGAAATCAAAATTCTGCCCGAGCACAAAAAATGCATCCTTAATCAGAGCAATTCTTAGGCTTTCATCAAAATTTTCGAATTTACGATCTCCATAAAATTTTTGTGGATGTAATGGGCCGCGTAAACACCTCGGTCCTTCGGTTGGTATACCAAGGGCGTATGACATGGGTGTTTTATTATCCTCCAAAAATCCTTTTATCAATGGCAATGCGAATTGTGCTTCCCCAATAGCAATAGTGGCTGGATATTTACATTCAAGACGAATGTTCGCTGTAGCATCGTTAGAGTCGGTGGGAAGTGAAACTATACAAGGCGGTCCGAATATATTACCATCATGTCTAGCTTTGGCCCAGAACTTTAAAATACTATATCTACCATTGCCCGAATTGAATACCTCAGCTGTAGTCTTATACCATGGTTCGAAAGGTACTCCAGGCCTAGAATTACGAATATCAAGAGTGTGATCTCTCATCATTTCATTAAGATGCCTCACACGAACCGGTTTTATTTTGAATCTTTCGTGCGCTTTATAACGCATAAATTCAAACATTTCATCATCCATATCAACAATATTATCCGCCATGGATGTTTTAATTAATTTTTACTTCAAATCACAAAAATGTCCGATGTGTCCGACGATCAGAATATCAATGGAAGGAATTGTTTATGGAAAATGGATTGCTCCAAAATAAGGGTTGTCAAGTCTTTAATAGTTTGAAAATATAATTAATTCCTTTCTTCCAATAATATACTCGTATGTAAATAAGAATTAATTGTTAAACTTTGGCAAAATGTTAAAAAATAAGTTGCAAAAGTTGTAGCAAGTCCTAGGATAATGGGACTGCCACCTATACAACGCCCTCCGAGTATATGGGGTAGCGTAGCTTCCTACTTCTTTTCCCATTAGGTGGCTGCACAGGTCCTGACTGAGGGAGATCCCTAAAAGGATTATATTGGAGGGGGGATTAAGCCACTTAATTTAAAAATCGAAAACCATAATGAACGATTTCTTTTTTGGATTTACAGCTGAACAAAATATATTCTTTCCGAAAGAAGGAATTTGGTTTTAGTAAAACCTCCTTGCGGTCGAAGTAAAATAACGCCCACTAACCGAGATCTTTGTCCAAATTGGGGTGCGTATAAATCAGAGCATAAGAATTCAAATTCGGTGTGTTTTTCCAGGCATATTGTTGAAGGCCACAATATCTGACCGACATACATAATTGGTCATTACAACCCTTCAGTTAGGATTTCTACCTAGCTTCTCACACCATTTATGTTGTGTGCTTTAATTTTATACATGAGTGGCGGGACCTACAGTTTAAAGTCGACTCCGAACGACAGATTTTTTTGAGAAGCTCTTCATGGCAATTTTATTTACTCTCAGAGTTTTTGCCAGAAATCTGCTGAGAGCCAGTCGCCGAAGAAATATATTTTTTTTTTATATTTCGTTTTGATGCCTGACCTGGAATACGAAGCCCGGCTTTACGTCTAATAAGCCAACACACTATCTACTAGACTACGGCGACTGCTTATCTATATCCGATCGACAGTATTTAATATTTTCGACAAATTCCATTCAATTAAATTCAATTCAATTAAGAAGTACTAAAAATTTGATGTATCCTAATATTTTTGTCCGACACTGTAGAAAATAACACTACATACATAATTATGTCGTAATTTTAAATTTTAAGTTCTCTTTTTTAATTTTCACATTTCGCATAGGATTAATGAATTAAAGTCTCATATTATACTTTTTTCATAATTGTTAATACGCCTGCAAATTAATTAAAAAAATATTGAAAATAATAATAAAATCATTTACAAAAAAGTGCTACCAAGTTCTAATAGTATTCCTTCTCGTCTCGCTACATATGTTTGTCAAAATTTGACGTTTCGATTTTTGTGTTGGAGCAAGTTACATAAAAAGGTTTGTGAATATTTTTATAATTAATTTAGAAAATCAAAGTAAATTTTTTTTGGAATTCGTGTGCAAAACGTAAAGTATGTTACGTATTTTACAATAACTGCGCATTTAGTTTTGTTAACATGTTTTTCCATATACATTGCAGGGAAGAATCATGCTGCGCTCGGCTGCTACGACTCTCGTAAACAAAACCCCAAAGCTTTTGGCAACGGGTATGCCAAATAGCCTTACAGCCGGTTCATTTGCTCCAGCTCTTAATACGTTGTTGTTGCGTCGTGAACAACAAACAATGCCTGTTGTTAATCCCAATGAACCTTTGCCTAAGAAAGGTTACAGCCCCTTTGGTACTAAACAATCGAGCATGGCTGAGTGGACACTGGCTCGTTTGGATGATTTATTGAATTGGGGTCGCAAGGGTTCTATATGGCCGTTGACTTTCGGTTTGGCTTGCTGTGCCGTCGAAATGATGCACATCGCTGCTCCTCGCTACGATATGGATCGCTACGGTGTTGTTTTCCGTGCTTCTCCCCGTCAAGCTGATGTTATTATTGTAGCCGGTACCTTGACAAACAAGATGGCTCCAGCTTTACGCAAAGTTTATGATCAAATGCCCGAACCTCGTTGGGTTATTTCTATGGGCAGTTGTGCCAATGGTGGTGGTTACTACCACTACTCATATTCAGTGGTTCGAGGTTGTGACCGTATTATACCAGTCGATATATATGTTCCCGGTTGCCCTCCAACAGCTGAGGCTTTAATGTACGGCGTTCTTCAATTGCAAAAGAAGGTCAAACGCATGAGAACTTTGCAAATGTGGTATAGAAAGTAAATGTTTGCAAATAGAATAAAATGGGAATTTAATTCTAGTTTAAAAAAAAAATCTACAAATATAGTATACATAGGATGCTGAAGAGTTAAAACGACAAACACACCAACTGTGAAGTACTGTTTTTTTTTTTTTGAGAAATGAGTAAATGAAACGATATAATAAAACCTCTATCTTAAATATAGTCAAAAGTCGAATTGTTTGTTGAGTCTCAATTATATTTATTGGCTTAATGGTTTAAATTTTAAATCTGCTACCAAGGAAACATGATCTGAAGGAAATACAACAGAGGGTATGGCGACATGAGCTCTTAGTTCCTCATTGGTGGGTAAGGGTATAATTTGTTCAACGTCAAAACGATCAGATTGATAAAATATATAATCCAAACAGGCAGCAAAGCCTTCAGTAAAATTTGTAAACTCAGGAGTGCCACAAGCAGACTTCATCGCAAATGGTTGTCTTAAACACACATCTTTAACAGCCTCCTCAAGATCTAAAATATTAGAGCACATATTTAAAATCACACTTGGGAAAACGTTTTCAACACAACTTACTACTACGCCAATCAATGAAATCTTTATCTACGAAGCCCTCTGTCATTAAGCGATATATACCGCATTCGGGTACGCTATTAAAATCTCCACAAAATATGATAGATAACTGCTCGTTTTTTAGATTATATTTTTCTAAAGATTTCTTAAAAACATCTTCCAAAAACAACACAGCAAAGCCCATTTGTAGCAAACGTATATGGTCGGCATCAGGGTGAAAATAAAGATGTGTATTAGCTACTAACAAATAACGATCATTTTTCGTTTTCAATAAGTTCAATTGCAAAGTGGTTGCACGATCACATATGCGTTCAATTAATTTTTGATTGGTTTTTATTTTTTGCCACAATGCTTCAAAAACATCTAAAGTTTTGATATTTTCGCCGATATTTAATGCATAGGTTTCCACGAGATCAAACCTATCAGAACGATAGAATGTAGCAATACCTTCACCACATGTTCCTTTTTGAGCTATGATGCCTTTGAAACCATATTGAACATCTTCGAGTACTGGCCGTAAATCATAATCGAAGATTTTCATATCTACCTCTTGAAGGCACAAGATATCGCTATTGTAACCCAAGATTTCTTTGATAAACAATTGTTTGCGGTAGTCTATCTTCAGTGCATATGCCGGGCAGTATGGAAATAAACAAGTTCTTGTATAGTCACTGTCAGCGTAAAGATCAGCTAGAATGTTGTAGGAAACCACACGAAGAGAATCACATTCTAAACGTTTTTTTGTAAAACAATGTCTAGTCTCAAACGGACAGGGACCAGGACCGGCTTGTATAGCATTTTTACAAACATGCTCTACGGGCGGACCATAAATACCTTCTGCATTGCCCGGTGTTACAACAAGTTTTAAATAATGTTCCACATCACTATTGGAAGTATTATAGAAAAAACCACTACCACAATGCTGCCAAGAAGCTAACTGAAGATTTTTTGATGCTGGCTAGGGAGAACAATAGGTTTATTCGATTTTTTATTTTGAGAAAATAATATAAAAATTACCATTTTCGTTTTATACCATTCGGCCTTGCAGTAACGTCTTTCGGCAAACTTCATTTCTATTTTGCTGGGATAAACTGTAAAGCCCGCCAATATAGACGAGGGTAACACCAAATTTATGACCCATGGTTGGTTGAGCACAAGCTCAAAAGTACGATCTAATACTTTTAAATGCAAATTCTCCATGGTTTCTTCAAGTAGTTGGGCAAATGTTACGTCTTGCAATTTATTATTGCATCTCATTAGCTCTATATTTATCTAAAAATTAAAGAATTTTATAAACTGCGTTACAAATGAATGTCCCACACTCACTTCGCCATTAGGTATCACTTCTGTAATCGGTTCCTGTACTTGAGCCGGTGTTTTCTTTTTACCCTTCTTCAATTTTTTAGTCAATTCCTTCTCTATGTTTCCCCGAATTCGAGTCAAAGCAGTCTCAATTTTTTCGTCCACTTTGCGACAGAAATTAAAATCCCGATCAATTTTTAATTCATCATTGGCATACCGAAAACTGATATGCAGTTCCTGACTGTCCGGCTCGTTTCGCAAGTATACTTTGTCCATAGTGTAGTTGATGCGATGAGCATGTGCTGCCAAAAAACGCGGATGAACACTAAAATTTATTTTATTATTAAAAACTTTACGAATTGTTTTTATATTTGCAAAAATGAAATAATTGTACGTTCGTGGCAACATAACCCAATGAGACTCTGTTCAATTCAATCACATTGCAAAATGTTGTTGTTTTCCCTCTTAGTTCTCTTTTGGGGTTTTAATTCTTGGTATCAAAAAAGGTAAATAAAAAACAGCTGACTGAGATCGAAGGTTGCCAAGTTCATTTTTTATAAAAATGCAGGGTTTGAAAATGAAAAAAAAAATATAAAATTTGTGGCACAGAATAGAATAGAATTTGACGTATTGGTGTTTGAAAATTAAATTTCGATTATTATTCATAATAGACCAAGAAAAATACAACATAAATAATGTATTTTAAGCCATTCAACTTAGGTCGATTTGAAATAGCTTTTATATTGAAAAAAAAAGACTTTGGCAACTTATGGTATTTTGATATCGAATGATGAATTTACTTACCTTTTATACTTTTTTAAATTCTCTTATTTTTAGTTATTAAAATACTGTAGATATTTTAGATAAAGCTTTTAATTTTTTATATATGATCTTCGAACAGGGACTTCCTAAAATTGACAGTTAATAATGGCCAACTGTCAACTTAGTTGTCAGTTATTCATTTTGTTTTATCAAAACACCATAGACGACCATAGTCAAAAGTCTTTGGTCGCTTAATGGAACAGTTGACAGCTAACCCTAATTTTCGTTGAAAAATCATCTTCAGCGATCAGGCCCAGTCACTGTTTGATGTGGATTTTGGATTTTTCTGTCAACAGCGAGCACCTTAGGTCAATGAGTACCAATTTTTTGGCCTTAATTGAATGATATGGACACTAACAGGATGGTGCTACGTACCACACGGCTCATGCCACATTGAAACGAATTGAGGACTTGATTACTCACGTTGTGGTGATGTGATCGTTCGATTTGACTCCGTCAGACTTTTTCTTGCGGGGTTTTCTTAAGTCGCAGGTGTCCTCAAAGCCAACATAACCAATGCTATCGGTCAAACTCAAACCTATTTATGCGTCAGTCATGGAAAATAGGATATTTCGAATGTGCTTCAACCAGAGAAGTCACACATAATGGCATCAATAGGCCTTTCAAACGTACAAAAAAATTCGATGATGTCTAACACACTCTGTTTTATTTAAGTTTTAAGTTAGAAATCGCATAAAATACACCCTACATAAGGCATAGTAAAATCCTTTAATTTTATAGGAATCGAAGGTTTTATTTTAACACAGTTAAAGGAGTTTTGATCAGGCTAAATGCGCCTTTTTATGCGACAACATGTTCCACATTCATAGTCATCAACGTGGAAAATAAAGAAGTTCAGCTTATTTGGATATCTACAATTACCACAAATCCATCTTAGAAATAGCAAAGCTGATATATCTCAACACAAAGACGTATTCTACGTTAAAATTGTGATATACTCTTCAATTTTTGGAATTAAATGCAAACCATACATTTTATTATATGTACACTGTTTTTGTTAAAATATCAAAACTACTCTGATTGCATGTTCTTCGCAGTAGGAACTAGTGGTAAATAGCATTCGAAACGCAAATTTGCAACGAAATTGACGACTATGTAACGGGTGATTTTTTAGCTATTATCTGGTTTAAACAGCTCACGCACGTTTCGTGTTTTTTGTTTCACTGTCAAACATCTTCAGTTTGGTCTATAATTTAACCATAAATCGTCTTACAAACGAACAACGCTTGCAAATCATTGAATTTTATTATCAAAATGCGTGCTCTGTTAAGAAAGTTCATCGCCCGCTTCTTCCATTTTATGGTCAGTTTAATCGACCCACTGAAGCGGCTATTCGGGCTATTGTGACTAAATTTCGCACCAAATTTACATTGTTGGACATTAAACCACCAACTGAAGAAAATATCGCAGCTGTATCGGCCAGTGTTAATGATGACCATCAATTATCGATTCGTCGCCGTTCGCAGCAATTGGGCCTCTGTTACTCAACAACGTGCAAAAATTTTGCCGAAGAATTTAGGTGTGAAGCCTTTCAAAATACAGCTGGTGCAAGAACGCAACGCAGAATTTTTGGTGAATGGGCTTTTGGAAAGTTGGCCGAAGATCCACTTCTTTATCGAAAAATTGTTTTCAGCGACGAAGCTCATTTTTGGCTCAATGGATACGTAAATAAGCAGAATTGTCGATTTTGGAGTGAAGATCAGCCAGAAGCATTGCAAAAGCTACCAATGCATCCAGAAAAAGTCACAGTTTGGTGCGGTTTATGGGCTGGTGGCATCATTGGACCGTACTTCTTCAAAGATGCTGCGAATCGTAACGTAACTGTGAATGGTGAGCGCTACCGTGAGATGATATCCAACTTTTTTTTGCCCAAAATGCAAGAGCTTGACTTGCATGACATGTGGTTTCAACAAGACGGTGCCACATGCCACACAACACGCGTAACAATGGACTTATTGAGAGGCGAGTTCCGTGAACATTTTATTTCACGTTCGGGATCGGTCAATTGGCCGACTAGATCGTGCGATTTAACGAGTTTAGACTATTTTCTGTGGGGCTATGTTAAAGCTCATGTCTATACAGACAAGCCCGCTTCAATTGACGCATTGAAAGACAACATTGAAGCATTTATTCGTGAGCCGGCCGAAATGTTGGAAAGAGTATGCCAAAATTGGACTAAGCGGATGGACCATTTGAGGCGCAGTCGCGGTCAACATTTGCATGAAATAATCTTCAAAAATTAAATTATATGGACCGTACTATCGATTCAAATAAAGATTTCATGCATTTTTCTGAATTTTATGTGTGCTTTTTTGTAAAAATGTTCCTATAGCTCTTAAAAAATCACCCATTATAAGATGATGGTTAATTTCACCTCTTCTGGGAGTTGAAGACCAAGCAGAGTTTATTAGAAATCCAGTTTAATGAAACCGGAATAAGTTGTTTTGATATAAAACCAAGATACAAGACTTTTCTTAGACGTTTTTACTCCAACATGTGAGCTGTATACATTTGTATGTACTTAATAGTTACTTTTCTTCTGCTTATGTACTCTCATCCTGTATGTATAAACTTTCAAGTGTGATTTCCATACTTCATTTCAGCAAATGTAATGGATTTTGTTTTATAATCTTTTCATATTAATCATTCCACTACCTGTGTCAATATTTAAATAAAATTATTGTGTTAGCAACACATGTTGTTGTTGGTAAAATGTTGTAAATTGTTATAATTGATGTTTACGTTTAATATAATAATTACAAATATATTATATGACGCCTGTTTTGTCTATTATTTTTTGTTTTGTTTTTACTGCCCTTAACCGTAAATCAAGAATAAAAAATGTTAACAAAGAAAACATGAGTTGTCTTTTTTTTTTGTGGTTGATTGGTTGTTTTGTTTTGTTTTGTTTTTTATACAATTTCTTCGGTAGTTTATGCACTTTTGTTGTTGTTCTTGTTTTGTAATGTATTTTTTGCTTTTAATTATTAGTTTTTTTTTTTTTTTTTTTTTAATTTAATTTAATTAAAATCACAATTAAGGAAATAAAAACAGATACAGATAAATACACATGATTACATACAACATTACATATTTTAAGTTTTGTTGTTACTTTTTTGTTTTGTTTCTTATTTTTTATGTCACAGTACAAAATGCTTTAACAACTAATCTCTTAATTATTTTATTTATTTTTTTTTTTTTGTTTGTATTTAATTCTTTTACTATCAAATTATATAGTATTTAAACATTATCATTAGAATTTTTCTTTAAATATATAATTTTCGGTTGTTTAGTTTGTTTGTTTTTTTTTATATGCTCTTTCTTTTGTTTTTGTTAATTTTTCTTTTTTTTTTTAATTTAATAAATTGTTTATATTATTATTAAAATTATCATCATTATTAATAATTTGTATATTATATATATATATAGAGATGTATGTTGTATATATATACTTAATTTGGTAGAATTTTCATTAAATTTATCATTAACATTATTATTAAATGTATATATATTATGTATATATAAAATTACCGTCATCGTTTATCATTATTTTCAATGAATTCTCTCATTTAAATTACTATTGCAGCACATTATTTTGTTTTATTATTATTATTATTTAAATATATATTCTTATAAATTTAAACCGTTTTAAGTTAATTTCTTTAATTTAATTTAATTAAATCAAAAATTATTTGCAATATTGATTTAAAACTTATTATTGATTTTTGGTAAGAATTTCTTAATTATTGTTTTGTTTTTGTTAATTTTTTTCTTTTTTTTTTTCTAGTCATCGCTTAAAAAGTGGTTGTTCATCAATTATTTTGCTTTACATATTTTGTTTGTGGTTGTTCTTATTTTCAATTGTATTTTTTTTTCTTCTTCTTTTTACCTTGTAAAATCTAAAAACTAATTAAATCGTTTATCAATTTTCCGTTATTTATAGGTATGTATGTATATATTTTTTTGCTTTTTGTTTTTTTTTTTGTTTTGTTTTGTTTTTGTTTTTTTTTTTATATGAATATATAGAATTATTTATACTAAAATAGAAAAAGTTGTTTTATAATTACATATTGAGTTTTAACTAGTCACCAGGATGCTCTGGACATGAGCGGTTTACCTCAAACCATCGATCAATACAGCTATAATTGCATATACATAAATATATTAATTAAAAATTAATTATAGTAAAATGGCAAGAGTTTAACATTATAAACTTACCATTTATGATAAATACATAGACATGGCAAGCGTGCTATAATATCACCGGGATTTAAATCTTCTAAACAAATTACACATTCTCCCTTAGCATCTGATAAAACATCCTCTGTAACACGTATATAAATTAAAATTATTTCTTATATGATCGAAATACTATATATATTTAACCTACCATTATATGAAAGTCTGGGTTTTGTCAGGCACATAACCAAATGGCATTCAATATCGTCGGGTAAAACAAATTTGTTACATACAGGACATTTAATACCTGGAAAGGGTTTATATATTAGATTTGTTTATGTGTATAATTTTTAAATTCTAATATATAAAATTATCGTGTCACGGTGTTAGTGGTTAAACTCCTCCGAAATGGATTGACCGATTTTCATGAAATTTTGTGTGCATGACCTACCCGATCTGAGAATCGGACAACATCTATTTTTCATATCCCTAAATGTTAAGAGGGCGTGACAAATCGTTAAAATTTAGGTACATATTGATCGTAGACGAAAAAAATGTGGTGGGTAAGTTCGTAGAGTCGATATCGATAACATACATACATACATAATTGGTCATTACAACCCTTCAGTCAGGATTATTGACCTAGTTTCTCACACCACTTATGTTGTGTGTGTTAATTTTATATGTACATAAGTGGCGGGACCTACAGTTTAAAGTCGACTTCGAACGACAGATTTTTTGAGAAACTTTTTCATGGCAAGTTTATTTACTCTCAGAGTTTTTGCCAGAAATCTGCTGAGAGGAAATCGTCGAATAAATATTTTTGTATTTTCTTTTGATGTCTGGCCTGGGGCTCGAACCCTGGCTTTACGTGTAATAAGCCAACACACTACCTACTAGACTACGGCGACTTCGAAAGCTTATCAGGTTTAGATAGATAAAAAAAAAAATTCGATATAGCAAAAAGCAGGCGTGGCAAACCTTTAAAATTGAATATTTAGGGACATAGTGATCGTAGATGAATGCAATTTGGTGGATAAGTTCGTAGAGTCGATATCAACAAACTCACCAAAAATGGGCGTGGCAACCCTCCCCCATTAAAAGATACCTATAAGTCGGCTAATTCGATGGTTTATAACTACATATATAACATTTATGTCTGTTAGTTTCTGTTTTAGAGCGAGTACAACAACTACAACTTCGTCAGCGCTACCCATGTTTCGGACCTCTTATTGTTATTCTTTGTATGCCTCACCTAAATAACGTACCGACTTTAAATTTTGAACTAGATAGATAGATCCACACACTTATAGTAAGTTAGTTATTTTTATGCAGCATATATGTACAATAAATATATAATGTGACCTGTTTTGGGCAATAAAAAAATCAATTTTGGGCAGGACGAAGTTCTCCGGGTCAGCTAGTAGGATATAAAAATATAAAAGACATTATTAAGGTCAACTGTTTATGAATATTTAATTGAAAGTACCCTTATTAATTCGACTATTGCCTATTCGAGGTTTTTATGGTGAGAGGAAGAAAGTACCTTTTAGTGACTTTGATTTGTTATAGCACTGCTTGCTACTCGTATGATAATTATTATTTCACTGGAAGAACACAAAGCATTATATCAAGAATTCGATTTTCATGTGAGTCCTTCTTCCTAATACATTTTTCCAACTACCGGAATCGTGCTCTTAAACGCGCACCTTAACTCAATGACCTCATAGCTAGTGTTTTAATTTTATATTAATCTTACCAACGTACATTAGTAAGTAAGGTATTTGAATGTATGATCCATTTTCTGATGATATTAATATTAATTAATACATATAGTTTAGAAACAAACAAGTATCTGATGTTGCCGCAAGGAATACTAAAATAAAATCAGTGAAATGTTGGAAATCGACAGCCCCAATTTATGGGTAGACGGATAGCAGCTATCCCGCATGTCAAAAAATATATATCGAGATTCAAACCACTTAACCTATAAAAACAATGCCAAATTCTATGCACTATACTTATCCTATATGTAGTATCCTGATTTGATTTTTTATAAAGTCTGCTTTACTGCTAAACCCGGGTTACAGTACAATAACGCGTACAATATTTTAAAACGCAACTATTCGATTAGAATACAATATAAACAAGTATTTCTTAAAACTCACCATTAAACGACCATATTTGTGATGGAAGTGATGTGGCTGTATACACTCGTCCGATACTATTAGCTGCACCATTTGAGGCTGATTGAGCCGCTAAAGCTATACTTTCCACAAAACTAGCGCCCGCCATAGATACACCCTGAAAGTAATCCTAATCATTAATAAAAACGATATTCATTCAATACTGATACTGAGCCATCACAATTGAGCATACAAAAGATTGGCAATATGACTTACACGTAGATTTTCTCCCAAGGTATGACGCTGCAAGTGATTGTTGTGACCTTGTTGTGACGACGACGACATTGTTGTTGTCGATGAACTGGCATAATTATTGCTATTAGCTGCTGTAGCATTACTGGCATGTGTGTGCTGTTGATTATGATCACCGGCTGATGTACCGGTAGCCTGAGCGTGCATATCAGGCACAGAACTTAAACTACGGGCTCGCTGTCGGTCTACCGATGAGCTGGTCAATTCGGCACCAGTTGAGCTGCTCGAAAATGTCCGCGAACGTGGACTCTGGTGTCCGCTGGTGGCGGGTGTACTCGCTTTTGCGCCCATTCGTTGTGGGATATTCTTGTTTATGTATGTAAGAGATTGGATGAGGATTAGGAGGTAAAGGAATAGGGTTAGGGAAGGGATTATCCTTTATTATTGTTGCAGCTTATCTTAAACCTAAAGTTTCCTTTGTCTAGCAGAAGTGAATTGGTGTTTTAATTTTGCTCTTATTGTTATTAATTTTGTTGTTTGTTTTTGTTGTGTGGCTGTGGGTGTGACTATATGTTGTTATTATTTGAACAAGGATTAGAGAAACTTCAGAGTTTTTCACAATTATTCATATTCCATTTGTTTATTTTACTTGCTGTTATTGTTCTCAACTGTGTGATTAGATGTTACTGTTGTTGTTGTTTCCTTTTGTTGTCTACTCTATTTTATTTGTGGGTATTAATTTCTTTCTTTTTTTTTATATATATAAAACGTTTTTCCCCGCTATCTCTTCCTCCTGCTCGTTCTTCTTAAACACTTTATTTTTGTTCGTTGTTTTTTGTGATCTTAAGGATTAATTGCTAATTTTTTTTTTGTCTTTTTCCACTGACAAAATAAACAAACGTTCGTTTTTTATTATTATTATTATTCCATGCACTTCTTTGCTTAACCGATAACTCCTTTCTCAATGTCCCATTATAGTTGAGGAAATTTAAAAAAGAAAATAAAATAGAAAAATTATACGACAGCGGCTAATAGGGACGTCGACTTTTCTTTAAGACGACGTTTGAGCAGTTATTGTCTGGCTGGCTGGATTTCTGATGATGATAGATGATTGAGAATTTGTTATTCGACTATTTTTTTTTTTCTTCCTCTTCTGCTGTCTGTATGTGTAATGAGAACTTAAATTGGGGGAATATTTTTTTATATATTTTTGTTTTATTTCAATTAATTGTTAAAATATCAAACTGCCAAAATGAAAACACTTGAATTTTTCTTGATTTTTTCAATAGAATTTTTTTAATTCTTGTTCTGCTTTTACGTTTTTATGCAATTTTATGTCCGTCTTATAAAATTTTTTTTCCTTACTCGAGTTCTTTATTTGTTGTTACTCTCTGCTCTCTAGTTGACATTTATCGCACATTTTGACAATTTTGCAATTTAGGGCAGAGTTAGGAAAACTAATAAAATAAAAAACAGGTTGAACGGTTAAATTTTGAAGCGTTATATTTGAAATTAATTTCAAAATTTATTCACTGTTATTAATTAGATTTAAATTCTTTAATTCCAATATTAGTTAATAAAAAAATTATCTTTTTTGTAGACTTTATATTTTTATATGTAATTACAACAGAGGGGTGTGTTCACTGTTTGCTCTTTACAAGAGTTGTTATTCGAATAAAAATATATGAAAGTGTTAAGTTTTTGAATCGGCTACCGGTATAAGTTTTTAAAATTATATTAAGCTGAAATACGTCTTTTTAAATTTTTTTTTTTTTTATTTTGATTTGAAGCATCCTGCAAAAAATAATAAAGTTAATCAAATTATTTTTTTATGGTGCTATACAGGTAGGGTTGCCATCCTGGCTGGACTTGGCTGAATTGTCCAGCTTTTTTGATGCTTGTCCAGCTAAAATTTAATTTGTCCAGCTAAATAAAAATTTTTTTGGTACACTGCAATAACTTGGGCAATAATTTTCATGTTAACTTTGTCAAATCATGTTAGCCAACACTGATTGTACATTTTTTATACTTTAATAAAAATTATTTACATAAAACCAAAATTAACATTTTCTCAGTATTTTTTTATGTCCAGCTTTTTAAAACCCAATGTCCAGCTTTTTACGAATCGGAATCTGGCAAGCCTATATACAGGGGTCTAAAACTCTCATTATATAGGTTACTAAAGCCATCTGTTAGAAAATAACATATTTTTCACTATAATTAGTAAAGTAAACGCTAATAGTCAACTTTTTTTGCAAGGCCACCTTTTCGAGCTATGTATAAAGCAAACTTATTTATACGTAGAGCTACATACATATGTATATCATTGAAGAAGAGGAAACATTTTCCGCTCTTACTAGGTCAGTAATCTGTTATTCAATCAATATAATGTATGTAGTTTCAAATTAGGTGTGGATCGAAATGTTATTCCGTTTGTCTAGAATTATAAATAATGATGGAAGCAAATTGATTTAATATACACAACATTTGGTAATGCTTTATAATGTGCCACGCCCACTCGAAATAATCACTCCAAACACAATAGGTCCAATTCTCTTAAATATATAAAAATACATACATTCAGTCAACCTTACATTTCATAATAAAAACCAACAAAAATCAAAATACACATTTACATTGTGATATTTCAAACTTTTTTTTATATTTATTTCATCAAAACCAAATTTTATAAGAACCATTAAAACATATTTAATAACTACACACTCTGATTTTTGTTTTGTTTTATTTTTCTTTTAATACACATATAATTATTGTGTATGCATCTTAAAAAGAAGAATGATTTATTATATTTCCATATAATTAAAGAATAAAATAGAGTTTTAATCAGTGTTTTAAATTATAGAAATCTAAAATTAACAATCTTGCTAATTTCATGTTTTCATATTTTTTCTTTCCATTTAATTATTGTAGAGATAAGAAGTTAAATAATTAGTTTTATTTAATATTATTAGAAATTTTGGAAAACATAATTCTTTATCTATTTTTGCTTGTGATATTTCATTGCTATATATTTATTTATGTATCTATATATACACATAGATATATATTTATATATATACATATACATATGTATACATATACATATATAGATTATTTCTAAAATTAAATATTTGTTGTATTATTTATATTGTTATATTGTTTTGATGTGTACTTTGTTAATATTATTAAATATTTATTTGTTATTTATTGTAAAACAAGAGAATTTATTAAAAATTTAAACTAAACTGAAACGATTTTTCATGACGTTTCTTCTCTTGTTGTTGTTGCTGTTGTTTAAAACGATTTAACGCTATTTGTTAGCATTGCACTTTACAGTATTGTCCGCGACGTTCCAAGAACTCACGGTATTCTTTATAGTTCATCTGAATTTCCTGAGAACGGTAGCGTGTTAATTTAATAGATTTACGAGTCTCCGGCGTAATTACGGCTCGATAACCACCTTTTCGTAATAACGAATCTATCGTTTGAATTTGATCCCATCCTTAGGATAAAAAACCGATATTTATATTGATATTAGAGATTATTTATGGTACAGATAATTTACTATATATTTACCTTGCTCGGTAGCTACTTGCGGTAAGTAAGTAGCAGTTCTTTTACAACCTCTCTCATTGATAAATTCAATGCGTATGCCATGTACACCTAACGTCCAGTCTAAATGACCATTGGCCTCTTCGAAATTTTGCAAAATCGATACAGAAACTGTTAATTTTGGTAACTCGTCGCGCGATATAGGAGCAAATCGCGAATCTTTTAAAGCGCTAGTTAAGGCATATTCACGCAAACCTGAATGAAGATGCATTGCACTAAATGTACCAATACAACCACGTAGACGTTTGTCGCGACCCGTCTTCCAGGTAACAAATAAAGGGCTAATTTTAAAAATAGAGAAATGAAAAACTTAATATTTCTAGAAATTTATGTGTATTATATAAATGCAAGCAATATACTTACTAAGCATCATTGGTGAATGGTGGAGTACCTGGCCCTTCCATATTATTGAGCTCACAATCTAACACTTCAAAACAGAATAAGCACATATCCGGCACAGCAACATTATCCAATGGCTTCGAGACATAACCATTTGTTAGCCTAACCACTCCTTGGTGATGATTGCTATCACCATTAGCATAGACTTGATTGGACCCACTGCTGGAACCTCCCGAATTATAGGAATTATGATTGTGATAATGATTGGACATTATGTATTTACGATTTTTCCGCTTTATTTTCACGTTTACAAAAATATAGTTTAAAAAATTTACTTTAATATCTATATTATTTTATTTATTTATTTTTCTGCTAACTGTTGTTATTTCGTAATTTACTTAATGATACTGAAAATTAATTTATATTAATTTAGTCTATTACGCTAATTATTAAAGTAATGGCAGTGGGTAAATGATCTAATTAATGGTTAGGTTTATCTGTAAGTAAAAATTAAAACAAGATTTAATATTTGGATAATAGAATGCTATTAATTTTATAAAATATTATCAATAATATCAAATAGCATATATTTTGGTAGGCTTATTAATCATAATGTTTGTGGTCAATTTCAAATGACAATGACAAACGAATAAAAATGCGTCCAAAGAAGTTATATTCTGATTTTTTGGGTCTAAATAGTTATCCCAAGATCAATTTGTCTTTAGCTGAATGTTTTTGTACAGGCCTCTACACGTTGTAATTGCGGCCTCTACAAGTTGGGGGACTGTTTGATTAAGGGTTGGTCGTCCGTTGGTTGAAGATCATAATGCTACAAGATCAATTTACAAGTAAAGTTGGTTGAAAAATCGAAACTTGTGAAGGAAACAACTAACTTGTGTATTAAACAATATTGTACACCTAATCACAAAGTGAAGACGACGCAATTGTTGACAGTAGATGTTCCAAATAACATTTTATTGCGGAATCAGAACAATGCATTTCACATAATTTTAGCACCTTCGCTTTCACAGTAAAATAAAGAGGGCGCCATGCTGCAAAAGAAGTTATAATACAAGATCGTTCTGTTTCGAACACACTTATACAACCCGAAATACAAATTACTAAAGGTAACTATTTAAAAGGCAATGATTTTTAACTATATTCTACTTACACGATCAGCCGCATAGAGCGAATTGTCTTAAAAAATCTTAATACGGTTTAGAATAACGTGTCTTACTCTATATTAATTGTCCATTAAAAAAAACTTTATATACACTTACGCACATTTTTTGACTTTTGAATACTATTTCAATATTATGAGGTAATAACACAATAATTTTAGAATATTTACAAGCAGTGTGCTGCCATTTCAATGTGTCTGGCATCACATGTAACACTACGAAAAGATTTCCTAATGACGTCTTTTCTTTCCCTTATTTCGTATACTGTTTTATTGATATTTACGAAATGTCAGTAAAAGATAGAAAAACAAATTGCTTAAAGAAAGAAAAGAAAATATATGCCAGTCACAAAGAATTAGAAAAAAGTTAACCCATTTGTTTTTCATTTTAGAAAATCCTTGACCCTCATCAAAGCATAATATTATAATTATTTTGCACTTTTATATATATATATGTAAATGTTAATACCTTCATTCAAACTAATTTTAACTGCTGTTGCTTCTATAGATAATATTTTCTTCTCTTTGTTTCGTTTATTGACCTTTTTCTGCACCCCACTAGATGTTTTTTCTATGGTCAAACGCTGGACAGTTTTTTCCTTTGTTTAACTGTTTCTTTACGTATAAATTTTGGAAAAATTGGCATCATCCTTGTCCGGATCACCTCATACGATTTATAATTTGGAAATATATTGGACCAATTTTAAGTTTTTCTTTAATATTAAGGAATTTTGGTTCTCACGAAAAACAACTACACTTGTGTTCAACCGTTCTTTGTTATAAGAGATGAACTAATAGAAATGGCGACAGAGTTGCCAACGTCAGATTACTTGGTCTTACAAAGAAACAAAAGGAAATGTCAAATAAATGATAGCATAAAAAAAATGTACAAATATTTTTGGTACGAAATTGATTTTTGTTTAATAGTGTTGAGTTCTATACATTTCAAAATATTTTTTTTTTTTCAAAAATACATTCTTTGTTTTTTTAACTTTATTGGCAATTTTTTGAAGAATTGATGTATTTAAAAGTTATTTAGGCACAAATCTGATATAATTATAAATATTTGTCCGTATGTATATTGCTTAGTACATTTCTTTTCAAATGTTTTGAATTTTAATTACGTAGCCCATTAATTTTTGAAAAATCAAATAAAATATATCCCATTTGTAGCTGGATATATGTATATATGTACATATATATGAAATATAATTATTTAAATATTTAACAAATTATTTCTGGTTGAAAACTATATTATAAAATTATATATTTTAAATGTTTCCCTATATAACACCATCAGGAGTTAGGCAAATATATTTAACTTTAAAATATTTAAAAGAACATTAAATAAAAATTATAATTTATATACATATGTGTATATACCAAAAAAATATTGTTCCAATTTAAAAGTATTTTTTATGCAACTCTGTAAAAAGTTTGCTAGCATTACTTTTTCGATTGACTTCTTAACACACGTTCTCTCCTTATCAGGTCTCTTTTCAACTTTCTTCTTCATTTCAAAAGCCTAGAAAACATCTCTGTTTTTTCAAGAACTTGTCATTCGATTTTGTGCTCTCGTTTGCTTCGGCCGTGGCTTTGTTAATATATATTTTATATTTTCAAAGAAAATTTGAAAATAAAAAAACATCAATATATTAATAGCACGCATTAAAATTACATTAAAATATTAAAACCAGTTAATATCATTTGCCACTTTTACTGTACGTATAAATCATTTATAATATAACAAAAAAGTTCATTAGCCCGGCCAAAGCAAAAAAAAAAGTGAACGACGAAAATTGCTGTTACAAAGTGTGAGTGGGGAGCAAAAAGTGTGAAAAAACGGAAAAGTGAAAAATCGATCGAATAGGCCAACAAAGCTTGTGACCGACCAAGAAAACGACAATCTAACCAAAAAAGTTAGTTGTAAAGAAGAATTTTGTTTGAAACGAGGAGAGGTAATACAATTGACTTAAGAAATCAATGATAAATTCTGAATGAATTTATAAAAACAAAATTTTGCAAAAGTGTTGCTATAAGATATTATAAACGCCCTACAATGCAACAGCAGGGAAAAGCAATTTGTATATAACGACAAAGAAGAGAGAGAGAGAGAGTTTGAGAAGTAAAAACGCACATTTTGCATTAAAATTCAATTGTTTACAAAAATAAAAACATTAGCATATATTAGGTTATATTGTTTTTATTACTATTTAATAGGCGCCAACTATCATCACCCTTTTACGCGACCGTCCGTCATCAAATTCTTCGATTCATAGTATTTATATACCATACAACAACAAAAAGATCAAAACAAAAATATAAAGAAAAAGTTACAAAAAAAAAAAGCAAATAAAAATCATTTCTATATCCCAAAACAAAAGAAGAGAGGAGAGAGAAAATTTTTTTTGTTTGTTTACATAGAAAAATAAGTGCAGTGCCTGCTAGTTTTATTTAATTGAAAACACAACAACAAATCAATCTATAATGTTTATAACGAACGGTAAGTTTATTTATAAATTTTGTGATATTTTCTTTATAGTTTATAAAATTGAAACAAAAGGGTATTGGATATTTATAATTTAAATATTGCATGTTAACACATACACCACGAAATCTCAATATTTTTCATCAAAATATTATTTTAATTCATTCATTTGTTTAAAATTCCATTGTAAAAAAAAATTGCACAACCTGTTGAGATTGTCATCGTTTTATATAACAAATAAGTAACAATGTTTACCGGATGAGGATAATTTGCAAATAATGTTCTTGGTTCTAAATAGATAAAGCGTGTTGCTGGTTCTAAAGATCGCATATAGGAGGAAACATTCTTGCATTCAAAGGGATTATTGACATTCAAATAGGCAATTGAATTGTTAAATGAGGACAGTGATCGTATCTCTAATTGTTCGCGATATATTGTTATGGGAAAAAGTTTATCGCAGAATTTATTTTTTAAATATGCCGTAGAACATATTGCAGTCCCTAAAGCTTTTAATCTCTGGCATGTACAGTGTATATGAGCATTTCATCTCTTAACATAAAAGGAATATGTATATGTACTTATTTTTCCCAGTCAAGTTATTATTTAAGTTATAAAACTATTAAAGAACGAACAAAATATTTGTTTCGAATTAAGCGATTTTCCAATACAGCTTGATTGATGAAAATAGCATTAAGGGGGAGGTATTTTTAGACTCCTTACTGAAGATCGAGCGTATGCTAAGAAAAACAGGCCTGTAAACAATTTTTTTCTGACAAAGGTCTCAGAGCATCCAACTTTTTGAGCCACTTTTCTTCCAGACATGTTAGGGTGTTTTTTGAAAAATACGTATTATTTTACTTGCTTTGTTTTGGTCGGCAAATCCTTTTTTCTTCCACTTCCACGCTTTCTCTCAATACTTAAAGACTCCTTATATTGTTTTATTCTTACCTTAGAAACTGTTTTTTGGTTAACACCTGCGAGCCTAGCAATCGTTTTTTGTAAGCGGTGCAGTTTTTCATTGAAAATTTCAATTATTTTTTTACGACATTCTTGTTGGGTGCCCATTTTCAAAAAAATAATTTTGCTATTGCAATGAGATTTAGCACGTGGATTTTGAAACAGATGACTAACAAAAACAATGTAACGGTATTCATTTTTTTCAATTATGATAAAAGTTATAAGCTTAAAAGTAGGCCCATTTTTTTTTTGTGCGCACTCCTTACATATGTAGTTATAAACCATCGAATTAGCCGACTTATAAGTATCACTTGAAGGGGGAGGATTGCCACGCCCATTTTTGGTGAGTTTGTCGATATCAACTCTACGAACTTACCCACCAATTTTTTTTCGTCTACGATCAATATGTACCTAAATAATAAATTTTAACGATTTGCCACGCCCTCTTAACATTTATGGATATGAAAAATAGATGTCCGATTCTCACACCTACCCGATATGCACACAAAATTTCATTAAAATCGGTCGATCCATTTCGGAGGAGTTTAACCACTAACACCGTGACACGAGAATTTTATATATTAGATATAGAAACGCTATATTTTACGCTTCAAAAATTTTCATGACGCACCTGATAATGTTATATTATGGCTTTTTTGCGAATTTCAGATAAACTTATCTCATAAAATTTGTTGGGCTACATGAAATGACTCATGGAGTCTATGAAAATTTATTGAACCCTTACATTTATATAGATAATACCTACATATTATCAGTTAAATAAAATTTCAATATTCAAGTCAAACCTATTGACAACTGTTACGGGTATAATAACCCTTATATTTCTTCACAGATTTGTCTTATCTACAACAGACACACAATAGCACACGCCAAAACTTTTTTTTTTTATAAGTATTGCTTTTAGAAAAACCAATAAGATATAAAACCAACGATTTTTTTCTAGTTATTGTTGCCATGGCTGGTAATGTTTATTGTTTAGAATATCAAAATAAAAATTTCATTTTTGAAGCCCTTCATTGAAATTTTGAATTGGTAGTCCTGCATGTAAAAATAACGTGTGATAGGATTTATTAAAAATCTTTTTGGTTAAAAGAACTGGAAAACGGTAAAATTTCATTTTCTTTTTGTTGAATTTTAAAAACTTAATATTGTTTACTTAGTTATTTATCACTTTGTACTTTGATGAAAGATGGCTTTACATAACAATTGTTTGGCTGTTTTTAATGGTATAGGTAGTACGTTAAGGTTTTCTATACTGTTAATAGCTTGGCAGTTAAAAAAATGTACTCATTGATTACTAATTGTTTAAATAGTAAACAATGAGCATAACGTTTCTCTCAACAAGGCCGCTCTTAATACAAGTATATATTTTCTGCGTTCATTGCAATAAATTCACATACCTACGTTTGTACGTAGAACACATGTACATATTTATTTAGAGCCTTATCTGTTTATTATTGTGGTTAATTGAACATATAGAAAATAAAAATTTTTACTGTGAATAAACCGTTTAACAACTCGTATTTTCCAATTTATACCGAATGATTTTTTCTTACTACAGCCAACGGTTAGGGAATGGCTATTACTCACAGTGAAGTGAAAAGACTGAAAGAAAGAATAAAGAGAACCTATAGGCATTCGATTTAATTATACTACAGCCTAGAATAGGCATCATCTCTACGAAAATGATGAATACTAGGTAAACAATTGGTATTCATATTTGCTGAAATGAGCCGTTTATTTTGAAAGTGGTTTAAGTCGATTTTTTTAAAAAATTTAGTTAATGATAACAATAATCATAATCCTATATAATCTTTTATTTTATAAACAATTTAAGTCTAGTATCATTAAAATTGCTATGATTTGGGGCACTTGAAAATTAGCTAGTTAACGAAATGGAAAACAAAATTATTTTGAAACTGGTTTAAGTCTATTGAAAGAAATCATTTTTTTCATAAAAGATTAAAAAACACTAGTGGCGAACCTGTAAATTGGCTTAGGATATGTTAGATGCTATTTATAAAAAGTGAAGCCTATAAAATGTTTTAAAAAGAATCTATGGAAGTGGATACAGAGTTCAAAATACTTGATTTATTACCTTGTCCGGGAAGACCAAGGAACTTCAATAAAATAAAATTAACACCATTATACAAAAATGTACGTCCCATTTCAATTCCTAAGTATAAGGATATGATGGAGTTACTAAGGTATATACTACCTAAGCACCATGAATATTTTAACAACTTTACACATAATCTAAATGAGGAGAAATAATATGGCGAAATCTTTAATATTAGCCTTAATAAGTGTTAGTTTAATTTTTTAATAAATAAATTAATATTTATTTTTAAGTACATGTTTTTCTAATTACATAAATAAAAATCTGTATCTAAATTGAAAGCTACCCTATTTATTTTAAAGCTGTTACATTTATCCACATTAAAAATAAAATATCGACAATTTCTGTTATTTAATAAATAAATAAATAATAAATAACCTTAAGAACCTAACTAATTAGAGGAATCACTAGGTATACAATTCTTTTGGATAATTTATTCAATATTATTGTGAAACTAAAGTATTTTGTTTGCTAATAAACCCCATGTAATACATAATTATATTGGAATTATACATATAAACGTAGTGGAGTAACTTTAAGTGAAAAAATTTACTTATGTATAATAATAATATTAAACAAAGAACACAAAGTGGACTTATACCTTTTCACAAACAAAAAAGTCATTTTTATTAATTTTGAAAGTGGTTTAAGTCCATTTTAGGTTCTGAAACACAGCTTATTTTTCTAGTAAAGTTTACAAAAAGTATTACGTTATATATCCTAACATGTTTAAGGTTACAAAGCCATAAAAACAACTTAATACCAGTTAACAATATTTTTGAAACAATTCAAACGCAAACCCTTAAATATCTCAATATAAGAAAAAATGGACTTAAACCACTTTCAAAATAAACGGCTCAAATAAGAACATTTGTTGAATTAGTTGTTTAATTCACCAATTCATACTTTTATTTAAACTTCAAATAATTTGCAATCCTAATATTTGCCACGCGTATTACATAATATGTAGATATCATTTTAGCAACATGTGTTTTAAGTAGATTTACTTGAAATGCTAAATTTTTTGATGACTTTTTTGTCTATACTATGTTACAAATAAAATTTTTTTTTAGTTATATCTAATCTACATGAAATTTATAGCATACGTCCCGTGTTAGCTATTATTTTTTGGCACGCACTTTGGTTATATATGTATGTATGCAGTACAGGTTTGCGTAAATGTATTCTAATATAATCAAATGACTATTTCCGAAAGAAACCATATTATAAAGGTCTTCTCCTACAACATTCACTATCAAAAGGCCATTTCTTATTAAGGAAATTCTTTTATGTAATCATTTATTTGATTATAACCTCTTTTTTTTAAATCCAGCTGAAATTCTCTACTGTTCTTGAAAATCAAAATAAAATTCTTAATTTTTAAAGTCTTTCCATGCACTCTGGTGGCATATTTAAATTATTTATTTTACAATTCTTATCACAAGTTAATAAAACCTTTTATTTACATACATATGTACATGCAATCATTATTGCGCAGTCATTTGTAAACAAATGTCGATGAAACATTATATGCATATTCTCTATGTACATATGTATGTACATACATACATGAGTCGCACCAACGACAAGTGTAATCAACATTTGTGGTGATTCATTAAAGTTCTATGTCAAAGACTTAATTTTTTCCAATGATATATACATATGTGTGTATGTATGTATGTATGTCGTTTAGTAAGTTAACATAGAACGACCACAGACTGCTAGTCACACTTCTACATCCCATACAAACTGATAACAAGCCTAGTACGACTAAAATAAAAAAAAGTCATGACTTTGTGTGTAGTACGCACATACGGGTAGAATGTTAAAACTCGAAGCAAAAAATTTTCAGTTTTCATGCGAAATAAATAGGTACATATGTACGAGTATATGTATACAAATTAGTTTTCCCTTCTCATTGTCATTGTTAGCAGATATAAGTTAATTAAATTTGGCACATTTTTATAAATTATACTAGCTGACCCGGCGAGCTTCGTCCCGTCCAAAATTGATTTTTTTTATTGCCCAAAAGAGGTCACATTATATATTTATTGTAATACGCTGCATAAAACAGTTATATAAAAATAACTAACTTACTATAAGTGTGTGGGGATGTACTTATAATCGAAGGCGTTGTAGTTATAAACCATCGAATTAGCCGACTTATAGGTTTCTCTTAACGGGGGGTGGGATTTTGCCACGAATTTTTTTTTTTAACCATCTAAACCTGATATGCTTTCGAACAAAAAAAGAATGGTTAAAATCGGTTCAGTAGTATCTCTAATATATAAAATTCTCGTGTCACGGTGTTAGTGGTTAAACTCCTCCGAAATGGATCGACCGATTTTAATGAAATTTTGTGTGCATATCGGTTAGGTCTGAAAATCGGACAACATCTATTTTTCATATCCCTAAATGTTAAGAGGGCGTGGAAAATCGTTAAAATTGAATATTTAGGTACATATTGATCGTAGACGAATACAATTTGGTGGGTAAGTTCGTAGAGTCGTTATCGACAAACTCACCAAAACTGGACGTGACAACCCTCCCCCTTCAAGTGATACCTATAACTCTTAAACTACTGAACCGATTTTAACCATTCTTTTTTTGTTCGAAAGCTTATCAGGTTTATAAAAAAAAATTCGACATAGCAAAAAGTAGGCGTGGCAAACCTTTAAAATGAATATTTAGGGACATAGTGATCGTAGGCTAATGCAATTTGGTGGGTAAGTTCGTAGAGTCGATATCGACAAACTCACAAAAAATGGGCGTGGCAACCCTCCCCCTTTAAAAGATACCTATAAGTCGGCTAATTCGATAGTTTATAACTACATATGTATGTACATATATAACATGTATGCCTGTTAGTTTTTGTTTTAGAGCGAGTACAACAACTACAACTTCGTCAGCGCTACCCATGTTTCGGACCTCTTATTGTTATTCTTTGTATGCCTCACCTAAATAACGTACCGACTTCGATTATATTTTGAACTAGATAGATAGATCCACACACTTATAGTAAGTTAGTTATTTTTATATACAATGTAACTGTTTTATGCAGCGTATTACAATAAATATATAATGTGACTAGTTTTGCGCAATAAAAAAAATCAATTTTGGGCGGGACGAAGTTCGTCGGGTCAGCTAATATAATTTATATATCGTTAGTCTCATTCGCAAATGTGTTAAGTCCCTTTTTTCAAATTTTACAGGAGACACAAAAAACATTGTAGCTTTTTCAGTTTTTAAAATTTCTAAACTGTTTAAACGCAATTATTTTTACAAAATAATATTAATATTAATAACTAATAATGTTAATTATTATTATTATTATTAATTAATTAATAATATTAATATTAATATTTTTCGTAGTTTTGTGGACTTAGCGTTTATGCAAACCACAAAATTACAACAACTTTAAACTATATAACGACATGTTTTTTGTTGTAAAATATGTATTATGTATAATGTTACCGTTTTGCATTAAAATCTCAATTTTGGAAAAAAGTGGACTTAGCGTCTTTGCGAATTATACTAACGATATTTATTTATTTATATGCATAAATTATTAAAACATATTTTTTAAAATCAATAGAGTTTTGTACCTTTATTCGTTGTTTATATTTGAGCCTTTCAAAGTTTTTCTCCCCGTCTATTGAAGAAACATTACTGGGGCTATGTTTGTAAAACAATTGAAAAACACTTTAAAAACATAGACTTTAAAAGCGAAAGAATATAGCGAATCATTGAACCTTACGTAGACTAGTTGCTGTCTGTCGTCACAAAAAATACATGACTGAACACAAAATTGAAATTTGTTTACTTTGTTTTAGGCAAACTTATATGGAAATACGATTTTTGGATTTGGTTTTTTAGTGTAAATTTTGTAGTATAAAAAATATTCGAGACATGTAGCAATAAATGCTATAAATGTGTACTCAGTATGGTTTGTTTGCCATTTCACCTTTAAGAGACAAACAAACGAAAAAAGCTTGAAAGTCATTGAAATTTACGAAGAAAATTCGTGTTGTATGAGAAATGTATATTCAATCGAAAAATTATCGTCAGTTAAGAAGCTCATTTGTGGCTCAATGGGTATGTCAACAAACAGAGTTGCGGTATTTAGGTTATACCGCAGGTTATACAATATAACCTGAAAGATACACTGTTTGGTGCGGTTTATGGGTTGGCACCATAAGAATGATAAAAACCGCAAAATGACAAGCATTTAAATAATGACCGTTATTGACCAAAATGGAAAAATTGGACTAGGTTGGCATGTGGTTTTAAGAAGACAGTGTTCCGTATCCTATGACGTGCGATACCATTAGCCGCCTTTTGGCAGTTGAGTGTGGTGAGCAATAAATCTCATATTTTGTTTGACAAAATCATGCAATTTGTGTAGTTACTGATGGCTCTATTGGATTTAAGTTTGTTGCATAAGGTACAGACTATAGTTCGGAAATGGAAGATAAGTCTAATATCAGACTTCTGAAGGGGTTTCTTACCCTAATAAGTTGAGTAGGTGACAAATCCGTTCTTAACTGTCTTCTAAACTAAATCATTAGACCTTATGGTACATTTGCGACCCTGGAAGACAACAATTGACGTTAGAGAGATATGGAATAAAATGCTGGAAAAGTTTTGCCATCTAGAACCTAACTGTGCTCAATATTTACATAAAATAATACAGTATTCTCTCGATTTACGTCGTAGAATGTTCCGGAAAAAGGCGACGTAAATCGAATTTCATATTGCTCATACTACAAAGTAGTATGTTTTTAACAAGGAACTTAAAAAAGTTACAGTAATCTTTCGATTTACGTCACAGTTGGTTCAAAAAAAAGGCGACGTAAATCGAATGACAACGCAATCGAAGTTGAAGGGAACAAAATTTTTGACGACGTTAATCGAAACAACCTAAATCGAGGGAATACTGTACTAATAAAAAAATTAAATAGAAGGCATTTATTTATTGGTCTCAAAAAATATTGCATGGGATTTAGTTTTGTCGTGGTCTAGTAGGTAGTGTGTTGGCTTATTAGACGAAAGGCCCGAGTTCGAATCCCAGGTTAGACATCAAAACGAAAATATGAAAATATTTCTTCGGCGACTTCCTCTCAGCAGATTTCTGGCAAAAACTCTCTGAGAGTAAAAATTGCCATGAAAAGCTTCTCAAAAAAATCTGTCGTTCGGAGTCAACTTTAAACTGTAGGTCCCGCCACTCATGTATAAAATTAACACATACAACACGAGTGGTGTGAGAAGCTAGGACGTTGTACAATGGGTCAATTCGACCTTCGGGTACACTGTACTTGTCACAGTTGACAAGTACACGTCCTCTAACCTAACCTAACCTAACCTTAGTTTTGCAATTTTTTTTTTAACCAAAACCAATCCAAACAAAATTTTAAATAAACAAACGTTTATAACATTTTTAGATATTGTTTTCTTTCAGAATAAATGAATAAAGTCTATAAATAGAGATTTTCGATATCATTTACTACCTGCTAGATTTATCGATTTATAAACTTTTTAGAAAAGCTGAAGATTCTTTAAATCATTTACCGTTTTGTTAGACACAATTGCCAGAAATTAGACCTTGTAGAAGCTATAACTTAGAAAAAAGGACATTCGTTCTTTCATTCAGCAGTATAAAATCATTACTTCTGCTAGATTTATCGATTTATAAACTTTTTAGAAAAGCTGAAGATTCTTGAAATCATTTACCGTTTTGTTAGACACAATTGCCAGAAATTAGACCTTGTAGAAGCTATAACTTAGAACTTAGTTCTTTCATTCAGCAGCCTAAAATCATTTGAAATTACATCAACCATTGAAATGTCAATAAATAGCACCTAACCTTTTAAATTTTTCCGATTAATTTTAAACGTTTTGTCGTGTAAGTCGATAACATTTAGAACCAGTACTGACTTACTATTAATAAACAAATTTCAAAACGTCAACTCAGTTGCAATATCTTCAATTGACTACATGTATACATACGGTGACCATCCGTCCACTATTATAGCGGACAGTCCGCTATTTTAACCTCCTGTCCGCTATATTTTTTGCGTCCGCTATTTGTCCACTATTTTACCACACGTAACTCCTAAAAAGTATTTAGTTTCCAAAATGTCCGCTTTTGTCCACTTTTTTCACTAATTCGGTAAAAACGCTTATATTAACTAGAATTACATATGAAATTGAGTTGAAAACTATATTTTGTCTATGTTGTAGATGCCATTCCATCTTGGTCTTCAGTTGAAGAGTCGTTAATAAAGGTAACAGAAATCAGAAATGATTTAATTGTAAATAATAACGACATTTTTGATGAATTCACTTATGTAAAAAATTATGCGAATGCTGAACAAATAGAAATATGGAAACAATCAGCATTAAATCCCGATAAAATGTAGGCTGAAATTTTCAGATTTTTCAAGCGTCTAACGCACCAAGAGAAAGATTTTTTTCTATATCTAACAATATTTGGTCTTCCAAAAAATCCCAAATGGAAGCAGAAACTTTAGAATCTTTTTTGACCATAAAATGTAATTTTGAAATGGACTGTTCGGAATTTAAAACATTTTTATCTAACAGGCCCAATACTTTAAAAAAATACATTCTGTAGAGAAATATAAGAAGTAAATTTATACACATAAGTATATCCATATGTATAAATTTAAGTTTGTGTATATTATTTGTACCTATTTATGTCTGTATTTTAAAAATCTTTATATAAAATATTAATTACTAGCTGTACCCTGCGCGCTTTGCTACGCCTCCAACTAAAACAAATTTGAATCATTTTATTGATTTTGTTCATTTAAAAAAAATTGACATAAACTTTAAAAATGTAGAAGTTTTCGATTATGAACATTTATTGAAGTGCTGTCGGAAATTGGTAGTACCAACTTATAAGCCTTCGTCGGCTCATGCGCAACAACTTTGCTAAAGATCATAACATAATCAAATGCACAGTTTACGATTTAATTCATTTTTAGTAATTCTCAGTGGCGCCACCTGTCGGAAATTGCTCATACCAACTTATATGCCTTCGTCGGCTCATGCGCAATAACTTTGCTAAAGATCATAACATAATCAAATGCACAGTTTACGATTTAATTCATTTTTAGTCATTTTCAGTGGCTCCACCTGTCGGAAATTGGTCATACCAACTTAGAAACCTTCCCCGGCTCATGCGCAACAACTTTGCTAAAGGTCATAACATAATCAAACGCACAGTTTACGATTTAATTCATTTATAGTAATTCTCAGTGGCGCCACCTGTCGGGAATTGGTCATACCCACTTATAAGCCTT
Source organism: Sarcophaga caerulescens (assembly GCA_927399465.1). Lineage (NCBI taxonomy): Eukaryota > Metazoa > Arthropoda > Insecta > Diptera > Sarcophagidae > Sarcophaga > Sarcophaga caerulescens. The sequence continues at coordinate 18,756,904 of OV656873.1, forward strand.
CGTCGGCTCATGCGCAACAACTTTGCTAAAGATCATAACATGATCAAATGCACAGTTTACGATTTAATTCATTTTTAGTTATTTTCAGTGGCGCCACCTGTCGGAAATTGGTCATACCAACCTAGAAACCTTCCCCGGCTCATGCGCAACAACTTTGCTAAAGATCATAACATGATCAAATCCATAGTTTACGATTCTATAAGGTACATACAAACATACATTCATTTTTATATATATAGAAGATAATAAATTTTAATTTAATTTTTTTGTTTTTCAATTTTATATATTTGTCCGCTTTTTTCTCATGGAAATAATAGTCACCGTATGTATACAATTCTAATATTGAATTGAATATTTATTAAAAACGCATTTTTCTTTTCTGTTCACTCTGTTCTGTTTAATCTTACAATACCTGTTCGACATTTTCAACTATTTTTATACGATTGTTTTATTGATATTGTTCTTACAGTATTTTTAATGTACACCCGAGAATAATATATAATTTATAATGATGTACTACCTATTTATTTCATTCTAATTGATATACAAATTTACATACATACATACATACAATGAGGAGGTGCAATAACGTGGGGATTTTCTCGGAAATTATTGTAGCTTTTGTATTTAAATTTAATTGCAATGCACAACAATACTACAGTGTGGTTGTAAGTGTAGCGCGTACAAAAAAAAAAAAAGACAACAATGAATAATTTTCTTTTTTTAAACTAAAAGTACAAACAATCATTCATTGTTAAAAAAAAAAATGAAAAAATACCCCGTATACATACATATGTACGGGTAAAATTTTAAATGTCTATGTATTTAATTTTTTAAACTTTGAACAATTATCGCTGAACTCAAACAACTTTTGTTTCTCTGAAATAAAATAAAAAAAAGCTATTCTAATAGCGATCACAAACGTACAATAAGTTCTCAAAGGTCAATATTATTAAGTACATTACTATATATAAGTACATAAGTATCAATATTCATTGTCTCCAATTGTAATTAAAAAGAAACGCGTTACTCATACATAATTCTGCCTCTAAAATTATTATATTGACTGATCTAAAAATTAATTATTATACTATTTATAAGCAGCGTGCATTAAAAATTAATTTGTTAGTTAGGGTGGCGTCACTTTATAGTTTATTTATAATATATAAACATCCATAATTAATTATTATTATAAAAAAGATTTAAATTATTGAAATAAAAAAAAAAAAAACATATACTTTTATTACAAATGATTGTGCCCACTTGATGAATATGTAGTATTTAAGTGTAGGTATTAAAAAATGCCATATACTCGTACATACATATGTTGTTTTGAAAAAATACATATAAATATTTATACTGGAAATGTTCCCATAAAACAATTTCAAATAATTGAGCCGTTTATTTTGAAAGTGGCTTAAGTCCATTTTAATCTTTTATCAAGTTGGCACTTGTGACATTTATAATTTATGCTGAACTGTCAAAAAAATAAATCGGTATTGAAATATACTCAATACATTTGAAAATTTTATATCACGTACATTTTCAAAATAATTGGGCAATTCACACCACTTTGTATCGTGTATGGTGTATTGAATACACTTGGTTGTTTGTGAACGCTCAATGCTATGCTGTATTGTGTATTTCGTATTCCAAATGTATTTTTTGGCATTCACACAATTTGATAGCACGAAACCAACACAACTTTTGAAAAACATATGGAAACATATACACATTTTTTTCATTCACACAATTTGATAGCACGAAACCAATACAACTTTTAAAAACATATGAAAAAAATGTGTATAAGTGTATCGGATTTTTACATGAAAATTATCAACAACAATCATACACTGTTGTATAATCGTCCAACAATACACTCAATACAACGATACAACGGCTTGTGTGAATTGCCCAAATATAAATACTGAAAATCCTAATTTTGAAAGTGACCTAAGTCCACTTTTTATTGACGATGTCAAAAAGTGCGGCCCAAAATGTTGAAAGCAGTGATGAAGGTAATTTAAATTACGTTTTGATATTAAATTAAAATTTAAAAAATAATATTTAATTTAAAGAAATTATTAAACCCATGGGAAAGGATAAAATAACAAGATTTCTTGATTCTGAAAGTGAAGAGGAATTAAACTCATACAACAGATTTAAAAAAAGAAGGAGAATTTTAAAAGTTCATTCTTCAACAGAGCAAGAGGAAGTAATTGAGAATGAGAATTTACAAAACAGCACCTTCAAAGAAGGATTCAGAGAACACAGAAGTGTTACTTATATTCAGAAAATTCGTAAAATTAAACGAAATTCAGGGAAAAGATACGATACACAATCGGGAAAAATTATTCCTGCCAAAGTTTTTCAAAATGAAGATTGCCAATGCCGAAAAGACTGCTTGAAAAATTTAAATAAAACAGACCTAAAAAATTTGGGATTATTGTATTGTCATCGTTATATAAAAGTATAAGAAGCATCACATCACTAAAATACCAACACATGATGGACTTATTGCGGTATATACCTCCTGAACACCATAACTACTTCAAATCACTCCCGCATACTGAGAATATTAACGAATAACTTGTTAATAAATTTATTTCTATTATCTAAAAATATAATTTAAATGTTTTTTTTTCTATTTTTTAAGCTACATATAGGACTTAAGCTCTTTAACTTTTTGTAACAAAACAAATTTTTATTTTGACAGTGACTTAAGTCCCTTTAAGGTAAGCAAGGTCATATTATACACTTAATAAAAGCGACTTTTTACTAAGATGTATAAAATTAAATCCCTTAAATACGATTTAACATTGCAAGTCAACCATATATGTATCTTACGTATATTTTTAATTTTGTAAAAACGCAAAACCTTAAGTATTTCAAATTAAAGATAAATGGACTTAAGTCACTTTCAAAATGAACGGCTCAATTATATCTTTAAAATGTTGTAGTACATAGTATGTAATGTATTACACACAAAGATCTTTTGAAGTGCAGGTCAGAGATTCTTGAGGTTTTGGGCAAGAGAAACCGGAATATTTTTCAATATTTTAAAATGATTTTCTTATTTTTTATGCTACCCATAGTTCAAGTTAAGAGTAAGGCGTCCCACTTGGGCCAGAGATTAGAGATTCATTGTGGTACTAACCGGAGATTAAATAGTCTCTATAGGAAACCAACTCAAGTCTAAGATGAATATCGTTATTGCGGTCGTTTTTATCCAGATAAGTCCATTGTGATTAGGGATGCAAACGATACATCGATGTTATCGAAACATCGATGTTTTACACATAAATTTCGATGTTTTTATGGACGATACATCGGCGATACATCGGCGTTTAATAACGATACATCGGCTAATGCTGATGACCAAAGAAAAAGTAGTCAGTTAGCTTAATAAATACGTTCGAGAAGATAATGGTTCTCACTCTTCTACAACTTCCAATAATGACACATCTGATGATGACGAAAATGATTTACAATCTGATATTCGGAAACTGTTAACCCATAAAAATATGAAACAAAAATCATCCTCTACTATAGATACCATTAGCGAAACGAAAGTACAAATGTACCTATCATTCCCGGTAACACCAATAAAAAATGAAATCCTTTGTTTCCAAAACTTTTGCGAATTGCACTTCAATATCTCCCAATTGTTGCTACTTCTGTGCCAAGCGAGCGCTTGTTTTCGGAAGCTCTGGTTCAATAATAACACAAGAAAGAAATAAACTTTTGGGATCTAGGCTTTCAAAGCTACTTTTCCTTAACTCTATCTCAAAATTACTCAATATCAATTAAAAGCAAAATTATTTCATATTTTATAAAATTTATAAATTAATTAATTATTTGTTCAACTAATTAATAACTGTGGAAATATATGTACGTATACAATTTGTTTTTTAGCCTATGAGGCTGTTTTGTTTTGCTTTTTATGATAAATGAAATGAATTATTATATAATTTTTGTCAAAAAACTGAGTTTTTCTTTTAAATAATGTTTTTTTTTTTTTAGTATTTATTAATATGAAAATAAAACATCGAAAAACATCGATGTATCGATGTTTTTAAACATCGATGTTTTTTTTTTTTTTGATACATCGATGATGCCAACATCGATGATTTTCTTAACGATGTTGCATCCCTAATCGTGATATCAATAAAATTGAGTCTTTTGCACAGTCACAGGAAAATAGTCAGTTTGACTGATGACCGCTAACATGTCGCACTGGTTCAGTTAATTAGCAACGTAATTTTTGATAACATGCAGCTTTCAATATAGTCCATAATTCCGCCAGGAATACACTGTAGAGATTATACAGCCTATACATGAGTATAGTGTCTGAACCCCTAATATAAATACCACAGCTAACAATGTCTAACATTTTTACACATTTCATAATCGACCGAAAATGGAATACAACTATCACATGAGGCGTTGCCTTGAAGTCTATTGAGTATTGGGGCTTACAGATCGCGTGCACAACCGCACGCTAATGACTATAAAACATTCAACTCTATTGATTAATAACCATATAACGTTGATAAATTAAATGTATTTTCTAACAAATTCATATTTTTACGTAGTAAGTTTTTATTACGTAGAAAAAATTAGTTTGAGTTCGATTGGTTAGAGCGTTCTTTTAACTTTTAACCTCTTACAGAAGAAGTCTTTCTGTTACAATGTAAACAATTTGGATTTTAAACGTTTGACTGCTAAGCGATTATGTTGAGAACGTTCGAAAACTGCGGGTCATATTTTGACTTGATGTTGTCAAATAAAACACCCTCATTTTATTTATTTTTATTTTTTATTTTATTTACAAATGTAAATCAATTTTAATAATTCTTTTCGTATTATAAACAATATTAATTGTGAATGTGAATAAGAAAAAATAAACATAAGAATATATTTTCTTCGAAAATAAAAAGATAACTTTAAGTTTTTTGATCTTCTCTTATGATCAGCATGTAAAGAGTCATTTTCATTAGGGGAAGATCACTGACTCTTACATGAAAAATTTATGTACAACAACTATGTTTTGCCGCACAAATAGCGTGAAGGCCTTTTTTGCAAGAAGCCCAAAAAGGCGGGCCCGCTTGATTCCGCTCCTTCTGTTGCTACACACCGTACATTGTCGTAAGTTACGTCCCGGTAATTTTTCAAGCGCAAATTTTTTGGTTGATGAAGATGGTTGTGTTGACTCGCTATTTTTTATGATTCAACCATTCCTTTTCGATATTTTCAATAATTTTCGATGTAAATTTAAGCCGGTTCATTTTTTTCCGATAGTGTGGGAAACATGCAAAATATAAGAGTTCAGCACCATTCTTCCAAATATGTTGAATACTACTTTTTTCCAATATTTTAGGGTTCTTCGCTCGTCTAAATACGCTTATAACATTTTGTCGCACTCGTCCATACCTTCCATGTATTTGTTGTAGTCATCAATCATGCTTGGTTTCGTCTTTTCGCATTCAAAATTCCTTTTCTTTTTCTTGATCGTCACACTATTGGTATCCGAGTTGGATGAAATCAATATGACTGGGTTTGGCTTAGACTTTTTGTCCCTGAAAGAGCACATCAATATATTTTCATGTGCCATGTATTTCGCTTCTCCTACGATTGCTTTCTTAGCTTCTGGTGGAATCTCTAGCAGCGCAAAATCGCTGCGTCGCAATTTTCGCAACAAATGAACGCAGCGATTTTGCGCCGCGTAGCAGTCAAACGGTTAATGTCGCCCTCTCTTCTTTAAATTAATTTGCCGGTTCAAACATTGTACCATATACTCGTACATACATATTATGTAGTAAATAAAATTTAAAATTTTCATTTTCAAGAAACATACTCAGATTTTAAATTTAATCGTCTTTACTTATACATATTTGTTTTCATATCTCGAATAGGAAATTAAATTCTAAAAATACAACATAATATTAACAATATTTTAATTTCTCTATAAGTAGATGTCTACTGACGATGATAAACTTTTCTTTTATTATTTTATTTAATACTTTTAATATAATTTAAGTACAAATTATTCATATGTGGGTTTGTGTTTAACGTCACAGTACATATATCAGTATCGTTTTTAAATTTATTAATTTATAAATGGAATATTTTTGTTGTTATTGTACATACTAAAAGGCTTGTACAATAATAAATACATATACATATATGTACATACAGTAGCGAGCACAAAAAATGCAACGCCATGTCGTATGATATTCAATCGAGGCTCGTAACTTATAACGTTATACAATGCCACTCCACTTTTGTTTTTTTATTCGTTGATTTCTAAATTTTAATAAAAGGCATCATTAAGCGTTCTTGGGCTTCTCTTTCTACTTAATTTTTTTAGATTTATGAAAAAAGTGAAAAAATTTTGCGAGCAAAGAAAATGCAACGCAATGTGTTAAAGGTAAAAGGAGATCAACTAGAGTAATTAAAATAAAAGCTTAATGAAAACTTTGCAAATTGTGAATTTTAAAATAGAAACAGCTGCCAGCAGATAGCAAATTTGCCATTATAAGAGCTTTGGAAGAAGGCAAATCAGTGAAAGAAGTTGCTCATCAATTTAATATCAACAAATCAACGGTTTGTCGGACTTCATCGCGATATCGTCAAACAAATAATGTGGAAAGAAAGAGAATGTGGTCGACTTGGTAAATCTACTGTCCGCCAAGACCGTCAAATGGTAAAATTGGTAAAAGTTGACCATCGAAAAACGGTAGTGGATGTCACTATTTATGCAAACGACCAATTAGGGGTTTCTATTGGCGTCCACACAGCCAGAAACCGATTAAGAGAGGAAAATTTATTAGCTAGAAGACCAACCAAGAAGTCACTTATAAGTAAAGTTAATAAGAAAAAACGGCTTGACTTTGCTAGACGGTATCTGCATTGGTCAAAAGAGCAGTTGGCCAAAGTTTTGTGGAGCGAAGAATCAAAGTTTAATTTATTTGGCTCTGATGGTACAGAATGTTGTTTATTTACAGAATTGTGTGAATATCTTTGTTTTTGGGGCCAACAAATGTAATTTAACCCATCAGAGCCAAATAAAACCAAATAAATTAATCTTTGATTCTTCGCTCCACAAAACTTTGGCCAACTGCTCTTTTGACCAATGCAGATACTGTCCAGGAAAGTCAATCCGTTTTTTCTTATTAACTTTACTTATAAGTGACTTCTTCGTTGGTCTTCTAGCTAATAAATTTTCATCTCTTAATCGGTTTCTGGCTGTGTGGACGCCAATAGAAACCCCTAATTGCATGTTCGCATAATTATTAACATCTACTGCCGTTTTCTGATGGTCAACTTTTACTATTTTTACCATTTGACGTTCTTGGCGGGCAGTAGATTTACGAAGTCGACCACTTTCTCTTTCTTTCCACATTATTTGTTTGACGATATCGCGATGAAGTCCGACAAATCGTGGATTTGTTGATATTAAATTGATGAGCAACTTCTTTCACTGATTTGCCTTCTTCCAAAGCTCTTATAATGGCAAATTTGCTATCTGCTGGCAGCTGTTTCTATTTTAAAATTCACAATTTGCAAAGTTTTCATTAAGCTTTTATTTTAATTACTCTAGTTGATCTCCTTTTACCTTTAACACATTGCGTTGCATTTTTTTTGCTCGCTAAATTTTTTCACTTTTTTCATAAATCTAAAAAAATTAAGTAGAAAGAGAAGCCCAAGAACGCTTAATGATGCCTTTTATTAAAATTTAGAAATCAACGAATAAAAAAACAAAAGTGGAGTGGAATTGGATAAGGTTATAAGTTACGAGCCTCGATTGAATATCATACGACATGGCGTTGCATTTTTTGTGCTCGCTACTGTATATACAGATTTATATAAACATACATACAGCCATACATACATATGTGTATATAAAAAGAAATTATGACTGGGCGAGGAGTACTTGATTACTAATACTTAACGTATGTATGCAAGTGTACGCATAAACAACCACTATGCCGGTATATTGTTGTGTTCTGATATACAGTGAATGACAGTGAAAATGGTCCACCATGAAATTACATCAGTATTTGGTTAATATTTATTAAAAAGGAAGAAAATAAAATAAATATTTTTGTTTAAAATAAAGTTTATTTGGTATTCAATATAAGGAACTAAAAAATTCTTTTAATTACATTATTAATTCATTCAAATTTATCTCACAATGAAAATGGCCCAGTATATTATCTATTATTAAAGAAATAACGTTTTTTTTATTTTTAATATTTTGTAGGAAAGCCTTTTTGACTTATTACCGATTTTAAACGATTAGGAATGGATTCTACTAACTTTTTTGTGTAATTTGGAGTAATTTTTTTGAACTGTTTTTGTTTCTGATGTAAAAAATCAATGAATTAATAACGTAATTAAAAGAATTTTTAGTTCCTTATATTGAATACCAAATAAACTTTATTTTAAATAAAAATATTTATTTTATTTTCTTCCTTTTTAATAAATATTAACCAAATACTGATGTAATTTCATGGTGGGCCATTTTCACTGTATACCAAATAAACTTTATTTTAAACAAAAATATTTATTTTATTTTCTTCCTTTTTAATAAATATTAACCAAATACTGGTGGGCCATTTTCACTGTGATTCACTGTACATAAATGTATACAGTTTGCAGATGGATATGTTGGTTTTAAGATTTCTTATCATTCAATACATAAATGGTTTCTGTTAATAAAAAATTATGTCTTCTTTTTCAACTTTCAGTTTTAATTAAACAAATATGTAATGAAATATAATTAATTTGTTATGGGAATTGATAATAAATTGTCATAAAAATTTAATAAGCGTTTATACACAAAATAAAACGAAATACAATTTTGGATCATAACATAGGTTTTTTTTTCAATACGACCTCTAATACTCAATTATGTATTGGTCTTATCAATTACCATGGAATTTATTTCGTTATTAACTCCCTATGAGATAAAAAACGCTAATATTTGTTTACAGAGTAGATTTCCTGGCACATGATTATAATTTCAGATATTGTACAATAAAATAAGTTTATTTTTATTGTTTTTTATAACGATTTTAAAAATATCTTTTTGTTTCCCAAGTTTTGTTTCCCTGTTTTTCAAGAACTAAAGAAAATAATTTTACAGAACGGAAGATAATCAACTAAATTTTAAAAATTATAATCTAATATTCTAATATTACCGGGTTATCCATTTCGGGTTTCAAAAGTAAATGTAAATAAAACACATACATACATACATAATTGGTCATTACAACCCTTCAGTCAGGATTATTGACCTAGTTTCTCACATCACTTATGTTGTGTGTGTTAATTTTATACATAAGTGGCGGAACCTACAGTTTAAAGTCGACTCCGAACGACAGATTTTTTTGAGAAACTTTTCATGGCAATTTATTTACTCTCAGAGTTTTTGCCAGAAATCTGCTGAGAGGAAATCGCCGAAGAAATACTTTTTGTATTTTTGTTTTGATGTCTGGCCTGGGGCTCGAACCCTGGCTTTACGTCTAATAAGCCAACACACTACCTACTAGACTACGGCGACTTCAATAAAATATATAAAATATTTTTTTCATAATATTTCTTTTTTTATTGTAAAGTTTGAACGTTGACATTATGTGTGAAACACTACATCATTTAAATGACCTCCACGCGAAATGTTGCAAGCATTGATTCTTTTGAGGTAATTTTCGACTAGTTTTTGACACATATTGGGCGATATCTCAGCCATAACTTGACGAATGTTGGTTTTTAAGTGCTCATTGAATTGAAGGTTTATCTGCATAAACACGGTCTTTCGCGTAGCCCCACAAAAAAGTCTAATGGTGTCAAATCGCATGATCTTGGTGGCCAGTTGATATAGCCACGACGAGAAATTACGCGACCAGGAAATGTCTCTTGCAATAAAGCCATATTCGGCACCGTCTTGTTGAAACCACATATTCTCCAAGTCGTATTCTTCAATAGCAGGCAAAAAAAAGTCGGTTATCATATGACCATAACGCTCCGAATTGACGGTGACAGTCGTTCCATCGTCTAATCACACCTTCGGACAAAAGAGGGCATCAAACAGTGACTTTTTCTGGATGTAATATCCTCTCTTCAATTACTTGAGGATTCTCAGAACCCCAAATACGACAATTTTGTTTATTAACATACCCACCGAGTGTGAAATGTGCTTCATCGCTGAAGAAAATTTTGTTCCATACGTGGCTATGGCAGAATCACCATTTTTGTAGTAGGTTTTGATAATTTTTATGCGTTGTGTGATAGTTAAGCGATCCATTTTCGTCAATGTCAGACTTTCAACTGAAAACAAAAAAAATTGGTTTCACAACTTAGTTTGACAGATGTCGAATTCCAGTCCCATACTTTTGAAACCACGAAATGGATAGCCCCTCTGGACTACCATTTACATATAATCGGATAAGTGTACTATGTCCCATATGTTCCAAAATGGCCATTGATCTTCTAGAGAATTTTCATATGTTTTTGAGCAAAAAACGATTTTTTCAAAATTAATTTTCTTAAATGCTCTCAAAATTATTCTAGCTATCTCACTACCACAGTTCGAAAGATAACCCTTTGGACTACCATTTGCATATAGTCGGGTAGTGCTACTATGTCCCATATGTTCCAAAATGGCCACTGGTCTGCTAAAGAATTTTCGAGAAAAAATTGATATTTTCAAAGCCAATTTTCTCAATACAAAATCACACATAGACTATATTCTTTGAATAAAGAAAGAAGACCAAATTTTATTCTGTTAAGAGAAAATTTTGCTGTGTTAATTTATCCTCACAAACATTAAAAGAATAACCATTATTTTTATTAATTTTCTGGCAGTTTTGATCAAAATGGTTTCTCCCATCAGGTAGCCTTCATCTTTTATTTCAAATATTGCGCAAAGTGATTAACCACTTGCTCCTGTCTGTGGTGAAAAAAAATTCGTGTCAACAGGAGCTTATGAAAATTCATTTTCATTGTTTTTTGAAAACCGTGACGACGAACAAGTTATGGAATAAAACGTTATACAGTGGCGAGCAAAAGTGTATGAATGTTGCTCAGTTAATCAATTTTTGCTTAACAAAATTTTAGTCGTAAAACCAAATGGAAATATTTTTTAAAGTTTTATTACCTTTTAACTAAACTTTATTACAAAATAAAAAAAAGTAGTAGTACTGTCCAATGCGTTCGCAAAAGACTAAATTTGGCCTCCAAATGTAGAGCAATTGGTTGTCCCAGATTGCTCACCAGCACCGATGCACGACGTGTTGAAAGACTGATGCGCAATGAGAAACAAAAACACCAAAACTAGCAACTAGAGCAATAAATAAAAAATGTAAGTGAATGGTCTGTGTGAAGAGCATTGCGTAGAAATGGACTAGTTTCGGGAGTCAAGCAGAAAAAGCCAGCTTTGTCAAACAAGAATGCAAAGGCACGTCTACAATTTTGTAAAAATTATGGAATTTGGAATGTGAAAGACTGGAAACGTGTTATTTGGTCCGACGAAACGAAAATTAATCGCTTTCGGTCAGATGGAAAAGAATATTTTTGGCATCGTCCATATGAAAATCTTCAACGTCATCAAGTTAAACAAACCGTGAAGCTTGGTGGTGGTGGATTAATGGTGTGGGGCTGCTTCACATGGTGGAACGTTGGTCCTTTGGTCAAAGTAGAAGGACTAATGAGAAGGGAAGATCACCTGAATATTCTTCAGACGAATTTGCCAGCTTATATGGGGAAAAGCCCATGTCCAGAGGAAAATACATGGTTTCAGCAGGATGTAGATCCGAAGCATATCGCCAAAATTGTTAAAAATTGGCTTTCGAATCAAAATTTTCAACTGACAAAGTGGCCTCCACAAAGCCCAGATCTAAATCCAATTGCAATTTTGTGGGCACTTTTGAAGTGAAAATTGGCAGTATACGAAAGATCTCCAAAAAATATGGAAGAACTTTTAGAAAGGATCCAAGAAGAATGGAAAAATATCCCGGACGAAACTATTCATAGGTTAGGTTAGGTTAGAGGACGTGTACTTGTCCGTTAAGACAAGTACAATACCCGGAGGTCGAAATTGACCCATTGTACAACGTCCTTGGAGAGGGAAGGAAATAGAGGGAATAGGATGAAAGGAGGGCATAAGGGTAAGGGGAGGATGGGAATCACACAGAAAGAAACAGACACAAACAAGGGTTGAGCGCGCGACTACACTTATGAAGCCCTAGCACCTCTCAACCAGCTCAAACTGCTAATGAATGTGTGGAGAGCCTTGATGTCGGCTCTCGACACAGAACTCAAGCTCTCAAAGAAGGCTCTGCCAAGGGTCCTCAACCTCAACCTACCAAGGGCTGGGCAGTTACAGAGGAGGTGTTCGATAGTCTCTAGAAAACTATTCATAATCTAGTAGAAATTACGCCAAAACGTATCCAAAGTGCTAAAAAGAATAGTCTTATAAAGGGATTGTGGACAAAATATTAGAAATATAATAATATTTATGTTTTTAGTTACGTGCAAAACTGTTCGAATGAATTTATTTTATGTTTGATAATTAAAATAATATTATGTTTGAGATTAAATAATAATATTTTTTATATACTTGTTTTATGATAAAATGTTTATAATAAACAATTTAACAAAAACAAAATTATTTTGTTTGCTTTTATTATAAAAAAAATTATTGAGCAATAATTAGCGAACCGAACAACATTCATACACTTTTGCTCGCCACTGTATATTTGACCTAAGTCTAATTATTTTATTATAAATAGGGGATTTAACCTTTATCATTTTATATTTTTAATAATAAGCAGTAATATTTTCCTTGTATTTGAATACATACTTGCTGTTGCGTCTAATATCGTATGTATTTTTTTAATGAAAATGTTTTCAATATAAGAGAATTGCTAATATCTGATAATAGAAAGGTAAACAGAGACGATCCCACATAAAATTGCAAAAATAAAAAAAAAATTGTGTATATTTGTCTAAATATTTAAATTTTGTTTGAGACTATAAAGCTGTATTAGTTTATTGTAAGATGTGAAAAAAGTTGAATATAAAATTTACTATGTAAACAGAAAAAACAAAGTATTTGAAAAAAATTCTATACTTTATAGCACAAATAAATTCTGAACCAAATAAAGGAAAGAAAATGATAAAAACAGGGCATATGTATATTTAATTATCATTTTAGGTTAGAGGAGGACGTGTACTTGTCGACTGAGACAAGTACAGTACCCGGAGGTCGAATTGACCCATTGTACAAATTATCATTTTGAATCTACTTTATTTTAAAAATAGTGAAAATCTACAGTATTCGACTGTTAAATTACCATTCATAAGAATTAATATGAATTAATCTATATGTGTAAAAATGAATGTGTGTTTATTTGTTTGTGAGTTTGTTTGTAGGTTTGTTTGTTTGAAGTCTATAGACGGCTAAACGGCTGGACCGATTTTCTTGAAATTTTAGCATAACCTTCCTGTATGTCTGAAAGGAACTATAGGCTATAACCAATAAGTATTTGATGTCGCATATCCCATAAACTGCAACAGCTAGAGTCCTCAAATTTTGTATGGACGTCTTTGACGTATATATGAACAAGATGGGCGAATTGGCTATAGTGGACGTGTCACCATGTGTGTCACCTCCCTTATAAAAAATATTAAATTAGTTTATCTAAGAATATATAACAGTTTGACTCCTAAAATTTTGTCGAACCCACTTTAGTATCAATATGAATATTTTAGACAAAAACGGACTGACTAGCAATAGGGGGCATGGCACCTCCCATATGAATCTTATATATAAAAATGAATGTGTGTTTATTTGTTTGTGGGTTTGTTTGTTTGAAGTCTATAGACGGCTAAACGGCTGGACTGATTTTCTTGAAATTTTAACAGTACCTTCCTGTATGTCTGGAAGGAACTATAGGCTACTTTTCAAGTAGGCGAGGTGCCGCACCCACATACCCAATAAGTATTTGTTGTGGCATATCTCATAAACTGCTACAGCTAGAGTCCTCAAATTTTGTATGGACGACTTTGACGTATACATATATGAACAAAATGGGCGGATTGGCTATAGTGGGCGTGTCACCTCCCATATAGACTATATACATATATAAAAATGAATGTGTGTTTGTATGTACCTTATAGAATCGTAAACTATGCATTTGATCATGTTATGATCTTTAGCAAAGTTGTTGCGCATGAGCCGGGGAAGGTTTCTAAGTTGGTATTACTAATTTCCGGCAGGTGGTGCCACTGAAAATTACTCAAAATGAATTAAATCGTAAACTGTGCATTCTCTATCAAAGTTGTTGCGTATGAGTCGACGGAGGTTGGTGCGATTAATTTCCGATGGATAGCGTCACTGAAAATTATTCAAAATAAATGACAAGCAATTGGTCGACCTACACCTCAAGCACGGAAGAAAAGAGCATTACGAGCCTCAGAATCAGACGAGCGTTTAGACTGGAAAATCTTCGAGTATATTCTGCTGAAACCAGTTCGCTTGAACCACTTGAACAACGAGAAGTGAGATTAGAAACTGATCGAATGCGTACTACTCAGGCCCGTTCATCTGAATCATTAGGACAACGGGAAACAAAATCAATAAAATGATTCAAAAATAATTCGACATTTGTGTAATGTTTTTCCTTCAAATTCAGTTTAGTTGGTGGCGCAGCAACACGCGCAGGGTACAGCTAGTATGAAAATAAAATGAAGTTTGGTGTTGTTTAGCGACTATAAGTAGCCATCATGTTTTTAAATTTTAAACTGGAAAATCCAGATATTAATCGAAGGAAAAAAAATCTACGTGCATTCTACACGTATACAGTAAAAATAGATATGTATTGTAATTGTTATGTACATATTACAATTTCAGCCATGTATGTATTTAGGTTAAGTACATATTTTTTTAACTCTTTATACTCTTGCACAAAAATTGACAAGATTTAATCGTGTATTGTTTGGTCTTGAAAATATAAATTTCAATTTAAATTTGATTTTATTGAATAAATACAATAGATCATGTTTTCCTATTGCGATTTACGAATGTTTAATTGCGTAATTTTGTCCAAAATTAAATGAAAATCTTATCTTTAAAATAAAAACATTTTCTATTTTTTAATTCATGTTCCTTTCCTCTTTGCTTTGCCAGTGACTGTCAATTAGGGTTAATATTATGCCTTAAAATTAACAAAAAAAAATTGTTTTTCATTATCATCAAATGTAAAACAATACGATGTTATCATAACAAATTGATTACAAAATCTGTGACAATAAATAAAACATAACTTAAGAGAATATGGTAGATATACAGTGGGAAGCAAAACTGTCCAGATGTTTTGCATTAAGCAAGTAAGGTAATGAAAGTAATACAAATATAGGTGTATTATCAAATAAATGTATTTTTTTTATTTTATTGAACATTATTCTAAATTATAAAGAACAAAAACTTATATAAATTTCTTCAAAAAAAAAAAAATAAAAAAAAATGCAAAAAACATGGTGGCGGTAGTATTATGGTGTGGGTATGTTTTACTTGGTGGAACATTGGACCTTTGGTGAGAATCCAAGGTATAATGAAGAACGAGGATTATTTGAATATCTTACACACAAATTTATCACATTTTGTTGAAGAGAGTGCCTATCCAGCCGAAAAAGTTCTTTTCCAACAAGACGGGGATTCGAAGCTGGCTACAAAACCAAACTTTTGGGACGATGGACTGGCCTGCACAAAGCCTAGACCTGAATCCTATAGAAAATTTATGGGCTATTGTTATAAGAAAGCTGATAGCTGATATGAAAACCCAACAAAAATGTTTACGAGCTTTGGGAGAGAATACAATATGAATGGCGAGCTCTGGACCGTGATACCATCCAAAAGTTGATGGAGAGTATGCCAAAACGTATTGAAAGTGTAATTAAAAATAAAGGCCTTTGAAAGAAATATTAAATTGGCAACGATTAATGATTTTCAACAAACCCCTCAAACAGTGCAAAAGTGTCCAAATAGTGAATTTTTTTTTTTGAATTTTTTTTTATTTTTTTTTGAAGAAATTTATATAAGTTTTTGTTCTTTATAATTTAGAATAATGCAGTGTTGCCAACTCGTGGTGACTCAAAATGGCTAAAATCGTGTAAAAAAAATGGCTAAAAAATGGCTGAAAAATGGCTAAACAATTTTAGTTAATAAAACACATATATTTAATTAAAAACAACAAAAACTATTAACTTTTTAATTTTTTACAACTATGTTGTAATAATGAAATCATTTTTATTACAATAAAATATTTGTAAAAAAAATTGAGTGTTTAAAGAAATAAATCATCTATAATATCTGGGTCATTATTGTTTTTATCATAAGACTCATTAGTACCAACTAGTTTTAAATAATTTTTCGGTACGTCGTATTCAAAACAGCATTTATCGATTCTTTTAAGTCGAAACCTGCAAAATAAATAAAATTTTATCAAAATGGAGATTAATTAGTTTTAGCACTCTTACCTGATAGACAAAATCGAAGTGACGGTCGATAGATGCATTTTATTTCTTAAACTAGTTTTCACCAGATTTATTTGGCTAAAAACCCTTTCAACTGCTGCATTTGACCAGGGTAAAGAAAGTAATTTGAGCACAAATTCCGAAATTTCGTGAAACTTTTTATTTCCGCCAGCATCTCTATATTTAAATACCTCTGCCCAAAATAAAATTTGAATTTAAAATAATATTTATGAATTTAAATATGTTTACAAACCTCTGTTTCAATTGATTTATGAAATCGACAACAAATTTAACACAATTTCGCCTAATTTCACGTTCTGTCTTCTTTTTCACGTTTCCGCTTTTTTAATTTCCTTTAGATAAGTTTCAAATTCATAACCTAGGCTGCATGTGTATAAAATAAATTCGTCGAAATCTGAATATAAGACGTGTCTACACAGTCGTCACCAAACTACTTTTCATTTCACAAAATTTATAAGCAATAATAGTTCCTTTAATAGGCGAGTTGGATCATTTTCATGGTCTTGAAAAATTTTGTTGACTTGTTGGACTTCATGTAAAATGGGTTTCCAAAATAACAAATATAAACGAATATTGTCGTCGTTGTACAATTCAGAAAAGATTTTAACCTTAAGACATTTTTATGTATCATTTTAGTAAAGTTGCTGTAAAAATATGTATATGGCTAAAAATGGCCAAAAGAAAATAAAAATGGCTAGTGGCAAAATTTATTTTTTGATGGCTAAACATGATTGAAATGTGCTAAATTTAGCCATGAAATGGCTAAATTGGCAACACTGGAATAATGTTCAATAAAATAAAAAAAAAATACATTTATTTGATAATACATCTATATTTGTATTACTTTCATTACCCTACTTGCTTAATGCAAAACATCTGGACAGTTTTGCTTCCCACTGTATATATTCCAATGAGTATTTGTATGAAAATATAATACACTTTATAATATTATGTATCATATAATAATAGCACATAGTTAGGCATTATCTTATCTTCATTTCAATTAAAACAGATTTGTTATCAAATCTAATTGTCCCGTGGAGAAAAGAACACTGTGTGTACATATGCCAGTCGCAGTAAGAAATCGCCTACTCTTCTGCTAAACTGATATTTAACGTTCTTTTCTTCTGTCTTGGGTTATTTTAATTCACATTTAGTTGTATTATATAAATTGCACTACAGACAGACAGACAGACATATGGACAAAGAGACATTGTTGTGTTAACTACTTTATTATGTCATATAATATACACTAATGCATTTAATTGTTTAAATACTGATGGTTTTTTTCTCTCTTTCTTTATATGTTATTACAGATAATTATAAAATAGATCTCTGAAATACTCCCATAATTGTTTATTTCAACTACTATATCGGCCGTTGTCTGTAGAAACATCATCGTCAGCTGTTAAACTTGGTAGAGGTTTTGTTTTGGAGCGAAAGAAAGTATGAATATGAATAGCAACAATTGCGAATAATTGCATTTAAACAAATTATTAAACAAGCTGTGAATAAGCGCAAATCTAAAAAGAAAACAATTATAAATTAAATAAGAAAAAAAGTACAAACTTGTGCAAAAGCTGTGTTGAATATTAGTTTCTGGGAAAAACTCCACACAACAAACAAAGCAACAAACCAACCATAAGGAAAAATCCATAAAATATTAACAACAAAAAAATAAAAAAAAAAAACAATTAAACCTTAAACATCATTAAATTTTTAGTATCGTCATGAATTCAAGCACAAAACACTTACTCCACTGCACTCTACTGATAGTGGTTATAATAGGATTTGAAATTTTCTCCGGCGGTATAAAAATCAATGAAAATTCTTTTACTGTTTTGGATCCCTGGGCCGAATATGGTCAAATAGCTACTGTGTTATTATATATACTACGTTTTCTAACGTTTCTTACACTGCCGCAAGTATTATTTAATTTCTGCGGCTTAGTTTTTTACAATGCTTTCCCGGAGAAAGTTGTTCTTAAAGGCAGTCCCTTGCTGGCACCGTTTATATGCATACGTGTCGTTACAAGAGGTGACTTTCCAGAATTGGTAAAGACCAATGTATTGCGAAATATGAATACCTGTTTAGATACCGGTCTAGAGAATTTCCTCATTGAAGTTGTTACCGACAAGGCAGTAAACTTAGCACATCATCGTCGCATACGAGAAATTGTAGTACCTAAGGAATATAAAACACGTACGGGTGCCCTATTTAAGTCACGTGCTTTGCAGTATTGTCTAGAGGATAATATAAATGTTTTAAATGACAATGACTGGATTGTACATTTAGATGAGGAGACTTTACTAACGGAGAATTCTGTACGCGGTATTATAAATTTTGTTTTAGATGGCAAACATCCATTTGGACAAGGCTTGATAACGTATGCCAATGAAAATGTGGTCAACTGGCTTACGACATTAGCCGATAGTTTCCGCGTTTCTGACGATATGGGTAAATTGCGTTTACAATTTAAACTGTTCCACAAGCCTTTGTTCAGCTGGAAAGGAAGTTACGTTGTAACTCAGGTGAGTTTTATTATTTATTATTCTTAAATTTTATTTTTTTAACGATAATTTTTCCTAACGCTTTAAGAACCTACAGTCTTTGAGTTGTTGAAAAACTTGATTCAAAATTAAACGGGTGAGAGGGCCTTTTTAACAAGATATTATTTTAAAATAGCTTTGCTACTCATTAGTATTAGTAAAAGGCTAATATAGATAATTGATCATTTTGCCGTAATAATAATAAAAAAAAATTTTAAATTTTCTTGTCATCATGTCAAACCGAAACTACTGAGAATATTTAAAACTAATGCTAGCTTGTAGTTTATTTCAATTTGAGAACTTTCCATCATTATCCATTTATAATGAAATATGACAAGTAATTTTGTCTCATTTAAGAAGTTAACTATTTATTTTACAATTTGCTACAAATCACAGTGTTTCAATTATAAGTACAGTCGAACTTCTTTAATTTGAACTTCTATTACTTGAATTTTCTATAAGTTGAAGCACAGCAACAGCATCTTGGAGAAAAATTCTATCAGGTTTTACTTCTTTAACTTGAAGTTTCTATAAGTTGAAGTTTTTTTCTGGATAATGGTGATTCAATTTATAGAAGTTCGACTGTATTTGAATTAAAAGTATAAAAATATTACTTAAAAAATCTTAGATTTATTTTCCTTCTATTGCTAATTAAACATTTTATTGGCTTTTATTACAGGTGGGAGCTGAACGTCAAGTATCCTTCGACAATGGCATTGATGGCTCTGTGGCCGAAGATTGTTTCTTTGCTATGCGGGCTTTTGCTCAAGGCTACAGCTTTAATTTCATTGAAGGTGAAATGTATGAAAAGTCTCCCTTCACTCTATTGGACTTCCTACAACAACGCAAACGTTGGCTGCAAGGCATACTCCTGGTCGTACACTCAAAAATGATTCCACTTAAACACAAACTTTTATTAGGAATCAGTGTTTATTCATGGGTGACTATGCCTCTTTCTACATCTAATATTGTATTTGCTGGCCTTTATCCCATACCCTGTCCAAACATTGTCGATTTTGTTTGTGCTTTTATAGCGGCCGTCAATATTTATATGTACGTTTTTGGTGTTATCAAATCGTTTTCGCTGTATCGCTTTGGTCTAGTGAAATTCTTGGCCTGCGTTTTGGGAGCTGTATGCACAATACCAGTGAATGTGGTTATAGAGAATGTTGCTGTTATCTGGGGTCTTGTGGGTAAAAAACATAAATTTTATGTTGTACAAAAAGATGTGCGAGCATTGGAAACTGTGTAGATTTAATTAACAAACGTATGCTAACAGAATATATACAGAGACCGACATATAAACACAGCCAAAATGTTGTTGCACAATGAAAAGCAATGTTTGTAAAATGCTTTTCCGCACACCCCCCCCCCTTATTAAAGAAAAAATTTGTTATTTTTTGTGATAAGATTAATATGTAAACAAACCAACAAACAAAAGCTTGACTTTTGCTTAAGCAAAAATTAACACTCTCTTATATAATTTGAAGTTAGTTTTGTAAGTTATAAATAATAAAACGAAAAAATTGTTTTTTTTTTGTTTTTTTAGAAGAAGAATAAAAAAACGAACCAAATAGTGAGGCAGTTTGGAAGATTTTCTTCTGCGCTCACAATAAACTTAAAACTCATTAAAAAAAAAAACAAAATACGGTTCTCTAAACAATTTAACGATTAACAATTTATATTTTGTAATAAACAATGAAAAACAAACAATTGTAAAATATTGAGAAAGTCGTTAAAGCGAGCCATCTTCACAAACCCATGCAAAATTCAATATTATTTACACATTCACGCACATAACAAAAAAAAAAAAAAAAAACAATATGAGAACACAAAAACTTAATCACCAAAAAAAAAAAAAAGAAACATTTTTTACACCTATTTTCTCGTCCTCCTTTCGAAAAAGGATCACAATATTATACTATAATATTATAATAATAATAATTATTATTATTTTCTTTTTAGTTTAAAACTTAAGCTTATATACAAATAATATTTATTATCCTCTTTATTATTATTATTTTTTTTTTTTTTGTTTGTTATATGTAGTATATTTGTTTTGTGTATAAATATTTATATATAAATATAAAAACTAATGGTGGCATAAGGTTTCATTTTTGTTAAACCAGCACCTTGTATAAAAAAAAAGCACTCTTTCAATTCATTTTTTTTTTAATTTTATTAATAATTTTATCATCACATGCATAGAAAAGTTATTTATCAGGAAAAAAAAGTCTTGCAAAATAAATAGAAACAATGCTAGTTTCCTTTGTTGCAACATGAAGACATTATATTTCCTCAAAATTATCCTTAACCAAAGGCATACACAATAAATTGGGGAGAGGCGTAAACATGTCAAAACATTTACGATAAGGGAAACTAGACAAAAAATTCATTTTTCAGCCATCTAACGAATTTAGAAAGTATTTGAATGTTTATTAGAATTTTACGCTAATACATATATACATTCTTTTCTTTTGAAAATAATAATTCAATAAAATAAATTATCATAAAACAAATTGATTACGAACATCTCTCCATCAGATTTAGATTTAAAATTCGAAATATTGTTAACAAAAAATTATTTATACAAGAAATATTTGTAAACAATAACACACACACACAAACAAACAAACAATAAAACAAAATTAATGTTAATATGTGTATTTAATGTATTATTTGTTAATACAAAAATAATAAAAGAAAACCGATGAAATATTAAATATATATACAAACACACAATTTCTTAAAAATTAAATAAAATCATAAAGTTTTCTCTAATATACAAACATAAATTAAAAATTAAAAAAACAATACAATACAATACATACATGAAAACCAAGAAGAGTGCTTGAAAAAACAAGAATATGTAAGATAAAATTATGAAAACCATGTTTTCCTTCTTAATTTTGTTTTTTTTTTTTTATACATACATACATATAAAATGTACTTATTTAAAAATTTAAAAGAAATGAAAAATTATAAATTCGGACAAATACTAAGTATGACCACTAAACGTTACACTGAATAAAATAAAAAAAAAAAAAATTATAAATTTTCCTGAAAACAAATTTATGTATGGAAAGAAAGAATATTCAATATAAATTTGACCTGTGGTCTTTTTAAACTTGGCGCCTTATCTATTTTTTGTTTTTTTGTATGATGAATACAACTACATTTTAGGTATTTATGGTATAGACTGTGTATACATCATACATACCTTGAGGTATGATGATATTTTTCTTGTTTACATATTTATTAATGGGGGTCAATGGATGCATATGAATTTTAATTAATTTAAATACTACCATGAAAATAAAAAGTACACATGTACGTACAGTGAGCGTCAAAAGTGAGTAAACACCGCTGAAATAATTCATTTTCTTAGGATAGCGAGAAAAGTAAATGAGTATGGTCGAATAAATTTCCATAAATTAAAAACGTTTATTTATTACTTATAAAATGTTAAAACAAAAAAATCGCAAAAATTATTGTTGTGCTACAAGTATATTTTTTATAATAGAAAATTTAAAATTATAATGGGTGTTGACTCACTTATGGCGCTCTGTGTATGTACATATTCTATGATTGAATATTATTTCAGACGTTAGGTTCTTTTTTTTTCATTTCAATTGACTACACTATTTACGGCAAATGTCTACAATTTGTAGGAATTTAAAAGGAAGAAATTCTTTGATATTGAAATAAATTTTGTGCAAAAAAAAAATAATTGAAATTTTTTATATTCTTGATCGACACAATGCAAAATGAATGAAAGATTTTGTAGCTTTAATTACATTAATTTCTGTTTAATTAAATGTTATTAAAATAAATCAAAGACAATAATATTGATTGTAAGAAATATAATTGCAAGTATATAGCAGTTTATATCGACGCCTCCATTCTATAACGTTTTAAGTGTACTTAGAACGTTTTTAATGTTCTTGCATTCTACATTCTCTAACTTAAATACTGTCAAAATTTGGTTAAGATGCGCCGATCCGTTCCGAAGTTATAGGGAAAAATCTACTTAGAATACACATATAGTCGTATGTCGCGTGAAAACTTTGAGAGCTCATAACTCAAAACACACTTTTTCGACTTAGAATGTTATAGAACGGAGGTGTCGATATGGAGTCTGACTAGGCAAAATGTACAACAGTGGTTTGACTCGTATTTCATGTTTTCCATTGTATATGAAAAATATGCTTATACATACTAAATTGAATACATCACTAAAATTTTTTTTTTTTTTATTAGGTTTAGACCTAAAATTTTAGTAATATTTCGCATAACAAATTAAAAAAAAAATATACAGTGAAAGCTCTCATAGGCGAACACCGACCGTCGAGGCATTTTTGTCCGCCTAGGGACAGCTGTCAGCCAGTGGAGCTTTCACTGTATTTCCTAAGCATTAATTAAATTAAATGAATATTTAAAGAAAATTTAATTAAATAAAGATTTTTATTCATACTTTGTTTAAATGATTTCTATAAAAAACTTTTTAATTTTATAATAATAATACAAATAAGAGTGACTTATTTGTTTTTTATTATTATTATTATTATTATAATAATAATAATATTTGTTTTTTAATTAATTAAACTTCTAAGTTAAAATGATTTTGAAATGATTGCTTGCATTATATTTCTCATAGTCCTAAGAGCTTATTATGTATGTCGATTCGAAAGAAAAATTATTGCTTTTCGAATTTTTTTCTGTAGAATCGAAATACATAATAACCAACATCCCCTAATCAAATTTATGCAAAAATTTTTAAATATTTCTCTAATGATAATGAGTTACAATTTTAATATTTACATTAAAATCTATGCCATTTAGTTGTTAAATTATATGAAAATGAAAGAGTATTTTAATTTGCTAGTTTTATAAAATAGCTATTAAATTTATAGTAACACTTGCAAATGTTCTTATTCGAAATGCCTTAAATAGTGTAGTTAATTTAACATACTTATGTATATAACTGGTGCCTATCTTAATTCACTCTTTAATTTAATAAGAGAAAAAAAAATATATAACGAAATCTATGTTTTAGTTCATTTATTTTTATCATTGCTGAATGAAATGTACACATATTATTATTATTTTCGTTTGTTAAATAGAAAATAATAAATTAAAAATAAATCAAATCGAGAACAGTATTTGAAATGTAATTTCTCAAAACTTAAATATGTAAAACAAAACAATAATTTTGGCTTAAAATATGATAAAGATATAGTTTTTTTTTTCAAAAAGAAAATATTTAATTGATAAAACCAAATATTATTGTTAATAAAGAAACCTTAAGATTTTTTAATCATAATGATTAAATTTACATGCTTGAAAACTAAATACAATAAATATATCATTTGTAATGTTACAAGACAAAAAAAAAACAAAACAAAAAATTATAAATAAAAAAAATAAAAATGGAAATAATATAGAATTGAAGAAAGTATTAAACAAAAAACATTAAATTGAATTCAAAATAAATAAATAATAACGAAATTAAAATTATTAACGAGTATCGTATAATAGATATAAATTGCTTTGCTCTAAAACAGAAAACAATAAAATATTATGTAGGTAATCATTTGTAGATCTGTTTTTTTTTAATATATAATAAAAACGCAGCTGCTGGTCAGCTTCGTAGTATTATTATTATATATTATATAAACAATATGTCCATTTTTGAATAATAAATTTCCAAGGTAAAGAACAACTTTAACTGGTATTAACCGCTTAAGTGTACTACTACTACTACTACTACTTGCAACAAATAAAACAACACACTATTTTTTCCGAGAACACAAAACAACAAAACGGCAATTGCAATATACATACATACATACAATACATATGTATTTCCAATAAAGTTAATACAACAATACATACAAAAACAAAAACAAAATTCAATTTGCTAATGGAAAATCAATAAAAGTTTTCAATTTGTATTTCAATGTATTTTTTTATGTTCATAATTAATGTCTCAAAAATAAAGAATAGCACAAGATTTCTTAAAAATTAAATTCATAACAATTTTGAAATTTATTTAAATACAGAGAAGGATTATGAAACAACAAATAATGGTAAGTAAAGAAATTAGAGATATCCGTCTGACTGTTTTAACTATTAACGTATGGATAATCAAGTCGTAAGAAACGAGTCACAAACTATATAGACAGACCTCAACACAAGGTAGTGGATGTAATTGTTTTTACTGCAGTCCTTGGCCAAGTTCGCTTGGATATTTAAAATTCATGTAGTTTTTTAATACAGGAACAAACATTATATATATATATAAGATCCTGTTGTTCCTATAAGGAGCATAGGGCCTTAACGATTTCGTTCCATTCACGTTTATCTGCTGCTACGATCTTCAGCTCGTCCCACGTTTTGTTGACTTTGGCTGCTTCCATATCTAATTGTCGACGCCAGGTGTGACTCGGCCGACCTTTCCTGCGGCTGCCTTGTGGATTCTAGTCTATTGCGTTTCTGGTGGTGTCGGTTTGGGGTCTTCGCAGGGCATGCCCAATCCACCTCCATTTCCGTTTCCGGATTTCGACTTCAACTCGTGTTTGTCCGCACTCGGCCCACAGGCGTTCGTTTGTGATGGTGTTTAGCCAGAAAATTTTTAGTATGCGACGTAGACAACGGTTGATGAATACTTGTAAGGCATTAATATCGCATTGGTTTGAGTTCCAGGA